>CM077225.1:31780667-32258167 GCA_039654775.1 Spinibarbus caldwelli | reverse complement strand
ACGGGTTTGTCTCTTTAAATTCTCGAGCTTGTTATAGCAGGATTGATTCTGATTGGCTGTCAATGTTTTTATCGTTCATCAGCTAGAAAAAAATTGCTGTGAAAGTGATTTCAATCGTTTCTCTGTGCCTTTTTCGTTATAGCTGTGGTCTGGACTATTCTTTAATACTGACAATTTTTAAAGATTGAAAGATTTTTAGAACTATATCTTTATCGTTATCTTTATAGTTATTGTCGTTGGTGTGAACAGGCCTTAAGGTTTGTCACCCTCTCTTTTCCATTGCGCTCGTTCCTCTTGCATGCATGTCCTCCATCTGGAAACCCGCTTAAAATTGTTTAAAAAAAAAAAAACAAAAAAACAAAAAAACAAAATGAATTTTCATTCATTTCAGCTCATTCTCACTTTTCTCACATTGCAAAATGATGTCCGGTGACTTTATTGCTTGCAAATTGTTTTCACTGTGAAAGCCCCTTCAAAACACCACTGTTGCCCCCCAACAGGACGCACCTCACACTGCTTGCCTATAAAACAACAGTTGTGTACAGCTGGTAAGCACAGCTTGGTTTTTATTCCAGTTTTGCAACACAACAGTACTGACAGAATGCCATCTTCATAAAATAAAGGGATGTAGCTTATTACCTGTCCCTTTTGAGTTTATTTTGGTGCAGTATGGGACTGGTTCTGGTTATTTTCTCCTCTGAGTTGCAGAGATTGTCACATATTGGCCTTGAACCGCTTCGGCTGAACGCCGCTGTCGACTCGTAACGCTCCACTGAAGACAGCATCAAAGGCTCTGCTAAAGATGCTACGCAGACAACAGAGAAAACTATGGCTACAGCAGAGAAAGTGAATAAGGCCAGAGAAAACAGCATGCATCACTCAATCCCCACTATAAAGACATTTAAAATATATCTCAGGGGACTTATGCTGTATGTAAAATGTTATGCATATACATTTGAAGTTGTTGCCAGTGCATTGGCTGCCCAGTTTGTCAAGGTTGAAAGCTTTCAAAGTGATAGCTTGTATGAACAGCCTACTCGTCCTCATTCTGTCCTCAAAGAATGATGCCAAAGTCACACAATTGTGTAAAACAATGGTGATTGTATGCATTTGACTACAAAGCCACATACTTGCTGCCATTGATTTTATTCAGTCAAGTACCAATTCATAAGAGGTTAAAGTCTTTTAGCGTTAGCGCATGTGTGTAGGACCGCTAACAGGCATTAAGTGCTAATTGTGTACCTGGGAAAGAGCATGAAGGATGTTTTCAGACTAGCGGCCTAATGGTACAATTGATGTGAGTAAATAAACCCATTGCCTCTTCTATCTGTTTGCACCGCTGTGAGGTTATCAAGCCTGGTCAAGGAGATACTTAAACTTCATGTTGCTTAAGTGAATGAAAATGCTCTCATTATTTACTCACCTTCACGTCCTTCCAAACCCATATGTTGTTACTTGTTTTCCATGAAACACAAAAAGAGAATTGTTGATGAATTTTTACATATACTGACTGTGGAAGATTCCAAACTTTCAGAAGCCATACACTATTATTGAAAAGTTTGGATGGGTAATATTTTAAATGTTTTTAAAAAGAAGCCTCTCATGGTCACCAAGGCTGAAAATATATGATTACACATACAGTAATAACAGTAATGAAAACATTATTATAATTTAAAATGTTAATTTTCTATTTGAATATATTTAAAACAATTTATTCATGTGCTGCAAAGCTGAATTTTCAGCATAATTTATATTACAGTCTTCAGTGTCACATGATCCTTCAGAAATCATTCTAATATGCTGATTTGATTTCTTTTTTTATCATTACAGTTAAAAATATGAACATTTTTGGTGAAAACTGTGATACATTTATTTTCAGGTTTAATTGATTACTAGAAAAGAACAATGTTTTTGAAATAAAATTTTATAACAGTGTAAAAGTTGATCAATTTAATTTTTAAATTTTTGTTTAATTTAATTAATTTTTTTTATATACAGTATAGATAGATAGATAGAGATACAGATAGATACAGATATATAGATATTCAATTCAAGTTTATTTTTATAGGGCTTTTCATTATACAAATCATTGCAAAGCAGCTTTACAGGAAATTAAGTTTCTACAATATAGCCGACGAGACGAGAGACATGCAGATTCATTTGCAAACTTTTATTAGTAAACACAGTCAAATCACAAGCAGGGTCAAATAACAGCAAACGGGTATGACATGGGCTAAACACAAGAGTAATCCTAGGACAAGCGTGAGTCTTCGATCAGCGAACAACATCCAACAGGGCTAGGCAACGAGATAATCCAGGTAAACGAGCAATAGTCCAAGCGAGGTGCAAACAGAGTCCGAAACAGCAGGCAAAGGGTTAATCCAAGATACACAGGCAGGAGATCAGGAAACAAGGCAACATGAAATGACTAGACTTAGACTAGAACTGAAACTAGAAACTAGAACTAGAAACGGGGAATGGCTCTGTAGTGTAGCTATCGCGATGAGAGTGATAAATGCTAAACAATACTCGGCCGTGAGGGAGAGGAAGTCCATGGCTTAAGTAAGGGGTGTAATGGGAATCAGCTGTATGATCAGTCTCAGGTGTGAGCGTGTGATTAGTGAAATGGCTGCAGGGAAATGTAGTCTGGGGGTGACGTGCAACAGTTAGTGTAGTGCAAGAGTCCATGTAGTGAGCGGGTGACCTCTGGTGGTGAGCGACCGGAAGTGCATGGACAGGATTCGTGACAGCTGTTCAATCCAAGCAAAAATGATTTGTTCAACTCAAGCTAAAGAACAAGTCAAGTCAAGCTTAGTCATTCCGCTACATGTGGGGGCATATAGTGGAACAAAATGTCGTGTCTCGAAGGACCACGGTGCTACATAAACTTAAATATAAACAAACAACACAAGAGTAAGAACAATTTTAAAACCTATAAATAACTAACTTACTGAAAGCGGTAATCTAACTATACATATACTATAAATAGACTATACATGCACATAACCTAAGACAAACTATACAAGTACTTTACATAATAGCTGTGCATGATATTGTGCAAAAGAGGTATTTAAGGTTAAGAAGAAAATAGTGCAATTATGATTTGTGTTGCATTCACAAGTAAACATTTGTTAAGTCCTTATTAAATTCTTGTAACATGGAGTGTTTGTAAGAAAGTGTCTGGTGCATTTATAAATGTATAAATTTATAAGTGCATAGATATATAAAAACTGACCCCAAACTTCTGTTTATTATTTTTTTTTTCCACAAATATTTTTAAAGGGATGTCAATGGGGAAAAGATTACAGCACCCAGTGTTTCTTGATGTCCTCCACAAATTTTAGTACTTGAAATTTCCTATATAAATGTACCAACTTTCATCTCTTGATGAAAATTTTTTTTATCAAGTAACATCAAATAACACTTTCCAAACCCTGCGATTTTCTCTTTTACATGGACTATGTCAGCGACACCAAATACAGTAGTTCTCACACGTCACAGAAATGCAGCTCTCCAAGTTTAAATAAGCAGACATAAGTTATATTTAATGATATCATCTAAATAATCTAGCTTTGCATGAGGAACAAATTGACATTTTTCAGAGGTAATATTTTCGGCGGTATCTCTTAATAATACGTTTGTATTCATTCACTTGTTTCTCTCCATGTAGTGACTTCTCAAAGCTTGTACTGCTGTCTGCTCTCTAGTTGGGCAGCTCTCAGCAGCCTTTGCTGCAGAGCTGCTGGTGTCTTCAGATGCCACTTTGCATCGATCAGCAGCCCTGTGGGCAAGAGGAAATGTAAATTTCAAACCAGAGAGGTGGGAATTAGGGGACAAAAATACATGTAGGGGCAAATAAAAAAGGAAAGAGGCAGGGATAAAGCACCCACATTTTGATTGCATATGAGTAGGCTCTTCTGCTCTACCTCTTACACGTCTTTTCTGCAGCTGTACAGTCTCTCCCTCCTCCTGAATCTAAGCAGTCATGTATTGTGAGCCTTAAATTGCATTTACTAATACAACTGACTATGAAATTCAATTAGTTGACTGTTGTGTTCAGTCTTCTTAAATCAATATGAAACAAATACAATTAAATTTGGTGTTAATTAATGTGGTAACTGTTAGATTTTACTTTGTGTATTGAGTCAATCAAAAAATATTTTCTCTAAATTATCTTTTTAGGAAACAAATAGGCTCTGTTTGGGGATTTCAGAGAACCACAAAGCTTGAAATGATGATCAGGCTTTTGTATGTTTAAATGCACACCATTTAGTTTCCTTCAGCACAACTGTATTGTTGATGATGAGATTTTGTAATGTGTTGAGATGTGTTGCGATGTGTTGTTCAGAGACAGAGGCACACCAGAAGTTGCATCAAACAGTCTATTAGACTGTTAGCAGAGTTGTCTAAATCTGTGAGATGACTGACTCTAACCGCTTGTTTTTTAAATTTTTGATATTGGTCTATATAGCTTCAAGTTGTGCTGTGGAGTGACTATGATCACTCGCATCGATTCACTCACTCAGAATTTTTTTATTTTTTTACATTTGCCATGAGAAATTTTAGAAGAAAAATAAAATAAATCAAATTACAAGTGTGAAATTTTATTGTTTTATTATTTTTTTATTTTATTAATTTTTTTAAAAATTTGTTTTCTAGAAATGGCTACCACAAAAAATATTAAAAAATATTAAACAGCACACCTGCATCTTCAAAACAGTGATAACAATAAGATTTTTTATTAAATATTTAAGTTTTTGAAATTATATTAAAGTTCTTGAGCACCAAATCAGCATATTAGAACGATTTCTGAACGATCATGTGACACTGAAAATCAGCTTATAAATTACATTTTTAATATATCTGTACATTTATAGATAGAAAACATTTTATTTGAAATTGTAATAATATTTCATAATATACTGTATTTTTTGATCCAGTAAGCCTCGCTGAGCATTTCTTTCAAAAAAGAGATTTCTTTCAAAAAAATCTTACTAACTCAAACTTTTGAATGGTAGTGTCATAATATTTGAGGGTCCTTAGCATCAAAAGTTTGAATTTTTTTGGTCTAGAACACCCAAGTACAGTACTCAATGTTTCCAGCTGAACTGCTGTAGAAGCTGGTTTGAAATCTCTTGTGGTAGATGAGTGTGGAGACTCAGAACACAGCAGTGCTTGGCTAACCACAGAGTTCAATAGTCCTCCAAGAAACCCTTTCACTTTCTATCTGTCCTCCCTGAGGTATATGGTAATATCATTTTTCTTTCTTTGAAACCTCACGTCATTTGTGCTTTTTGTTGTTTCTTTATTAATCTGGGCCTTTATTTTGGTTGCTTAGTGGGTGTTGTGTGCCTACAGTACCTTGTGACAGCCATTTTACTTTGGAATGTTTCTTGCTTTTCTTCATCTTTTCAGGTAGGAAAAATATTCAATCCCCCACTTGTGAAATCCTTGTGCGCCTAATAAGCAGACAAAACGAAATAAAAAGAATTCTTTAATCAGCCAGTGAGTTTTAATGTTTACAACAATTAATGCAAATGTGTTATTTAGCCTAGGGCATCAAGTCAAACACATTTCCCCCCAATCTCAATAAATAATAACAACATTGCGGACCCCTCAAGACATGAGTCAAATCAAGCCCTTTTTTCATGCTCATACTCTTAAATACAGTGGCCCAGGGAGTTGAAATTGATTTACCTGTTCAAATTAAATTCCTCTGTATCCACGCAACTGTGAAATTAGCTGTAAGTGCACTATACAAAAATAGTGAAAACAGAAAAGGTTACCACAGCACCTCATAAGAATTAGTGGATGACTGCAGTGGATGTGGGTGTCGCGCACAGCAAATGAGCTTCTGCAGGTGGCACGAATTAGATGAATAAAGCTTTTCTCAAGTAATCTGTCATGGCTTTGATAGTATGTACATAATACAGATAACAGTTCACCTAAAAATGAAAAGTGTGTGATTGTTTACTCACCGTCATGTTAAAATATATATATTTTTTTAGTCTAACCTTGAAGCAGATGGGCTACATCAGCAGATGATCACACCGGGTGCCAATCCTGTCATCCAAGAACAGGAAACTGAGGCTACAAATTGCACAGGCTCAGCAAAATTCAACAACAGAAAATTGGAAAATGTTTTGGCACACTTTAGGCCCCTCAGTACCAATTAAGCATTGTTTAAACACCACAGCCTACCTGAGTATTGTTGCTGACCATGTCCATCGCTTTATGACGACAGTGTGTGAGCTTGTGATGGCTACTTCCAGCAGGATAACGCGCCATGTCATAAAGCTCAAATTATCTCAAACTGGTTTCTTGAACATGTCACCAGATCTCAATCCAATGGAGCACCTTTGGGATGTGGTGAAATGCGAGATTCACATCATGGATGTGCAGCCAACAAATTTGCAGCAACTGTGTGATGCTGTGGACTAAAATTTCTAAAGATTGTTTCCAGCTCCTTGCTGAATCTATGCTACAAAGAATTAAGGAAGTTCTGAAAGCAGAAGTGGGTCCAATCCGGTACTAGGAAGGCGTACATAATAAAATGGCCTGTGAGTGTGTTACACTGAATATAAAAGATCAAAATGACTCCTTCCACTAACATTATGTTCGCTCAGACTTCAGCAGAAACTGAGGCTTGATAAGCAATCACCAGCTCACAACTTCCTCCAAATTACAGAGTCTCATTTATAATTCACATCGTTAATGGGAGAAATCCAAACAGCTTCGCATTTTGTTGTGGCAGCGCGGGCTGCGTCTTATTTATAAGCGTCGAGTGTGTGCAGATGTGTGTGCCTGTGTGTGAGCGTGTTACACTCTGCTCTTTTAAGAAGGGAAGTGTGTCTCATTCATGAAAGATTCATCCCCTCTTTGAGAGGATTTAGCACTTTTCTGCTTCACCCCAGCATACTTTGCATTGTTTATAAAGGAATATGCTTTGTGCTGGGCTTTTCAAAACTGAGGCTGCTTTGGCACTTTTACAAAAGGCACAATATAAAACTTCACCCGTTTTATTCCTTCTTTTTCTGCTTCTTTTTTCCTCTAGTTTACGACCAAAGGAGATGCAAAAGGAACCTCAAAAGGTTGCTCTGTGCCACCTGGTTTACAAAAAAATTCCAAAAAGCAGAACCAAGTCAATGAATGACTGACAAAAGGTGGATTTTGTTTCTTCAGCACAAAGCTGAAGTAAGTCACTGAAGCCAGTGTTTTTGCATGGCCTACACAAATATAAGGCCACATTTGAATGGCTCTGACCAGTTTGTGTAGGTTTCCCTCTAAATGTTTGGAAAGGAGTGAATTTTATCATCAATTTTTAAATGCATTCAGCTTCAATTAAATATAATTAAAATTTAAAATAAAAAACTTGGAATATAAAACAAAAAAGCAATTGAAATTGGTCACTGAAGGAATTAGTTCAATCAAAAATGAATATTTGCTGAAAATTTACTCACCCTCAGGCCATCCAAGACGTAGATGAGTTTGTTTCTTCATCAGAAAAGATTTGTAGAAATTTAGCATCAATTGCTCATTGATGGATCCTCTGTAGTGAATGGGTGCCGTCAGAATGAGAGTCCAAACAGCTGATAAAAACATCACAATAATCCACACGATTCCAGTCCATCAGTTAACATTTTGTGCGGTGAAAAGCAGTGTGTTTTTTGAAAACAAATGCATCAAGATACATTAATCTATCATTAAGTTAACTTCAAGCTGTTTGTTCCAGCTCTAATTGTTTTCTCCAGTGAAAAATAATCATCTTGTCTGAATCAGGAGAGAAATATGCACAAATTAAGCACCATTTACAATTGAAAACAGTCCAAATCAGTTTTAAATGAATATGTTGGTGAATTTTGATGTGAGGGGACAACAGGGTATGGACTTTTTCACTGAAGGAAGTGTTATTATGGATTATGGATTCATGTTTTGGCCAGAAGCAGTGGTTTAAAATTAAAATGCTTTAATCATGGATTTTTTTTTTTTAAATTACAAACAAGCAGCTATTCATTACAAAATGTCAATTGATGAACTGGAGTGGTGTAGATTATTTGTGGATTATTGTGATGTTTTTATCAGCTGTTTGGACACTCATTCTGACGGCACCCATTCACTGCAGAGGATCCATTGGTGAGCAAGTGATGTAATGCTAATTTTCTCCAAATCTGTTCCAGTGAAGAAACAAACTCATCTACATCTTGAATAGCCTGCAGGTGAGTTCATTTTTAACAAACTTTAATTTTTGGGTGAACTCTTCCATTAAAAGTTTAATAGCATGGCTGCTGCTCGGGGTGGTCACTTTGTCTTTGATGTATTTATGGCTGGTGACTTTATCACTAAACATTCAGATCTTTTGCTCTTATCTATGAAAATTAAACTGAAAATGAGCATCTGCGCCATCATGCCACTCTTGAATTCAGAACAAACATATTTCGTCTTCCTGCTTTTATTCAAGATTGGTAAAAACATAGCAACCGCATTTGTTGCATCCTACTTAGTAGAGGTCACTGTTGTAAGATTTTCAAATGAATATATGAAACGTTGAAATGAAACCTATGCCACCACAAATTAATATCCAATTAATTTCAAGTGAATGTCTAACTCGAAACCAACTGGTGTACATATGAGTCATTGTTTTGATTCTGGCTGTGTCAGACACACTCTACCTGATAATATCCGCTTGATTGGTCATTTTAAGCTAAAGGCCACAGGCTCATTCAATGGTGAATGCTTTAATCCCTGTCGGTGACAAATTAGTGCAATGCATAGGAGACCAGACATACGCCTCTGTAACTACAGATTGTAACTCCTTGACGGAGATGCATTATTAAAACGATAATCCTTTGAAAATACCCTCAAGCATATGAATAAGGCTTCTCTATTTGCTATTTCAATGAATCTGTTGACTATCTTGACACTGGCTAATTTACAAACTCATTTGCTAGGATTAGAACGGTCAACATGATCTCACTATTTGTATAACATCCACGTAGACAATTCCATTTATATGTATACAAAGTCTATCTTTTAAATAAATATGCATACGTCATATAAATTATTTAAGGTCCAGAAAAAAAAAAAAAACAGCAAAAGAAACAGATATGAAAACATATATATTGAAACAGAGCCTTTAACTAGAAGTAAATGAATTATAAATGTATTAAATATAAATGAATTAATACATAATTAATTTTGTGTAACATATTACACATTCCTGATGTGCTCTGGACAGACAAAAGATGTGTCTTAATTTGACACATACACGGTTTTACACAATCTAACTCGTGAATCAGAAGTTCTAAGGTCAGAATAATAGAAATTGATGTGATTCACTTGGCTGATGTGTTTAATGGGTGCAAGATCATGTTCAATTAAGATGTAATTGGTTAGTGACTCTCTGTTCCCTTGGGGGTCAACTCCATTTACCACTTCATGCTTTAAATAATGCAATAATTGCATTAGACTTTCAGCTCCAGCCACATTTACGTTCCAACAATTACTTGGTACAATGCGTACGCACTGTCTCCACTTTGTTGCCATTAAGAACTCCCAATGAACTTACAACTTCAGTCCATGAGTTTATCAAAAGCCAACAACAGCTGAAAAACATGATATTAATAGAGTTAGGATGTCACTAACCATACTGAGAAATGAGACTTGTGAATTAAGCCACATTCACAGTTTTAACAATAATGTTGCCAATAAACTTTTTTATTGCATGGATTCTCAAAATAAAGAAAAAAGCTATGAAAAAGAACTAGTAAAATGAACTGTGGACAGAGTATTATCTGAAATCAATAAAACAGGTGCAGTGGAACAGATGTTTTTTGTTTTGTTTGTACAAATCAATAATGCCTATGTTCATTGTAAGTGGCATATGAGAAACATACGCACACACAATAACTAGTTCTTAATATATCACATTTAGGATGTATAAATTATCAAGCCATTTTAGGCCAGAAATGATTTGAGGATTCTTACATTTTGCTTTCACACCTTTCAACATCATCAAAAGCCTCCCTCAGAAAATCATCCTTTCTTGTCATTTTAGGTGGGAGAACTGAAATGATGGGAGAATCACGCACAGATGATTCAATAATGCATCCACCATCAATATAGTTCATATTTTGGGAACATGGGAACATATAAAAAAGAAAAATCCTGTAGATGCTGCAGTAATAGAGGACAAACAATGAAATGTACTTTAAAAATACTATTTTTCAGTATCACAAATACACTATGCATTAAATATGAAAATGTTATTCATCAAATATCAATCCAAACCTGGATAGCGCCACTACTGGCAATGATAAGCAAGAGGGAAATTATTCACCCACAAGTTTTATTCTGAGGACTGAGAATCAGTGATCAAACTGAGCATGCTCAACTGCCTGTCACTTCTACCTTCACTACCAAACTTGATATGGCACGTTCTCGCTGTTTACGATTTTAGGTTGCTTACACCAAAGGCCTAAAAGTTGGCTTTAGCTGAACTTTTTCTTCATTAATTTGAACAACCTTTAAAATACAGTTTGTCTGACAGAATGGAAGTCAAAGAAAAAAGGATGCCTTCAGAGAAACGCCAGATGCATGCATGCATGCTAAAAAGTGCCTAGATAGACCTTTGATCTTTGCCATCATTTAATCTGAACTAAAAGATGGAAGTTATAATCTGTAAATCTTTAATACGTGCAGATGAATGTCTATGCTCATTGGAAGCCTCTCACAAATATTAAGCATTTCCCCCACCAAACAAAGTGTACATATGAAACCTGTGTGTGAATGTTTTCATAAACAGATCATGATTTATTAATGTAAAAGTTACATTTGCTTTAAATTTGATAATGTGTAATATACAGTTGTGCTCAAAATTATTCATACCCTTGGTAAATATGATAAAAGAAGGCTGTGAAATAAATAAGTCTGCATTGTTTATCCATTTGATCTTACATTCAAAAAAAAAAAGAAAAAAAAAAAGAAAAGAAAGTCTAACCTTTAATTGAAGGAAAAAAAGTGAAAAAAAAAGTGGCCACATTTATTGGTACCCCTAGAAATTCTTATGATTAAAATATCTCTGAAGTATATTCCCATTCATATTTGCATTTTTTATCACACCAGGGAGACTAGTAACATGAAATTGTCCAGCCTTGGCTTCCTGTTTCACAGGATTATAAATATGAGGAACACAAAGGCCAAATTCCCTTAATCATTGATCACAAGGGGTAAAACCAAAGAATATATTTCTGATGGGCAGTAAAAGATTGTTGAACTTTACAAATATAGAAAGTGGCTGTAAGAAAAGAGCTAAAGCATTAAAAATCCCCATTTCCACCCTCAGGGTAATAATTAAGAGGTTCCAATCAACTAAAGATATTACAAATCTGCCTGCAAGAGGACATGTGTCTATATTATCCTAATGCACGGTGAGAAGGAGAGTTTGAGTGGCCAAAGTATCCAAGCATCACAGCCAGAGAACTGCAGAGATCAGTTGAGTCTTGGGGTCAGAAAGCCTCTAAAAAAATATCAAACAGCCCCTACATCAGCACATGTTGTTTGGGAGGGTTTCAAGAATAATTCTCCTCGCTCTTCCAAAAACAAACTCCAGCATTTTCAGTTGTCAGATACAACTGGAACTTCAAATAGCACTGGCTTCTATGGTCAGATGAAACTAAACACTCAAGATGGGTTTGGTGCACACAGGGATAAAACAGTACCCCATGTGTACAATGAAATATACTGCTGTATCTTTTATGTTGTGGGTCTATTTTTCTGCCGGAGGTCCTGGACATGTTGTTTAGATACATGGCATCATGGATTAAATTAAATACCAACATATAAAAACTTACTGTCCATGCTAGAAATCTTATAATGGGCCGTGGTTGGGTCTTCCAACAGGACAATGATCCACAAACAAACATCAAAACCACAACAAAATGGGTCACTGAGAACAAAACCAAGCTTCTGCCATGACCAACCCAGTCCTCTGACCGGAACCCTATAGAAAATGAGTGGGATGAACTGAAGAGAAGAAGCACCAACATGGAGTTGTGAATCTAAAGGGTCTGGAGTGATTTTGGATGAAGGAATGGTCTCTGATCTCTTGTCAGATGTTCTCCAAACTTATCAGGTATTATAGGTGAAGATTTAGAGCTGTTATCTTGGCAAAAAGAGGTTGCAAAAAGCATTGAATAAAAGAGTATGATTAATTGTGGCCAATGTGTATTAGAGAAAAACATTTATTTCATAATGAGATTTCTCTCCCATTTTAAATTCTAATTCTCCAATGAAAGATTAGATTTTTGTACATTTTTAAAATAAAAGATCAAAAGGATTAATGATACAGATTTATTTTCACAGCCACCTTAGATCATATTTACCAAGGGTATGAATAATTTTAAGCACAACTGTATATTTAAAATATATAAAACATAAGAAATTAAAATAATATAAAAAATACAAAATAATAACCTATATAACTTTAGATAGAATGTAGATAGAATTTATATAGAATGTACTGTGGATCCAGGTATTTTGTGCTAGAACCTTATCTGCACTCATAAATACACAACTTGTATATAACAAGTAGTGAATGAGCACTTCCACAAAATCCCGGAAAGTATGTGATTGTGGCTAATAATTGCGAGAGAATCAAATAACATTACTGTAAAGTTTCAATCAATGGGGCAGATTGCAGTGCTGAGTGATCGGAATAAGAAGCATACTTGGCAGAGATGAGATGGCGCATGAATAGAATTATTATGGCCAAGACATTGATTTCACATTCAAGATGCCTACAGAACAAGAAAATCTTGAAATTTTTCAGACATCTTTTAAAATAAATCTGATTTCTGCTCAAGCACCTGTTTTTTAGAACATGAAAAAGATGCATGTGTCTCTCCCTAAGGCAACTGCCAAATAACTTTTGCTAGTTGAACAGGCAATGTAGAATTCCCTGTTTATGGTATTCAAACAATGATGTATTTTCTTTTGGAATTTTTTTTGTAATCAATTAAAAATAATTGTTTTTATTTTTATATTATTTTATTTTATTTCACCCACTCCCATGTTGTTGCAAATCTGCATGGCTGGAACACAAAAGAAGACGTTTCGCAGAATGTCCAAGCTGCTCTTTTCTATTTCCATCCCCATAAACGAAAACTTTACAGAAGTACTAAAGTAGGTAGGTTTTCAGACTAATTGATGCTGACCTGGAGAAAAACAAATCTGATCTATGACATTCATAATAGTATGCTGATTCTCTCGGCAGGTAAGTGTTTCACAAGGAGCCTGCATTACAGCCCACTCCTGAAAAGCTTACAACCACAACCAGGGTTTTGATGATTAAACAGATGGGAAATAATGGCTTGTGATATAAAACAGCAGTAGCATAATAAAAGATATAAGAGCACTTCATCAGAGCAGAGGAGATCAGTTTCTGCTTCCACAGAGAGCTTCTCCGAAGTTTAAAACACTCTATAACTTTAAACAGATAAATATAATAGCTCTCTCCTCTGAATGGACATACTAAAGAATGCATTTCTATACTGAAGCCCTACGGATGTTAACCTGCTTTGTGGAGGGCTTCAAAAAATTTGCTATGGCTGCAAAATTGCATCATTAGATTGCATCATGCAACAGAATTGCACTGCTTCTGGCGCATATGAAAGTGTATGTGTGTGATGGTGTTTGTCAGGGGGCTGAATGAGATGAGCAGGTCTGACTTTAAATGTGAGGATGTATAAGGGAGCGCACAGATGTGCCGCCCCACTGACTCAGTGTGTGTCTGTACTAGTCTGAAGACTCACAGGACTGGCAGCTGCACAACCCTCCCACAGAGACAGAGAGTAAAGCATGCTGGGAATCAGAAGCTGCTCTCGTTTGGAGTGAACATATAGAAAATGAATGTCAGGTGTAGATGACTTCAGTGTGTTCTTGACAAATGGATTTTTTTTTTTTTTTTGGGGGTGGGAGGCCTCTGACATTCATCTGCACATTATATTGCAGATGGGTTCATTTATGATGCTTTAGAGTGTGAAATCCTTTTTTAAATTAGTCATCTGTGAATAACATGGCTTATTCTCATGCAACTATATTATGGAACATGATTACTTAGCCAGTAATAAACAACAGCTGTAATTGAAATATCATTCACTGGAATGTTTTGGAAGGGTTTATATTATACATAGCGGAGTGCTTCAGCAATATAATATTGTCATGTTTGTCTGCTACATAATAAAGTAGTTTATGTACTGTGTAAATTAATATCAAGTAGACCTACATGTTGTTGCAACTATCCCACTACTGGGGTGAGCTGTAACATCAATGGAAAACATGGATGTTTTAGTTATTTATATTTTTATTTATTGTATTAATCAAATTTACTTGTTGTGTATGGTGGACGTATCATGCACTTTAATATAGCTAGATAAACTGTAATCTAATGAGTTAAGCAAAAGCACAAATTACCTTAATAAAGGTACAAATAAGACCAAATTTAAGCCGTTTTGCGTCATGTATACACTACATACTACGTTGACATACAATAAACAATGCTAAAATTCGACACTGATAACTTAATTTTTGTTCCATCAGTGAAATCTTCCGTTAGAAAGCTGCACCGACTGGATCATCGAATCAGTTGTTGAATCGAGCACACCTGCGATTGGAACGGTCCAATTTGAAAATGAATCCTTCAGTGCGATTTGTGAAGCGATTCAACAGATTCACCAAAAAAGAATCGGCTCATGACTTATTTAAGAGTCGAACATTGTTGTCGCACCTCGCGTTTGAAATAATGAGGAACAATATGTTTTTATGAAACGTAGTAAAATATTCGTAGAAGTATCCAAAAATGCAAATACTCTGAAAATTACACTTGAAAAACTTAGTTCATTAACTTGTGTCCACCATTAATATGAAATAGAACCTGCTGATTCATAGAACTTTTTATATATCGATTAACATGATATTAAAACAAATTATAAACCAGACATGAAATTATATTATATATTTTAACGATGATTTACATTTTTGCACAGGATTGTGGTTATGTTGTGAATTCACTTATCTGCTCAAGATGGTGCTTCAGTGCATCTTCACTGATATGAAAAAAAAAAGTGGTTACTGTTCACATATAGGAACATTTGCTTTTGATCAGTTTTCCTGCTGCACAAAATGTGTTCTGAACCACTGAACTGAGCGGAAAATGTACACAGACACAGCAAAAGGGCAGAAATGAGGAAAGAGACATAATCTGATAAACACAAAGTTTATTTGTCCTGTTTTCATTTTCTTCTTTTGTGCAACTGTGAGTTCTGTGTGCTAATGGACTGGGGAAATAAAAAGGGTCAAAGTTCATTGTGTACATATAATGTGCTACATGTTACATAATCAAAATTCAGAGGGTAATGGAGTAACACGGTACCTCACATTTGGCAACATAAAACAGAAAAGTTGTTTTTTTTTTTTTTTCTACTAAGTAAAAGCCTCAGCTTTTGTGTACACAGATAAAACGGGAACATTTGGTATGATTATAGAGCATGTTTGGCTGCTCCTTCCTGTCTTGTTTATTCTACCAAAAATGATGCTCTTTAATACATTACTCAAACTCTAGATGAGCAGTCTCACTGAGGGTCACAAGGTCCTAATTTACAAAGAAATTACTGCTTTCAACCTCATGTTCTTTTTGACATCTCAGAGCCCCTCAAGGCCACTAATACTTTTTCTACTTTTCCTAATCATTGACAACATTTTTTTTTTTTTTTCACTGAATTAGAGTAATAAACAGGAAATAACATTGTTAATGTTGCAAAATTGTTCACTTTTGAAAGCTGCTTTTACATTTAATCTGTAAAGCAGCTTTAAAGAGAGCTATTGAGCTACACTCTCAGAAAAAATGACAAAATCCGTCACTGGAATGGTGCCTTTTCACAAGGTACACTTTTGTGCCTTTTATGTACTAACGTACTTTTAAGGTACAAATATGGACCCTTTATGTACAAAAGGTACCACTACAGTGACAGCTTTTGTGTCTTTTTCAGCTCAATTCAGATTCAATGTTGATTCACTTCTGTTCAATGACAGTACCAATGTTTCAAAGTTTAAAGAGACAACTTTCTACCTTTTCTGTTCCTAAAAATTACATACTGCAGTACAGTATACTCACATAAAGGAATACTATATATACTGTAACAAATCTGGACTTCATTGTTTATACTGTGATACAATTTAAACTGTATTCTCACCCAGCTCTTTATATAAGACTTGATATAAAAGCACTGTACAAACAAATTTAACGTGACTTGATATTAGTACCTTTAAGAAGTAATATGTACTCTTAGGGTACTACTATGAACCTTTTAGGGGTAAATACGGTACACATATGTTCCTTTAAGGGTTATTAACACAGTGACAAGCTGTTGTACTCCTAAAGTTGATATTTTTTTCTGAAATTACATAGAAAGAAACTTTGTGTTTTGAAACTTTTTTGAGATTTACAAATGCTAAGCTCCCAGCACAGGCAGATCTTGGTTCATCAAAGCTGATTTGACCAGAGAGAGGAAGGTTCTAGAATGGCAACACATTTTCTCTCTGAGCTGGTGTGACACCTCGATTTAGAAGCCTGCTAAGAAATTCAAAAGGATAGTTCAGCCAAGTGTATCAAGGTGGGCTATTAGTGTGTGTATGCTTGTGTGTATGTGTATGTGTGTGTGCTTGCTACTTTGCAGACAGTGAAGCCTGAAATTTTCCATCAATCATCTGGCTGTGACCTGGTTGGGGCGGCGTGGTGGATGTCAATAGCTCCGTCCGATAGCTCCTCCGGTAGCTGAAACAGATAAGTAATGGCAAAATCTTTTAATGGACACTGGCCACTGAGGCAGCGCTCAAACCCCATCTGACAACAGCAGCTGCCTCCTTCATCAGATCAAGAGCTGGGTTTCTTATGATTGTAATTAGGGGTTTGCTTGCAGTTCAAGGAGTTTTGAAGATCGGAAAGATGTGTTTAAAAGTTTAAAATAGTTTAAAATATGAGAAACATTTTGCAATGACAAAGACACACACACACACACACACACACACACACACATATAAATATACATACATATATAGTCTTGAAATAATTTATAATGTAATTTATTCCTATGATATCAAAGCTGAATTTTCAGCATCATTATTCCAGTCTTCAGTGTCACATGATCCTTCAGAAATCATTCTAATGTGCTGATTTGCTGCTCAAGAAACAATTATTATTATCACTATTGAAAGCAGCTGGTTGTGCTGCTTAATATTTTTGTGGAAACTGTGATGCACTACCATTCAATATATATATATATTTTTTAAAGTCAGTAATACTTTTATTCAGCAAAGACATATTTAATTGACCAAAGTGACAGTAAAGACATTCATATTGTTACAAAAGATTTATATTTCAAATAAATGCTGTTTACTTTTATTCATAAAAGAATCCTGAAAAAATGCATGATTTCCACAAAATGCAGAAAATCTGCTTTATTATCAAAATTGATACCATTAATAATTGGTACCATTAATAATTGAGCAGCAAATCAGCATATTAGAATGATTTCTGAAGGATCATGTGACACAGAAGACTGGAGCAATGATGCTGAAAATTCAGCTTTACCATCACAGGAATAAATAGCATTTTAGCAGAACAGATATTTGAAATCATAATAATATTTCACAATATTACTCTTATTTTTAATTAAATAAATGCAGCCTTGGTGAGCATAAGAGACTTCAAAAACATTAAGACATCTTAATTATTCGAAATATTTGACAGGTAGTTTGCATTGCAATTATGGTCATCTGGTTGTTTGTTTTACATATTCCCAGAAAATTCAGTTTTATGTAAGCACATTATGGCTCGAGATGCCTTTTACAATACCACAACTAACATTTATACATTTCTTCTTAAAATTATACGTGAAAAATTACAAAACCACTAATTGAAGAGGCATTTTGAATACACATTGGATCCATAGTAGTAAATGAGCAGCAATGACCTTACTTTAAAATCCTAATTGTTTTTCCTGCCAGCGGCCTCACAGTTGGTCTCTCTGCCCCCAGTTAGTGAGCTTCTCTCTATGTCCCGCAGGGACGTAACCCCCTTCCCACTTAAATTCACATCAAACCAGTCAAACATAACATTCTTCTTTCTGCATGCATAGACCTCAGTTTAATCTCTATTATTGAATGGCTCTGCGTGTTAGTAAGTGATAGTCAATGATTAGTACAATCATGGCCTAATTTGTTTTAGAATAAACCACCAAATATAATACTAATAATAATATTAAAAGCATGTTCTCCATTGTTGCTGGTATCAAAACAACAACAAGAAAAGGAAACTAACATATGGTGTCTGTTTTCATCGGTCGGTGGGCTGAAATACATTTTGCCTTTCATCTTTTATTAGACACTATAAAGAGTTTGTGGAGATCACTAAACGAGAAGATAACAGGTGAAGTGTGTGAATCACCACTATTGCTACAACATCTACTTTCCTCAGAATTATATTCTGTCACACGCTCACACGTAACAATTTACGGTGAAAGCGATGCTGAAGAAAAACTAAATTGGATCCCAGGACATTTGTGTCTTTGAAGATGAGGATGCAACAAGTCTTCTGAACTTTTCGAGTTTTTGGGTCAGCTGTAATCTCCAACAATAGACGCTCTTCAGGGACGCCACAGAACCCAACCATCCTCATTTGCTTCTTCCTCTGTTCCTGCTCATACGCTGCTCTTCTAATAGTTTTGTTGTTTGTATGCAAGTACAAAAAAACACCTACATCTGTCTTTCATTAGTTGCAGGAAGAAAAGGTTAACTTTATATCCTTATAAAGAAGTGTGCATGCTTTGATGTTTATACACTTTATTTTCTACTCAGGTGTTTAGTTGTTTTACCACCAGTCATCTAGTTGGATTGACAAAGCTAAATCTTAACTTGAGGAGAAATGTCACAGATTGTCATTAAGTGGAAGCTCATGAAACAAATCTTGTTAATTCTGTTGAATATTTGTCATATGGAGGGCATCAATATGATTTCCACTTCCTGAGTCATGCGTCACGCTGCAGACAGTCAGCAGTGACACTAATGGCTCAAACTGTTCTCAATCATCATAAATTACCGCTCATTAGCAATCATATTTGAATAATACTGTAATCAAGGAGAACTCCACAAGACTTATAAAATGGTTAGGAAATATTAATGATGAAATATGTTTAATGGCCTCGTAATAATCTGAGAATCAGTTTTAGCTCCCGGAAGACATTAAGTATACCAGACAGTGATGCAGACAGTACAAATCAGACAGACTTTAAGATTTAAATATGAACAATATCAGGGAATGAAACAGCACTTGTGTTGATTGCTTGAAGGAAATGTTTGGCCAAAAAATTAAAGCTGTCATAATTTACCCTGATGTTATTCTGATAAACAAATGAATTTTGTTCCATGAAACACACATACATAAACAAAGAAAATCACTATAAACATAGCAGTAAAATCTAAGCTGCCATGCAACAATCTGCAGTCTGCAAAATCTGGAACTTCTACACAGGAAAAGATTATTATGTTATAATATAACCTTAAAATTGTTATATTATTAATGATTGCATTATTTTACCCTAAAATTAAACATTCTGTCACCAATTTCTCACCATCACTTTGGTCTAAACCTGTATGACTATTTCTTTTGATATTTTGAAAAAAAAAAAAAAAAAGTGTTTTTTATTTGTCAGTGTTATTTTAGTATTATTTATATTCTAAGACTATAGATTTTATAATTTTTTTGAATTACCTTTTTTATATTTGCAGTTTTAATTTTAGTTTTTTCTTTTTTATTGATGTGCACTTTTGCCTTTTTTTATTTGTTTTTATATTACTATTTAGATTTAATTAATTTTTATTTCAGTTTTAGTTTTTATTTATTGCCAATTTCCAGTCTATTTCCAGTAATTTTTGTGCTTATTACAGTTAGCTACACAGGCAACAATTCTAATTCTTGTTTTCCACCTAATATTTACATATTTCAGCTTTATTACAATTAACAAAAATGTTGTAATAGATTTAATTTTAGTTAGTGATAATAAATCTGTTATTTGTCCATAAAATTCAACATTCTTCCAAATATCTTCTTTCGCATCCTGCAAAGGAAAGAAAATCATACAGGTTTGGAATAGCATGTGGGTGAGTAAATGATGACAGAATTGTTTTTACGAACACTTCCGTAACATCAATTTATAAAAATAACCTGCAATATGTAAAATATTACCAAAAGGATTTGACTCTAGACTCATCAGAATACATCAGAGACTTGAGGATGTCTGAAGCTTGGCAGTATAAATCACCGAGCTTGGACATTCTCCCAAACATCTCCTTTTGGAGAAAGAAAATAATCCAGGGTCGGAACGACATGGGGCAGTTAATGATGACAATTTTTATTTTTAGGTCAATAATTCTGTTAAATAGCTTACCCAGACGAGCTGTTAAATTGCTCACTTGAAAATACCATTATAATGCTTCACTGTCTGCATGCAAATTTGCAGCATTCCTCTCTCAGATCGACCTTTTGTCCTTTACAGCTGCAAGTTATTGTGCAGCTGCAAATATCCAGCTGAAAATGCCTCTGTGTCCTGCAGGGCTGTTGCGTAACTCATGAACTGTTACGAGTCTGTCATATGTGTAGCCTTGTGAGGTAGATTTTCTACATCATTGCAACAGACCAATTCAACCTCGTCCTAATGCTAGAGAGAAACACCTAATTTTATTTTGAACACCTGCTGTAGAAGTTAGTAATTCCCACTAGAGGGAGCATGTCTCTAGTATGGTAATTCATGTAGTACAAGTCTTGTCCTAGGTAGGTCATCTTATTTTGTTGTTTCATTGCATCTTCAAATCTGCTTTGGATCTGTGGGTATTTTGCAATACATTTGAGGATACATCTTCTTCTGGCAGGAATAGCCATTCAGGAGATTGACTGATGTGAAAGAACCACGATGTAAATTAGATTAAGTATTTTTGGTATAGTTTGACATTCCATTTACACAGAAAGACATATAATTGACATAACTTTGCTAGTGCCTTTTCTAAAATGCAAAAGCGGAAACTTGCAGTTCCTCTCAATTCACATTTAGTCGATTTTCATTCAGGATCTTTGGGTTAATATCTACAAATGAAAAGTTAAATATTAACAAAAGCTATAAAAGCTATTTTGGCTATGTATGCTGTGCTTATAGTTAGTTAAAAATGGATAAATCTCCATCAGTACTAAAACAGTTCAATTGACAATTCCAAGTAATAGATGCCCAACTCACGTATAAAGTCCTGTTTTCATCTTCAATGGGAAACGCATAATTTAGCACCTTATCCAAAGCCTCCAGCTGTATTTGCCCTTATTGTGTTCAACCTCCTGTTGAACAGCTTCATACGTTACCTAACCTGAAAATATGCGCCATAAATAAAACAAAGAAAGCATTGTGGTATCTCACACTCTCAGCTGCACATTAAGTGCTGCTGTCAACACTAATAGGGCATTATGGTGAAAGCGAAAGGGTTCGGCTGAATGGATTGTTGGAGGGGGCATTGTGAGATGTTGTGATATGTTACGTTCTCTTGCAGGGATCATGGTAGAAGGTAGAAATCATCTGAAAAATCCCTCTTTTTTGGGTCCTCATGGAAAATTTAAGTTATTTTCTGAAAGTCTTCCACTCCACCAAGGCTCTCAAATATCATTCAGAAAGATTCAAACTGACATGTCGCAATCGGTCACAAGACCATGTAAAAGCAAGTGGCATTTGACATCAGTGATGTCAAACGTGGCTCAATGTGTCTCAAAGAGCCCATTTTCAAATATTGAAAGAGTACTTCAGTGAAAAGGAAGACTACTCAGAAGACTTGGAAAAGGAGCACAGGCATGACAGTAAAAGCAGTGTCTTTGACTGTACAGACAATTCTGCAGCTCAGATATTCTCATAAAATAAAAAGATATGAGTTCACAGTTCTGACTTTCCCCCCAGAATTCTAAGCTTAGATTTCAAAGTGCTGATTATTTAATCACACAATTCAGACTTTTTCCCTCACAATTCTGAGAAAAAAAAAAAAAAAAAAAAAAAATATATATATATATATATATATATATATATATATATATATATATATATATATATATATATATATATATAATTGTGAAATATAAACTCAGAATTGCAAGATGTAAATGCGGTATTTCGAGATATAAAAGCTTGCTCGGTAGCTCAGCCAGCACAGAAATGGATTTAGGATGTGAAATTCTTGGTTATGAATCCTGTTGAAAACATGACTCATGATGAAAGAGCTGAAAGATAAGAGATCGAAAAACAAGCTAAAATTGCATGCTTGTTTAGGTGTAGTGCAGATGGTACGTTATTTTAAAACATCACGGAGCATTAGACTTATAGTGGTACACAAAGGACATTTCAAGTCAGAACTGTGGTGACGCCTACAAAACCAACATCACATAAAACATACCATATGTATGTTCATCTGTTCCGGGGAAAAAAAAAGAACACTCTTTTAACGCCACTCAGTGGACATTTCACATCGAATATGTCACAAAACCTAGATGGCGGTACGTATTTCACGTCTTGTGAAAAAGTTCCCACAGGTACGTTTTCGTCATGAGATCAGGTTGACTATAGTATTGTTTTGGTGGTGCAGGATAAAAATCATCCATGCCATGTTTCCTTATGAGAGTGTGTTGAGAAATTTCCATCTGAAAGCTCACACCTTCCTGTCCTTGTTCCTTTCTTATCTATTGAGTGATCAGTCGACCTCTTGCGCACTGTAGTGCACGATGATGCAGCAAAGCATCTATCAAATGCTCAAAGGTCACCAAGCTTAGATCCCTCAGGTCAGAGCTGTATTCCTCACAGTGGTCTCCTCCTGCTTGGCAGTCTGCCCTCCTGGCTCAAAGTTTGAATATGAGGTGACATATTTTCAATAGGGACCATTGGCTTTTCCTGCACTGTTGAATATACATTAGGCTGGCACGGCCCCTGCAGAGCGGCTGAAATTCCTTGTCCCGCATCGCTTGTGTCTTAAGCCATAAGAGCCAGTGTCCACTGTAGTGACAGCTTGGAAACACGTCCTTTGGATCCTGTGGATGTACTCAGTCTAATGGTTAGAGTAACTCTGAAGAGCCTACGCTATTTTAAATTCACTACCAAATTTAATTATTGAAGTCTTCAATGTCACCAGTGAAGTTTAAATGCTGTGTCTGTATTGCATGGTATGGATGGATAACTTAAGATGTGTTTAGGTATGTGTGAATGCTAATGCTACTATTCTTATCTGACTTTTGAGATTTATCAAAAAATTTGAAATAAATAGTTCAGAATTTTTTTTTAAATTCTGTCATCATTTAGTCATTCTAACAGCATTTTAGCAGTTCAAAACAGCTCGTTATTCTGCTTGATATTGTAAACAGATATTTCTTATTTTATTCTATGTACATTTATGTTATTCTTCTAGTTATTTACCTTTATTACACAGATCTCTGGAATATGTGATTCTGATTGGTCAGTCGCAACATTCTGAGGTGAGTTATTCCCTGACGACAACCATCGTCATTAGCAATGCCAAATAACAAAGGTAGTAACTGATTACATGTGATCTGGATTACATAATCAGATTCCAAAAATGAAGTACTTGTAATTAGAGTATATTACACTTTAAAATGCTAATAATCAGATTACTTTTACTTTTTTATGGCTTACATGATTACATATTATTCACACAATAGCAGTAAACTGTAAAATAATTGATTGATTCTCCATAATTCTTTTTTATCTTTTAATTTTCCTTTCTAAAAATCCTACTGTGTGTTATACCATTTAGCTTTGGCTGTATTCACAAATATCATGTAAATAAATTTGCAAACCATGCTCCTGAATTTAGACCATGTATGAATGTATAAAACAAATACATATACTAAACACTGGTGATATATCAGTACAGCAGTGAAACACGATTTTGTCACTGATGGTTCTGGAAGTCTGGACAAAAATATATCAAATTTGGAAGGCTTTGGGCACAAAATGTCATTGTTGTTTTCATATTTCTTAATGTTTTTTTTTTTTTTTTTCATATAATGCTGGGATCTCCAAATGTTTTTTGTCAGCCAAACCCCTTAAAATAAAATATTTACTGGAAATATCTGAGAAGGTTAATATTTCAGTAATTTTACAACACTTTCGCACGTTTACAGTTTTCTGATGTCGGTTAATGGTCACACTGACATCTAGGTAAACAACTAAAATACTTATATTTCAAGTGTTCAAGTGTTTAAATTATTTTTTATCAACTCATAAACTCACTGCATTTCTTACATTAAACCCAGTTTGGAAAACCTGGTGTAATGAAATGTTTAATGCATTTTCTGATGTTGAGATCTAAAAATAGAATATATCTTCTTTCTCTTTGCTTTTTTTTATATTAATAAGCAAGTTTAAAACAAGTAAAAAGTCATCTAAAAGTAATCTATAAAGTAGTCAGAATACGTTACTTGAAATGTGTAACCTAGAATACATTACTAGCTACAGTTTTCATTTAATCTGTAATCAATAACTGACTACAATTTGTAAGTAATTCCCCCAGCACTGCGTCCACCATTTTTAGGCCGGCGCTTATATCATGAATATTATATCACTCAACCCCACTTGCTCGTTTAATTCAAAAGCAACTGCTGCCATTTTCCTCCTTAGTTATCTCCTGTATTTACTGTAAAATGAAATTGGAGGACCTCAATATTAATAGCATAGCAAGATTTCTGAAGTGTTCATCTTATTGTCAGAATGATTTTTTGTACAATGTAATGGATTTAAAATAAACAGGTACAATTTTAAATCACATTTTACTCAAATAACATTTCATGTCCTTGTCTTGATTTATGTGGTAAAAAGCTGTGTAATTAATGGTACGACTCTACATTATGCCTTAAATGTCCGTATTGTCTTAGTTTGTTCATAGGCTCAAAGCCATTTGTTAGGAACTATTTTTCCTTTGCCTTGCATTTGAAGAGCTAATAAAATATTTCAACTAATTTTGTCTAATTATTTGTGCCACAAAAGGCGGAATTTTAGAATCCATATAATGACTTTTCATATTGACAACAGCTGTCAAAATCCAAAAAGGACCATAAAAGATGTCTAGAAACAAACTGAAATTGAAAGAATTTTACACTGCCTGACTCAATTCTCATTCTCCATTCCTCATACTGAAACTGAGTGCAGATGAAATTTAACTGTCGGACTTGTTAAAGAAAGAAAGAGAAAGAGAGAAAGATAGATAGATAAATAAAACAGGCCTACAGGTTTTGAACCACATGGGGGTGAGTAAATAATGACAATATTTTATTTTTGAGTGAACTATTTCTTTAACAACCCAATCAGTACATGACCCCCAGAGCTCTGTGGCGAGACCTAGCGAAAAACTGAGCTGAAAATCCAATTAATGAATTCCTCACCTAATTCAGTCCAAAACAAGGATCAACCAAAGAGACTGTGGGAAACTTCATTGATCAATTACTGCAGACCTGTAAAGGGGAATTCTCTGAACCTTAGAAACCGCCATGAACGCGAGGGAAGCTGACAGGTGCAATAAGTGAGTAAATGAGCTTTGACTAGTCTGGTTTGTCTATAATGAATAATTATGGCAAGCCAACTCACAAAATCTAATAAAGCTTTTAATGGTTTTAGCACCCATCATACAGTTATAAAGTTGTCCGTAGAGACGTTTCTCTCAGCAAAAAAACAAAAAAACAAACAAAAAAAAACAGCGTGTCCATATTTCTTCATAATGACTCCCTCTGATTTCTTTTGTCAGCAGTGGCAACTCCAGTTCTGCGATTATAAGTCAAATACGCCTCTGCCTCCAAATTGATTTTCATGGAAACTACAGCACATTGACATAGGCAGACTAAAAGCTTGCAGAAATCCAATATCGCCGTCTTCAAAAGCGGTGGCCTTTGCACAGCAGGTGGTAATACAATTATGCCAAATCATCTTGATCAGAGCGGTCAGCAGGCTAACTGGGTGTCCTCACCTCGCACTGGTGGCGTCTGCGGACAAATGAGCCGCAGTGCAGTGGCAGCACTGCTGTGACCTGCACAGGCGGCCTGACCGGACAACTTCATGAAGCATGTGAGGAGAAACCTGGGGATGTGCCTTAATAAGGTGAGCAGCTGTGTTTATGTGCATGTGTACGAGGAAGTGAATTAGTGAACGTGTGTGTGTGGACATTGTGTGCAAATGCAGGGGTGTTGCATCAGGTCTCAACTCACTGGCGGCTGGGAACCGGACAGTTCACTGTCTCAGCAAGCCAACTTTAAAGCTCATACATCTCAGTTTAAGTCTCAGAACGGGTCTTTGTGATTTCAAGAGAAACAACTACACCACAGTCTCATAAAATACTGTGATGTTCTATTTGTGGTCACATGTGGTATCATTACATTATCACTGGCATCAAAGTCAAGGCCATGGTCCAAGATATGTTATCAAAAGCGCTCAACTGAAACACACTCAATACATATACTACTGCACTTTCTCAATTTGGAAGCAAGACTTTTCTGTAAATTTTCTGTATATTTCATAACTGGAAATAATGATTCATCAAGTTCATTCAATGATCGACTCATAAGGCTGGCTCAACTTCTGAGATTGTGAATGGTTCTTCAAAAAGACCTGCTTAAAATAATAATTTGTTTGTGAATACACAAACTGCTAAGTGTCATGTGTTCATGAATTGGAATACATACATTTTTATTATATTCATTAAAGTGTGTAAACCTGGTAACTCAATGACCATGCATGTTCAAAACAGTCAGAAACAAAAGACTGCTATATACATTGACATTATGCGGGTGAATACAAACTTCTTTTGATGTACTGACAACACCTAAAGATATTACATCTGTGACAAACAGCTAGAACTGATACATGCAATCGATTGAGCTTCTGTTCCTTTGAGACCTGGTGGACATTACTAAGCTGAAAGCTATAAAGCCCACGCTATTGCATTTATGTGTCCTGTTGCTTGAGCTCTTCCTCCATCAACTGGAGATGGGAGTTAAATTCATCAAGGACACAGAGGGAGGCATCTGTGAAAAGCCTGTTATATTTGGAGACAAATAGAGAATATAGGCAAAAAGGTGAACCTCACAATCTAGCCAGTAATGCAGAGTCACTTTCTTCAAAACAAGAGGGCAACCTCTTCTCAAAAGTAGATAGGTGACACCGTTGAGGTCTTTTCTATTGATTCATTCAGCAGTTCTAGGAAACTCAAAGTGAATGCATACAAGTGATCTTCCAAAGCAAAACTGAGAATTTAGGGTCTGTCTGAAGAAAAAGACAATTTGCTCCTGTGAAACTGCCTAAACACCATGTGAGGCTGAAGAATATTGCTATATATAATAGCTGACTGATTTTTAGTACTGATACTTAAAAACAGATTCAACCCCTTAAGTCCTCAAGTCTCGTTTGAAGACCTCTTTACCACGTGAGTCCAAATCTGCAAAAGGGTAATAATTGAATTAGTTTCAAAAGTGATTTTTCAACAGGATCTGCATTTTCACGGGTTTAAATTAAAGAAATGCACCCAAACCACCCCTTTCCTGGTAAAAAATGCACTTGATTTTCAAAAGTCAATGGATTTGTGACAGCTGAATGTAACATGTCAGTCTCTGAGTAACATGTAATGTATTTAAGGTATGAAATAAACGTTGTTTTGTAAAATAAGTATAATGAACTTTTAACTACCCAAAAATCAAACACACTGTATTTTCACCCCTTATTTTCACCCCTTATTTTTTTTTTGGCAGATTTATTTCACCCATGTCTGTCAAAAACTCTGGAATATTAGAACTAAATATTAGTTGGAATATTACAAATAAAAACATTGACATACACTCATGGGCATCATGGACATACACTCATGGGCATCTGATTGACAACTGCATTCTGATTCTGACCTGATTTAAATATTTTCAATAATTTTCTATTCTTGTCTTTTTTTCTATTTTTTTCATAATTGTGGCAATAGATAAACTGTTAAATTAGGGATCTGTTAAAGAGGAGTCCCTGTAGTCAAATTTGACTTTCATATGCTGATATAATACATATTACTGAACTTGCTTAATTTTAATAAAATATAATACTATCTTCACAGTTATTTAAAAGATTAAGACAATTACCAAAGTTTAATAAAATGTTGTTTAATTTTCCAGTAAAGGACATTTTTTACATGATTTGTTAAATTTAATTATCCCTTAGCAAATTTTAACTTTTAAATGAAAAGACAAACCACAAAGATGCTGCTTTTTATATACTGAAAGAAGAAAGTTTTGATATGAACAATAAGAAGTTGCATTAACAAAACCATAAGTCAACATATGTCCAGACAAAACTTAATATTCTGTGGAAAACAAAGCATGCCAGGTCTTGATTCACTCGGATTTGATTCAGCTGTGAAAAGTAAGATGATATATTATTGGTAAATATTTTCCACTTTAGTTTCTGCAGTTGCGCTTTGTATCATCTTTTAATTTACCTCTCTTAAACATCATATTATTATGAGAGCCTCCGCGCACTGTGCATCACTTATATTATGACACACAGCTAATATCCCATTATGAGTGAGAAACATCTGTGAGTAATTTTACTGGAAAAGCACCATTAGAATAATGCATTTACAGTTCTGTTTTGAAGAAAGCATTGCAGAGTAATTAGACTGAACCTAGAGGATTAAATTAGTTCAGTGTGTGTGCCAGCAAAGTATTTTATGATACTTCAGTTACACTCAAAGCAGTCGCCCCTGTGTTGTCATTTAGAAAGTTCTGATGTAGTTTATCCTGATTTGAGTGTCTATCCATTTCAGCAAGTGTTTGATTTGGGTCAGTGCCAAATAAGGATGTCAGAGGAGGAGAAATTATTATAATTTAAAAAGCATGCCAGTTTCTTTGAAATGTACTATTGTATTCATCCAGTTGGTTTCATACACTCATGTACAAGCTTCCCCCCCCCCTCTAAGTTACAGTCTCAGGACAGTTAAACCAACTAGAAAACATGTTCACAAGAGGTATATTCAAGTCAAGTGAACTGTATGTAATGCGTTTTTTTTCTCAATAACTTAATAGACCTAGAAAAAATTCTCGCCGTTCTGTCTTTTTCTCCATCTATGTCTAGGTTTTACCAAGCATTTGTGTTTTTCCCAGTTAGATGTTACTGTTCATTTGGAATGAGAATAATCCAAGAGCATTGTTTCTAATTATAAGCCTGTAGACAAAGATTCCACTGTGATTCCATGTCTTAATTACCACATTCCGGTTTATGCTTCATGTTAATAATTACAAATGTCACTCGTGTAAAAACATGAATGGTAAAACAGCTCTGTTTTAATTAGGTAATGGATGAAAGATCATTTCAGTCATCTGAGGATGTAATGCAGCACAGATGAAACATTCATATCAGGTTTCAGTAATAAACAGTATGGAAAGATTAAACTATTAAATTTCCCACAACCAGATTAAAAATCTACAAGCACAGACCTGGTGTGGAAATGACAGTGTTATTGCAGAGGTGTTTTATGAATTGACAATGATGGGCCAAAGTGCTGTTATAAAACTCTGACATTATGAAATTCGTTTCTGAAAATTCATTCTCTAACACTCAAGTATAGTTCAACCAAGAATAATTCATTTTAAACATGAAAATACTGCCATCATTTACTCACCCTCATGTCATTGCAAAACTTTCTTTCACACACCCATGGCTGCTTTCAGTGCTTCTTTCCAAATATTTGACAAATAAAATGAATATTAAAGATATTTTATGGTATCAGATGAATTGAAATATAGCAGACATGTCATATGAAATACTTTTAATGCACTATAGGGTGTTTTTTCATCCTTTTTGGAGCTTTGAAGGTTCAGCCATTATTCATTATACTGTCATGGAAAACAGCAACTGACACAATCTTCAAAATTTCCCCTTTTTTGTTTTACAATAGAAATAAAATTATATGGGTTTGTATCACCAGTAAATAATGACAGAAATTCATTTTTTGGGTGGGCTACCCCTTTAACTGAACAAATTAATTTATTTCCTGGGAATAAATGATTTTTCTATTATTATTTAATTATTTGAGTTTTGCTAATGAGCAGAATCTGACTGCCATTTGATGTAAAATACAAAGAAATTTAAATGCCACATCTTCTGTTATGTCACAAAAGATCAGACCCAGACCAGAACAAAAAGTCTTTAACAACCTACATCATTGAAACACCAACATGAAAAGTTAAAAGCTTCAGTCTTCTCAAGGATCTAGCTTTAAGTTGGCTGTATGTTTTTTTTGTGTAAAAATGCTTAGTTTCACACTATAAGTTTTTTTAGATTGAACCTGCCATCCGCTTCCACCTCTGCTTCTGCCACATCTAGGATAGGATCTGAATGACAACTTGAAGGTGGGCAGCGGCTCTCTAGCACGCTTCTACATTTTCATAACCATACCTGAATCTGAGCCTTTGAAGCCTGTGCCTATCTGGCTATCACCAACGTTCACTCAGGAAGATTTATGCAAGCACGTCACTGGATCTGGGACTGAGGAGAAGCATGCAAGAACACTTTCCTGCATTGCTATTGTGAATACTTAAGCACTTTGATGGATTACTAGGAACAACGTATTAGCCATGCATCAGTTAATGACAGCTTGTGGCAATAGTGCTGGAGTCAAAATAATAAATTGCATGCAGAGAGAAAAAGAGAGAAACAAGCATTATAAAAGGATGGTTTCTTGTTTTCTCACCCATCTGCCCACTGATTTCACACATTCTAAAGTTTTGCAGATCTTCTTAACCATAAATATTCATTTGCATCCCCTGCTGCATACAACAGCATTTGCTGTGTTTTGGATGCCGGTGTCACCACCACATGTCTTCTCTATAGTTTAAAGGGATAGTTCACAAAAAAATTAAAGTTCATAAATTTACTCACCCTCATGTTGTTTCTGACTGACTTTATTTTCCTGAACACAAAATAAGATATTTTGAAGAATGTTTCAGCTGTTTTTGTCTGTAGAATTAATGGTTTTCAACAACAAAAACACTGAACCCATTGACTTTCAATGTATGGAAAACAAACAAACAAAATTAAAAAGTATTTTTAAATATCTTTTTTTTTTTTTTTTTTTGTATTCAGCAAAGCAAAATTAAACACTAAAAACAATTTCCATTTTTTGCTAAATAAACCAAAGGAAAAACAAAACCAAACATTTTATATATACTGTATACTTTGTTCATCTTCTTACAAGGGCAAGCTGACTCAAGATTGAACCTCAAAATAGGTAAAAAACATAAAAGGTGAACAATTTGCTCTGCTGCAAGATGAACAAGAGTTCTGGACTTTTATGGAAAAGGTCAGGATAAAATTTAAGTTGTTGTTTATGTTCGCGGAAGAAAAGGCTACATACTCTTTGGTCTCAGAACAGAGACAAAACTCATTCATCCACCGCCCGCCATCGTCATCCCCCACAAGTCAATTACTAACTGATCCAATATCTTCCAGAATGTCTTTGTGCACCTTCCTCTAAGGATTTTGGAGTGTCTGGCATGTCTTGCATTAATAAGAACACGGTAGAAAAGGAATAAAACCGTACGGGTGTGATCGCACATTGATCTCATGATAGATAGTGTGCAAAGTCACACAGCAAAGGAATCATCAACACCATCTGCTATTGTCGAGACCTCCTCCATCTCTCTAGCAGGACAATTGTTTTTAATCTAATCCCTTGATGGTTCGCAATCCTGACAGCTCATTACGTTATGATACTCATAAGCTGTTGTACACTTTGACGTCTTGTCAAAGAACCTTTAAACATCACATCTCTACAACAATATCGCTAAGTATACCGTCTCTTTTTCCCTCTCGAGGGGGTGACAGATGACCGGACGCCTGATCGGTGTTGTTTAGCGAATCTAGTCTTACACTCGCCCTGCAGTGATGCCTTCAATTAGCAGCCTTCCATTTCCAAGCCCGTCTTCTCTAGCCGAGTCCTGCTTGTATAATTGGGCTTAAGGTTGCCTCTCATTATGTGCTTGTCGAACAGCAATCTAACACTTTGCCATCTGTTTATTTTAGCGTTAATCATATTCATTCTCCAGCGTTATTATTCCAGATGGCTTCCATAATTGTGCAGTTTCTTATGCAGCTGTTTTATGGGCAGTTTAGGAGGCAATCCAAACCCAGCTGATCGAATGCCACAGCAAGCATAATGGGAAAATAACTGCTTTTTTTTTTATCTTCAAGCATGGTTTCAACATTTTGGCCAAGTAATTTCAAACTTTAATTGTGTCCTGTGTAAGGGAGTTGCTCAGGTTTGACGGTAAAATGATTCAGAAATAGAGGTTGTCAAAAACTGAAAAATGCTATATAAAGCATGACTACAAAAACATTTCTTTACGCCGGGACTAGAATTTACTGGACAAAATAACATTTTTATTTCCATGCACACTTCTAGTTATAGATCTGTATAAAAGTTCAGATGTTACCCTTACAGGCTCAACAGCCGTACAAAAAGCAAAAGTTGCTGAAGTTTCAAGTAAGATTTCCTGAAGATTTCTTTAAAAAAGTTCTAGGGTCAGTTAAGTTCAACTGACAGCATTTGCAGCATAATGTTGATTTCCAGAGAAACTGTTTAACTTGTTCTTAGTTTCAAATGATAAATGATTATTGGTTAAAATTATTGGTTAAATACAGAGACAGAGACAGACACACAGAGAGAACTAAGAGGGGTCAAAATAGTAAAGAGAACAATTTTACAACTGAAATAATAAACATTTTTATGGATGAATTGGGTGTTAAGAAACACAAGCTTGAAATTTTGTCCTTTGAACCGTCTGAATGCAGCCACAATTTAATTTAGTTACCATTATAAATATTTTCTATAGTGATTTTTAATAAAATAAAAAATATAAAATAAATAAAACTATTCCACTAAAGTACTGATACAGGTGTCCAAAAAAACAAAACAAACAAAAAAACAAAAAAACAAAAACAAAACAAAAAAATATTATTCCTCCAAGAATCTGAGAATCACATTTTCTTTCACCTTCCAGTCTGATAACTTTGTATTGTTGAATCTCCAGCCACCAGAGGTGTCATTACAAATTTTTACAAGTGCGCTGGTCTGCTTTTGACAGAGCAATATGAGAACACCCTCATTATGGCCCCGTCGTACATGTGGCAATATCATTTTTTGGAGAGGAAATCTTTGGTGTCACAGGCCACAGCTGTGGTGTTCAAATTGTCGCCAGGTGAGTGACACTGAATTCTACTGCTTTTTGATTGGTCCTTTCACACATTTGATGTGTGTCAGGGGAGATTACACAGTAGATATCTCGTAAAACTGAAGGAGTGATGTGATAAATACTCGTCTAACTACTATCATAAAGGTAAAAAAACAACAACTCCACAATGCTATTTATCTCCTGGGGCTAATATGATGTCTCTCTCAAAGGTATTGTGTGTATTCATCATTTAGATTTATGGCAATTTTCATTCAGCAAACACTAACTTTGAATCTGACCCAAAGTACTTCAGAAGATTTGGTTCATCATGTATTCTGACAGTCACTATCCATACAGCAGCAGATCATTAAATGACATATTCATTATAGTGCTGACTGAGTAATTATAGTCTACAAATGCTCTGCTTAAGCAATTATTTCAATTGAAGACTCAATTGAAATGAATGCATCAAAGTTTTGTAATCACCTGGTTGATTCAGATGCTTCATGTGGATAGTTTCCTGTCATGTTAAAATAACAACACATGCTCAAAATAACAACACAGGGTTAACACAGGGTGCCTCTACATACATTCAAAACATGCACCTATACATAAAATTCACTGCAGTTTCCAGCTGAAATAAACATTAGAGGCAGTAAAACACCAATGGCTTTAATTCCTTTTATGTAGCACGTGACCTACAATCTAATAAACAAACCACTTTCTAATGCTTTAGACCAGATCAGAAGACTACGTTCGCTCTTGAGCCAGCGTTGCAGTAAGACAAGGGAAATAACCACAGAAGACAGGGTTATAATTGAAAATGTAAGTAATTTTCTTTTGTATTTCTTTGTATTACTTGTTTGCGTTGGGAAAAAACAACAACAATAACAAAAGGAAAACAAACAAAACGACAGCTTCAAAAAAAAAAAAAAGAGACCCTTTTTTAATTTACCTTATTGAAAGACCCTTATTGACATAAAGTGGTTTTAACTCAGATAAGGACTGTGTGTTATGTAGTTATGTAGTTAACACTTTGGTTAGTCTGTTAGTTCTTTACTTAGTTCTGGTACTCCTTATTTACTCCCAGCTTGGTTTGGTTTATAGCTACCTTTAAACAACTGTGTTTCTTTTCACATAAATAGTATAACCAGTTAACATTCAAAACCCAAATTACAGTTATATGACTCAATAACCTTTGTATTCCCTTTTTTCAGAACAATTTCGATAAAATATGGGAAAAACACAAAACCAAAAATAATAAACAGCAGTTTGGACGATAAATTTCAGGTAAAATGTCTGATGACACTCAAATCTGAGTTCCTTTCAATTAAATGTCTTTGATGGAAATGACTCCGGTAAATAAACAGGAGTTTAACTAAGTTCAGTGTCCTTCGTACTCCTGTTTCAGTGTTCAGTTAAAGAATGCAGATACGCAAACTCCGAGATGCAAAGGGGAAAAAACAAAAAAACAGTTCTTGTCCACAGTTGTGATACTATCCAGGGAAGGAAAAAAAAATAAAAAAATTAAAAAAATAAAAACTGTGGGCCTACCACTTTGATGAAACATGAAATGTTGTCCAAGCTCAGAGAAAACCAGGTTGGCCCGCAAGTTTCCACCAGTGCTGAGCACTCCTCGTTAATGGCAGAAACAGTTCTAACTCAGAACTCCAAGAAACTCCTCATTCAATGTCAAGAGAGATATGGAAGGACAGGGAAGGACAAAATAGAGAAAAGGGTGGAGAAAAAAAAAAAAAAAAATCCAACCTTGCAAAGACAAGGCAGATAAATCACAGTTAATTACAATTAATTCCCATTTAACAACATTAACATTCAGATGATCACTTTCAACACAATAAATGTTTCAAATGCATCAATAACATTTCCCAACACTTATTTCCTTCATTAACACATTTTCTTAACAGAAATATAACTATATTAATGAAGAAAAAGGTCTTAGAATGACATATGTGCACTCAATTAGCTTATAGCTGGTAGCATGAGACCGCATGGTTAGCAAAAACTCCACTTGAGCTACATTACACACATTTCACTCATAAAGTGTGCAAGTACATAAACACTTTTAAACAGCAAATCATCAGTTAATTTATCACTTTACTCACATTTCTTGACATATTTCACAAAAAATTATAAATCACAGTATCATTTAAAGGTGCTATCGAATGGAAAACTGTATTTACCTTGGCATAGTTGAATAATAAGAGTTCTGTACATGGAAATGACATACCGTGAGCCTCAAACACCATTGTTGTAAATCTCGTGAATAAAAAAGACCACTGAAAAATAGGCAAATCAGAACATAACACCGACTGTGACGTCACAGTCGGGATCACTAATAGTTACGCCCCCAACATTTGCATATACTCGCCCATTTTCTAGGTCAGCCGCCAGCCGAACCATCAGAAGTTCTGCAGGTATTGTGAAGAAACAAGCGAGGACAACAGCGAAAATGGCAGATCATGGAAATAAATGTTATGTTCCAGGCTGTGCAGGGGATGTGAAGTGCAGGGATGGGTTGGTGTCTGTATTCAGAAAGGCACGGAAAGCAAATAACGTGTTCTAATAAAATAACGAGAGCCACTAAAGGCACATGGTTAGCTCCTTGCTAGGATGATGGCGAATGATTTACAGATCCTGAGCACCACTGACAAGCATCTGGTCTTGTAAAATGTGTGGTAAGTACTGCCGCTCCATAGTATAAACAGAGTTCGTGCGATCACGAATCTCGAAAGCGAAAGTGAAAGTAAAAAGCGATCGTGCATTTGAAAGCAGTTTCAGTGCCCCGCATATTAATAGCAGCTCCCTGATGCCCGCATTTTATATACAGTATAATTACCAGACGATATAACTGCGAGTGAAAGTATTGAAATATATATTTTCCTCCCTGTGTTTCCTTCCTGCTATGTGAGCTACTGAAATGAGCCGCACTGTGAAACAGCCAATCAGAGCAGAGCGCAACATTATTATTCATTACCCTTCCAAATAAGCCAATAACAGACCATTTCATTCTATAGGGTTGTAAATGCACATTTAAAACCGTTTCTGGAGAATTTTTACAGGTTTAATATGGGCTTTAGTAACCTTTGGTTACACCTTTTCACGCAAATGATGATTATGGAGGCAGATTATTGATTAATAAAGACATTTTTTTACAATTCCTTGCAAAATTCATGTTATAACCTTAAAACACTTTTACCATAGTGCATGATTTCTAAAGTCTTACATTTTCACTTTTGCTTCACAAAACCAGTGCCATATTTATAGCTTTTCTATTGTAGTAAACTTGCTTGGTAGTTCACCTGGTACAGCGCTGCGCTTGCGATGTTGAGTGCAGGTATGAGTCCTTTGAAATGCAAGTCATGATGATCGAGCTCAAATATTTGTAAAAACAAGCAAAAATGTAATGGTTGCTTCTGCAAATGTGTTTTTATTGCATGTTTGTTTTTTAACACTATCGGTTAGGTTTAGTGTTGGCTTTAGTGTAGGTGGTATGTTATTTTCAAATGCGGTAGAGCATTAAACATTTAGTGCCACTCACCAGACATTTCACACAATGTTGCGAAATGTTTAAGAAGTTACATAATATAATTTTGCAGAAATGTTGCCACAAGCACATTTTTCCAGTGAGATTGGGTAGCAAAATAATCTTCACAATTCACCTTTTGTGATACAGGCAAGAAAAAGAGCTGAGGAGACATGAAGGTGAGTAACCGATAACAAGTCCTGTCCCTTTAAAACGCATTCTGTGAACCATTTACACCCTGTAATATTATTACATGTCAGTTTAGCTAATTAGCTAACAGTGTGACAGAACATGCTTCCACTAATTGGCAGACACCACACGATATGACTAGTCCTAGAAGTGAAGAAGGTGGACGACAGTTCCCAGAGCACATCTGGTGTGGATGTAGTGCCCTCACACTAAAATGCACACGGGGCCACCTTGCCAGTGATTACTTTTCAAGAAACCATGGAGTATTACCTGGCCTATGGCCATATACACTTCCAAGGCTTCTAGTGACAATGCAGAGGTGTAGTATGCTCGGGAGAAGACACAGTGAATAATAACCTGCTGTGTGTCACTCATGAGATGCAATAAAGCACAAGGAAGTGTGCAGGATAGAGCTGAATTATGGAGTACTCGCTATCTCTGGTTGAGGGCACAGGAAATGGAAAGCCACCAATCATGGTCGGCCTAATGGTTCCCAAGAGAGCGTTTCTGTCTTTGTTTGGTACTTAGCATCATGGGAAAGGCGTGAATTTCATGCAATGTATGTAGCAAATGTATCATTGAAAGCAATGCTGTGTAGGAAATAATGTGATCAGCAATGGCCGATTCACATTTTCACCTCTCCATGATTCTTCTAAATGTACTTCCTTTATTGTATTAGGCAAAAGAAAGCTGACACCCACTTGTGCATGGCAACTTTAGAGGACCGCGCACGTGTCCTTACGGCACACCATTACGACATGTGAGGTAATATGTCTCCCTGCCTTATTTTCCTTTTCTGTCGTAAAGCATGGTTATTGGTATGGTCCAGCATTCTGTAATTTTCCCTGATTCAGCTATATTGCTAACTTTTTTCCCTGCATATTTTTCCAGTATGCTTTGTGACTTTTCCAGCCAGTGAGGACAAGGGATAAAACTTGCTTACAGGACTACTTTTTAAATAACTTTATTGTGCGCTGCACTGAGAAATGTCAATACAATTGTTGTCAAAGTAATGTGGTTACATGCCTTGAACTACTAGGGGAAAAAAGAGATAAAAATGGAGAAAATACAGCAGAAGGAATCAAAGTGCTGGAAGAACCAAACACAACTATGGAACAATTGCTCATTACAAGCTTGTTCTGAAAGCTTAACATCTGAGAACATATAGCTTAAATATTTATTATAACTGTTGCTCAATTTTCCATGAAATCAGTTCAACACTTTCTGTTTCAATTCTTGTAACTCTGTCTCTGTTGTTTTTGCACTATGAGTCTCAAACTCTTAGATATTTCAGATTAAATTAGTTTAGAAATCTACAATTTATCCATAAACTGTCTAAATTAATCAAGTACAAAGAATGTGTTTGCTGTAACCTACTCCATTACCTTGCTGGATTGTAACACTAAGACATCCATCAGGTTAAATATTGTACATGTGTTCACTGTGGTAATCAAATGTACTTGTTTGGAAATACAGAAAACATTGACTAGCATAACTAAAACCAGACAGGTGTACATGGCATTTATAGTTTTTTTTTTATTTTTTAAAAATATATGAAATATATCAACTTCTGCTTTCATTTCAGGAGGATGGTGTGTGACTTTACCTATTTTGCTAATTTCCAATTAGTTAAAGGGATACTCCACCCCAAAATGAAAATTTTGTCAATCACTTACCCCGATGTCATTCCAAACCAGTAAAAGCTTCGTTCGTCCTCAGAACACAATTTAAGATATTTTGGATGAAAACTGGGAGGCTTGTGACTGTCCTGACTGGCAAGTAAATTACACTGTCAAGGCACAGAAAAGTATAAAAAACATCGTCAAAATAGTCCATCTGCCATCAGTGGTACAAATTTGAATTTTATGAAGCGACGAGAATACCTTCTGTACACAAAGAAAATAATAATGATGACATTTATTCAATAATTTGTCTGCTCTCTGTCTCTCTGTGTCAGCATAACGCCATTTTGGGGAGCATCTGATGGACGCAAAGTGCGTACGCTATTCTCTGTCATCAGTAACGCATGGATACGTATTGTATGGTTATTTACGCTTTGATTTGAACGGAAACCACGTATCCATGCGTTACTGATAACAGTGAATAGCGTATGCACTTTATGTCCATCGGATGCTCTCCGAGATGGACATGGGGGTAAGTGATTAATGACAAAATTTTCATTTTGGGGTGGAGTATCCCTTTAAACAGACATTGCCCAATGCTAAAACGCTCTCTGGTCTCCTTAATCCGATTTCCACATTAAGCTAATGATGCATTATTATAGAATGTCTGAACACTGACTTTCGATTCCATATTCAGCAAGTGCATTTAAAAAAATGCTTTGTTTCATCTCATATTGAGCTGTTTAAGAGTTGACTGTTATTTAGTTGGGTCTGACATCCTCAAACTGCATTGTCAGCTGTCTGTGTAATCAGGTTTTAATCCTTATATGGCTAAAACAGCTCTCAGACCGAATGGAAATGCAATATGGAGCTTGTGCTCGCACATAAGGTATTCCAGAGAGCCAAGATGTGTTCAGGTTAAGTGGATTTGATAGTGGATTTATGACATGTTTGCTTTCTGTTATTTGGATGGAAGAATGGCATGCTGATGGGTATTGACAAATGGTGAGAAGCCTAGTGGTTTAATGATAAAATATAGATCTTTTTAAAATGAGACTGCGTAGATCACTGGACTCGGTCAATGCACAGACTCGGTCTCAACTAACCAAAAAACCTTATGTCAGCTGAAAACCCTGCTGCCCTCAACACATATATTCATATGTCACTAGTGAAAGTCTGAGAAAAAGTAGCCTGCATGCAAAACATACTTTACATTCTGGTGTTCGTGCTTAAACAATCATAACAAAGGAAAATTAAACAATCATTATGATAATAAGGACAAATGTCAATACAGGAGTACATCTTTAAGATCCTGTAATGCCATGTAAAGTTTATCACCATGGAAACAAGGGCACTAGCATATATAGGTATAAAAAATTACATACATTCAGTTTAGAAGTCCTTCTCCTAACAAGTCTTTGGAAGCCCGTTTCCACCTTGGAATAAAAAATAAAAAAGGGAATTTTACTTACGAGGAAAAAAAAAGTCTGAATTGATAAAAAAAAGTCACACTTACTTTTTAAATTTATTTAGCTTTTTATTTACTTATTTATTTATTTTAATTTATTTCCCTGGTGGAAACAAGCTTGCATATAAACCAAAGCAGTATAAAAAAATAAAATAAAATAAAATAAAATAAAATAAATCCAACAACAACAAAAAACTATCCAACCCTGTAAAATAACCTTGATAATACAACCTGCTTCACAGCATGTACAAATACTTGAACAAATATATTTTAGTGACTGCAGATTCCATATTCCATGTTATCTAAAGCCCATGAATGTAGACCAACAGGTTTGTACACCACATTAGGAACAAACTGCACCTTTTCTAGGTTTAATTATATTGCGAATCAAAGCCTGTTTTCTGCAGTCCTTCAGAAAAACACTGTAAGAAATCAAAAAATGACATATTCTGGATACAAAACAACATTTTTTTGCCCAAGGCGCTACACGTTTGAGTGAACGACCTTACCTCAAAGTGAAATGGGATCTCAAAATTAATGCAACATATGCTCAGCATTTACGCAACATATGCTCAGCCCAATGAGTTTTTCATATTTCTATTAATTTATCAATATGAGATAAAATATTAGGGGCAGAGGTAAGGGAGAATAGAGTTGTGGAGGGAAGTCATAAAAATCTAAGACCAAGATTGTAGTTTAAGACCTCAAAATCCAATGCATCACCTAACCTAAAAAAGCAACAATACAGTCAATACAACAACATACAGAGCAGCAGCAGAATCAGATGAGGGTGGAAGTGGTCTGCTATCCTGAGACAAACCCTTGAAAGCTATTTTACCTCAGTATGCAACTTATTTCTGAGTCAAATGCATGTTCAGTGAGAGGAGGGAACCAGGAACATGTATTTAGAAATCAAATAGATTCAATTCTAATTTTAAATCAGCACTTTTAAGATCTACAAACCTGACCTGATAACTAACAAGTCTAGACATGATGGATCACAAAAAGAGCAAGAAAAAGAAGAATTAGAGCCTGTGGAATGAGTGCAAATGGGTTTATTAACACTGGGTCATTTTCACACACAAACACAAAGACTAATTAAGTGGCAGCTGTTCTCCTCCAAAGACTTTTCTGACCTCATTAGTACAAGCATATGGACTCAACTTGCATAGCTAACAGTCAATGAATTAGCAAGAATGGATAAGAACAAATAAGAATAGTAGCATTTGTTAGTTAATACATTAGCGGAGTATGGTAATTAGCTTATACTGTAAATATTGCAAAAGCGCTTCTGTGTTGCTGTGACACAGAAGTTGTAATGCTGCCATTACTTTCTGCGTGTTTGTCAGACCTTGAGGTTCATTTACTTCAGCAAGTCAGTAAAGAAGAAATTGGTAACCAGGAAGCACTTATAAGCCATTGGTCACACCAGCGAATGATTCAATTACTACCTGTAGTTTCTAGAAAAGAAGACATTTTTACAGTCATCAGAGCTCAGTAGATTTCCCGGAGAGTGCCTCTGAAAAATCAGAGTAGAAGTTTCTTTTTTAAGCTTATGTAGGACCAGTCACTGCCTGCCTAAATAGACCTAGACCTCTGAGGAAGTGAAAAAAAATGATTGCAGAGCACCATAAAAGAGGTCCTTCGCTTTGCACTAATGGAGGCTTGCTCTATGAGAGCTCTCAGATGGGGAGACCAAGCTTTCAGCTCTTTGCAGTGGTTTCTGAGATATCTGGAAGAGCAGGTTTGTTAAGCTGTACACAGACTTTTATTGTTATGCAAGTGTGCAAGTGTATGGATGCAAGTTAAAAATTCAAATGTATTGATTTCATTAATCCTTTAAAGATACAGAAAAAAAGTATGAGTTCTGTTCATAGCATTAACTTAATATTGTGTGTAATTTAAATGTCTTCATTAGTATTTTTTAATAACTTAATGAAACCTGATAACTCCTGATAACTTTGAAAATTGTGCAGTGGATTTTTAGTTCCCAGCATGCATATGACTAGATAAGGAGCATAAATGTTGAAATTAAGTGCTACTTTATTATGCACTTGGTGTTATTTTATTTTATTTTTAAAGAAAAAGGTCTGTTAGTGTTAAATGCTGTTACGTTTGACATATAAAAGAGTTTCTGATATGTTGAAACTTTTGTGCTAAAGAGTAGACTACATTTTTTTAAATGTACATGCTAATTAAATTGTTGCATGTAGCTGTTATGGTAGCTGTTGATTTTAACAGAAATAGATAAGATTAACAGGACCACAACTCAATTAGTTGGAGCAACTTTTGGGCAATCAACTTAAAAAATTGTGTGTAAGCTACAAATTAAATTCCTCTCAATGTAGTTTGTTGGTTTAACAATTTTATTAGAAGTTGTCATAACTCAAAAAGATTGATCCAAACTGTTGCGTTATTGATTTATTTAGAGCCATTATTATTATTATTATTATTATTATTATTATTATTATTATTATTATTTTAGAATGCAGGATTGTTAATATGATGTTCATATAATTTATAATGATCATATATACATTTGTATTGTAAGAAGAATTATTATGCAGTAAAATATGAGATTATTGGTGTAACACACATTTTTAACACTTCCATACACAAATATAAACAACAACAGCTTTGTTTTAAAATGTAAACATTTCTTAAATAAATAAATATAAATATAAATATAAATATAAACAACAACAATAATAATAATAATAATAATAATAATAATAATAATAATATTATTATTATAAAAATATTATAAAATTATTATAAAAAATTATAAAAATAATTTTTTATTCATATTATTACTAGTATTCATGTAAAATGTATGTACGAATCCTGTGTCGAAACAGATTCAGATACGCCATCGAATCAAAGCGTCACGAGGTCCAAGTTAATCATCACCACCACTGACGTCAATATTCTGAGTGGTTTCCTGCCAGCGCCTTATTTTCTCTACTCAGAATGGTGATAATGACTAACTCAATCAACAAAACACAAAAGACCTCTTTGTATCAAGAGGAACCTCGTGATCAGGCAATGTATGGACCTATAGTACATCCAACAGGAAACGGACATGATGAAATTAACTTACGACCTCAGGCCTGCAAACACGGGATCCGTACTGACTATCCCATGACTTTTTGACCATCTGCTTCCTGCCCTTCTGAAACCCAACTCACCCTCTTTTCAACAAAGAAACTCAAACTTGCATAGAGGATTTCTAAAAAGACAATCATTTATTACCGCTGCTATTAAAGCAATATACTCAATGTACAATATATACTAATGTTGTATTTTATGTCTGTTATATCCTGGCTGTGTTTTATGTAATCGGTGAATTTTAATCTTTGTGTTATAACTTTTCTTTTTAAGCAGATAACCGTTGTTTAGTTTCGTATGAATGGTCACGATAATTGCTATAATTTGGTGTGAATTATATGTCGATTTTCAGCATCATACGAATGATGATAATACTTTTATAAGAAGTTATTAAAACTCCAGAGATATTCCTCACATGGAAGATCACAGATTAAATTAATTTTTTGTGTCCCAAAGAGAAACAGTACGGGGCAGGGCTCCGCCCTACAGGAACAATTTGATTGGATCACTCGCCGTGGGACAGACAAAACTCAGACTGCTTAAAACTGGACACAAAGCTCTGCGCTCGCTGCTTGCTCTCTCTCGAACTTTGGCTCTTCGCCTTCGTTGATCGCACTACAAAGTGCTCACACGCTGTAACATCATGCGAGTGAGACGCCAGACTCAAACACCTCGTCAAACTTCTGAAGAAACCTTTACAAGCTTGAAGCCGTGCAAAGAACTCTGAGAAGAACTTTCAGCTCGTCACTCTCACGTCACAAGGGCATAATATAAATATCAAAATAGTTAAGATATCCTGATTTTGAATTAAGATCAATTTAATCAAATCAATATCGAATCTTTAAGAATCGATTCCCCAAAAGCTGAAATAAGAGCTTAAATCCTAAAATTCTGTTTAAATTAAATTTTGTATTTCAGAGTTTTCTGTTCTTAAAGAATTTTGGATCCCACAGTATTAAATTAAATACAGCATTCACAGGGTACATGAAGGCTCTCTCAACAGAAGGCTCAAACAGTATTAACAGCCAAAACAGTGCTGACTGGCATGGAATATGCAAAGCTAATCATTTCTCAGTAGTTTGATTTGTGAAACCATTCAACTAATAAATACAAGTAGCACTGTCTGGCAGAGACAGAGAGAGATCTACAGAGAGAGACAGGCAGACAGACAGAGAGAAAGACGGGAGCGGAGAAAGCACTAAAGGGATTATTTCCTTTTGCTACTGAGAGGGCATTTATTTTCTCTGACCAAACTCTGTGCCATTTGTCAGCACAGGGAAAGAGCCGGAGACACAGATACCATGTTTTGTGCTATCTGAAGAATTTGTAAACATAGTGATTATAAAACCAATACATGGGTAGTTAGTTTTACAAAAACAAAAAAACACTTGACAACATACCTGTGGGTGACAAAGCTAAATTCCATCTCAAACTGTATAACTCAAAATAAATCATAAGAGATGGCAAAATCATACAATATCACAAATCTTGGCTTTTACTAAAACAATATATGTGACCATGGACCACAAAACCAGTCATATGTTTGGAAACATAAGGAGTGAAATCTGAAAGCTGAATAAATAAGCTTTCCATTGATGTATGGTTTGTTAGGGTAAGACAATATTTGGTTGAGATACAATTATTTGAGAATCTGGAATCTGAGAGTGCAAATAAATAAATAAATAAATAAATAAATAAATAAATAAATAAAATACTGAGAAATTCGCCTTTAAAGTTGTCCAAATAAAGTTCTTAGCAATGAATTACTAATCAAAAATGAAGTTTTGATATTTACGGTAGGAAATTTACAAAATATCTTCACAGAACATGATCTTTACTTAACATCCTAATGATTTTTGGCATAAAAGAAAAATCGATAATTTTGACCCATACAATGTATTTTTGGCTATTGCTACAAATGTGCTACTTAAAACTGGTTTTGTGGTCCAGGGTCACATATTTATTCCTGTGATGCAAAGCTGAATTTTCAGCATCATTACTCCAGTCTTCAGTGTCACATGATCCTTCAGAAATCATTCTAATATGCTGATTTGCTACTCACTTATGTAAAGATTTTTATTATTATCAAGGTTTTTCAAACCGTTTTTGCTGCTTAATATTTTGTGGAAACATGCCTTTTCAAAATTCTTTGATGAATAAAAAATTAAAGAAAGAACAGGATTTATTTGAAATGGAATCTTGTAACATTCTAAATGTTTTTAAACATAATAATTTAATGTATATTTGCTGAATAAAAGCATTAAACAGACAGGCAAACACACACACACACACACACACCCCTAATATAGTAATATCATGGTTCTACATAAATATTAAGCAGCATAACTGTTTTTAACATCAATTAAAATAAGAACTGTTTCTTGAGCAGCAAATCAGCATATTAGAATGATTTTTGAAGGATCATGTGACACTGAAGGCTGGAGCTTTTCATCACAGGAATAAATTTCATTTTAAGTATATATAATAATAGAAAATAGTTATTTAAAATATAATTTCACAATATTAGTGTTTTTACTCTATTTTTGAGCACATAAATGCAGCCTTGGTGAGCAGAAGAGACTTCTTTAAAAACATTTAAAAATCAACTGTAATGTTTCCAAATTTTTGACAAGTACACTCGACATCTAAAAATGTTATTTTTCACAGCCCAGGACTGTTAGAAATGAACTAGTAAAGGCATAAAAGTGGTTAAAAAGTGAAAAATGTTCAGGAATCGGTTAGTTATATTTTCCTTTAAACCTCCTTCATAAAATATTGATGTAAACAAATAAATAAACCAGGTCACTTTAATAAAAAAAGTTAATGACACTGATTTGGTGTATTTAATTAATTTAATTCTAAATGTATATCAACTTGAGTGAGGACACAAAGGCAACACACAAGTTCCTGTTGCGGTAGTTTGATCCATCTGTGTTGTAATGGGAATGTATTCTTTCATAATCACCTACGCTGGCTCCGGTTCCCTCCTAATGGGAGACAAAGTGCTCTGGTACAGAATCAATGCTTGTCATTCACAAGTATGTCTGAATCTGGCAAAAGATCATCGAGACTAGAATGTCGATTGCACATTAAATGCTTACAGGTCTGGAGAGCGAGGAGCGAGACTGGCAATCTCAAATCTGTCCACAGATTTTCAATTGCGTGAGATGCCTCAGAACAAAAGGATGCTTCCCTACATACCAAGTCAAGGATCATTATTTTGCCTGACAGGTGCAAACCATTTACATAATTTTATTCATCTTTCTGATGTCGTATGACCATACATAATCATAATAATACATCAAGAGCAGCAGTCGAGTAGTGTGATTTGTTAAAGCGCTGCTATCAGTTGAAAAAATGTGATGCACATAAAGTGGCCACAAAAAGTATTTAGACACGGAAGTCAAACTTAAAAATGCAATTTTTAATCAAAAATATTGATTGCTGATGGCCAATTTGACTCAGTCTTCAAGTTTTGCGACATTAAATGTTTGTTAGATAGGCCTATTCAAACACTTAATGATATTAATGAATAATTGCTGAAGGTAGATGTGTTACAGCATTTTCTATTCTATTACTAATACTTATTAATACTTTTTCACTTACCTTCGTTTAACAGTTCTTTTAATAATTCATTATTTGAACTGTTAATCAGAGACTGTAAATCAATGAGATGACTTCATGTGCTCTAGTGATATCGTTCTCAGCACTGTCAAAATAAAAGTCTGCTTCTGTCACATCAGCCAAACAGAAAAAAGTATCAGCTGATGCTGATAATTAAAAAAGGCACAATAACGCTATAATAAAATATATTTCAGTCTTGGTGATATATCAGTCAATTTATGAAAAGTATTTTGATTATCAAATGTTAATTGAACATACAGTTTCCACCTCCATCCCTCTAAATTTGGTATTGCATGTTGTTTTATTTCTTTATGCGAAACAAAATATATTTTTTAATATATATAAATTTATAATGTAAGCCTTTATAATGTAAGCCTTCTAACTAGAGAGCATTTGCATAGCACAATATTGGGAATCTGCCTTGTTATGTTATTTCCAGGAAGCAAAAAAAAAAAACAAAAAACAAATTAAACAATGCAAAATCGTGGCACAAAGCTAAGCCGAGAGACATGGATTACATCCTAATTCCAGAATTTTCATGCTCTTTCAGCACTGCAGCGTTAAATCAGTCTCAGCTGTGTTTTAGAGGCATTTTAAGTTCAAATGCACTCATTATTCAGTTGTGGGACAAGATTAATACTATTATAGCTAAAATCACAAGAAATCAGTTCAAGAAATCAGTAAGTGATTGGAAAAAAAAACTGATAACTAAAAAAGGCACAAATTTAAATATATTCAAAGTTATGCTAAAATATAAAAGTTGATCAAATATATATATATATATATATTCAAAGAGGTTCTCATTTTGCAGAGAGTTTGGCATAGACACATTTGATTTAGTATGTACTTCAACTTTATACAAAGACGTTTAATATATGAAGAGTCCATATTGCCAGTTTAACTTGTTGATAATCTCTGAAGGTCTTACACATTTCAGTAAGCTTTAAAACAAACATGATGTTTCTGATCTCTATTAATAAATAAAGAGGAAAAGCAGAGAAAAAGACTTATGACCAAGTCAGATACTGTAATTTTATATATTCAGAGTTTATTAACTTATTCTATCTGCTGTGTTTGTATCCTCAGGTACTTTTGAATTTCTGACAGGAGATACTGAGAGAGAACTCTGCTCCACAGGAGAACTGAATTTACTGAAGCTGGGCCGCAGGCTGTAAATCAGCACTAAAATGGGTGTGATGGGAAAAATATGGGCTGGCATGTGTGCATGCACATCCTAATTTAATCATGCAAATTCACTTTGTCTGGGCACCTACACCACCTCAAATAATGTTAAGTCGAGGCTCTGATGTTAGATGAGTGGCTCATCTAGAACATGAATACAATACTTACTATAGTGGTTTAGATTAAACTGGAGGTCTTATCATGGGGTCTTACCACAAAACAAGACAATACTATTTATTTTTCTTTAGCAAGGCACCCTACATGGAAACAAGTTTTTGAATCAGTCAGTCGGTCAGTGAGTGTGAGTCAGTGAGTCAATGAGTGAGTGAGTGAGTGAGTGAGTGAGTGTGTGTGTGTGTGTGTGTGTGTGTGTGTGTGTGTGTGTGTGTGTGAGTGGGTCAGTCAGTGAGTGTGTGTGTGTGTGTGTGTGTGTGTGTGAGTCAGTCAGTGAGTGAGTCAGTTTGTGAGTCAGTGAGTGAGAGTGTCAGTCTGTCAGTCAATTAATGTGTGAGAGAGTGAGTCAGTCAGTGAGTGTTTGAGTTTGTGAGTCAGTGAGTGTGTGTGTGAGTGAGTCAGTCAGTGAGTCAGTGAGTGTGTGAGTCAGTCAGTCAGTCAGTCAGTCAGTCAGTGATTCAGTGTGTGTGAGTCAGTCAGTGAGTGAGTCAGTTTGTGAGTCAGTGAGTCAGTGAGTGTGTGTGTGTGTGAGTGAGTGAGTGAGTCAGTCAGTCAGTCAGTCAGTCAGTCAGTCAGTGAGTGAGTGAGTGAGTGAGTGAGTGAGTGAGTGAGTCAGTCAGTCAGTCAGTGAGTGAGTGAGCGAGCGAGCGAGCGAGTGATTCAGTCACTCAGTTAGTCAGTGAGTCAGTGAGTGAGTGAGTGAGTGAGTGAGTGAGTGAGTCAGTCAGTCAGTGATTCAGTGAGTGTGAGTCAGTCAGTGAGTGAGTGAGTTTGTGAGTCAGTCAGTCAGTGATTCAGTGAGTGTGAGTCAGTCAGTGAGTGAGTGAGTTTGTGAGTCAGTGAGTCAGTGAGTGTGTGTGTGAGTGAGTGAGTCAGTAAGTGAGTGAGTGAGTGAGTGAGTCAGTCAGTGAATGAGTGAGCGAGCGAGTGAGTCAGTCAGTCACTCAGTTAGTCAGTGAGTCAGTGAGTGAGTGAGTGAATGAATGAGTGAGTGAGTCAGTCAGTGATTCAGTGAGTGTGAGTCAGTCTGTGAGTTAGTGAGTTTGTGAGTCAGAGAGTGTGTGTGTGAGTGAGTGAGTGAGTGAGTGAGTGAGTCAGTCAGTCAGTCAGTCAGTGAGTGAGTGAGTGAGTGAGTGAGTCAGTCAGTGAATGAGTGAGCGAGCGAGTGAGTCAGTCAGTCAGTCAGTCAGTGAGTCAGTGAGTGAGTGAGTGAATGAGTGAGCGAGTGAGTCAGTCAGTCAGTGAGTCAGTGAGTCAGTGAGTGAGTGAGTCAGTCAGTGAGTGTGTGAGTCAGATAGACAGACAGATAGTGTGTATGTCTGTCAGTGTTGATTTTAACATCAAAGTTTTTGTTGTTATTTTAGTATCACTGTGAAGTATCATAGTAGTTTTTTATATATTTTTAATTATTTTTTTCTGTTTTCATTTTTTATTTTAACGTTATAGATTTAGTAATTTTTTTGTGTTTTTGTCATTTTTTTTATTAGTTTTTTTCCCTTTTTTATAGTTTTTACACATTTTATTTCAAATTTAGTTTTAAGCATTTTAGTATATCAAGTTAAACTATAATGAGAAATGAGAAATGTTGTTGAAATAAAAGGTTTAAGTTTTTTCAAATATTTAGTTTCTGATAACATTTAAGTATTTATTTAAATAATTAATATGTTTTTCCAATGGTTTTAGATTAGTTTACTATAATAATCCTGGTGTATATTTGTGTACATATATTATTGAAATTAAGCAAAGTGATCATATCTAAGGTGATATGATAGCAATTAATAGTATTTTTAATGCAAATGATCTGCAGAAGTTGTCATTTGATTAGACTGAAGAAATATATATGTGATCTGTGCAATAGCATTTTAGACAAATTCACTCTAACCTGCAGTATATTTACTGTGTAAATTAACTGTGTGCAAACTTATTTTTCAAACATACCAACTATTTTTAGAAGCTGCATTTAAAGCCCACAAATGTATTATTAAGAAACATTTTGACTCTTTCGACGGTATCATAAAGAATATCACATACTAACAAAATGCCTCAATACACGCCGTGGTTTAAAACCATGTGCGTCACATTAAGCGGTAATCAACCTGATTTCCATTAATTTCAGGATAATTAAGCTGGAAACCAACAAATCAACAGCACTGCTTAATTATCCAAGTCAGAATTAACAAGATATTTTATAAATAGCACAGATACAGGTCGCAACCCGAGCACTGAGGAAACTGCAGCACAAACCGACAAACAGAGCAATTACACTGGTGAGAGCTGAAAGCCTTTCGCAGTCAGCGCCTGTGTTTTCACATCTCTCTGAGCGCAAGAGAAGTTTTCCCACAGACTCGTCTCACCCGCCCACAGTCCAACATCTTATTGGACCATGAAATTAATACACAGCTATAAATTATTCACTATTGTGAGGCCTTTTATCTGACTGCATCGGTTAGAAATCGTGGAGTGCAGGCGTGTTGACAATGCAGATCTGGCCAGGAGCACGGCCTCTCGTTTGTTACACTTTGAACATTAAATTTAACAAGCTGCAGTGCAGCTAACACAAACTTTATCATAAAACAGGTTCTAAGACCCAAGACCATTAAATGGCTCAACTTGGCAAAGTGTTCCCGGGGTTATTCTATTGCAGCCTCCTGCGAAGAGACCAGACCCCAGTAATTTATAATACCTGAAGGCTCATGTATTTTATCTCTCAATTCATGAGCTGGCAGCAGAATTCGCAGGCTTCATCTCATATCTGTGTTGACGCTAAATATGTGAATGGCCTGTATACTAGCCTTGGAAGAAAGGGGATGGAAGTGTCAGCAGAATAATGGAATAAAATATTTTGTTCTTGTTGTTTCTGAGCAGCTGATGCAGTTTTAAGATTGTGTTGGAGTGAAACCGCTCTAGTACTTGTGAGAAACTCTGAGTATTCTGCTGAAGTAGGTTACTTTACATTAAAAAGAGGCTTTGTGAATAGACTACATATTCAAATCTGGCTTGCATCATTTCCTGATGCTCTACATCACTTTCTGTCATGTCTCCACTGTCCTATGTAGCAAAAAACAAAAAGTACAGAGTAGGGCAGATAAAGAGGCAATTTCTTATGTATGTATTTATTTATTTTCTCACCAATGGAGCCTCTGCAGTCAATGGGTGCCGTCAGAATGAGAGTCCAAACAACTGATAAAAACATCACAATAATCCACAAGTAATCCACACGACTCCAGTCCATCAATTAACATCTTGTGAAGTCAAAAGCTGCATGTTTTTAAGAAACACATCCATCATTAAGACATTTTTATCTTCAAACCGTTGCTTCTTGCTAAATTATAAGTCCTCTATCCATAATATTGCTTTCTCCAGTGAAAAGGTGGTCTTGTCTCAATCAGGAGAGAAATATGCACCATTTATCAAGCACCATTTACAAGCGAAAACAGTCAAATATGTCAGTGGATTTTGATATGAGAGGACAACAGCGGGTGGACTGTTTCATGGACTGTGTTATAATGGATTTTGGACTCATATTTTGACCAGGAGTGATTGTTTAAGAAGATAAAATGTCTTAATGACGTATTTGTTTACAATAAACTTACGAAAAGCTTTTCACTTCACAAGATGTTAACTGATGGACTGGAGTTATGTGGATTTACCTGTGGATTATTGTGATGTTTTTATCAACTGTTTGGACTCTCATTCATTGCAGTGGATCCATTGCTGAGCAAGTAATCTAATGCTAAATTTCTCTAAATCTGTTCCGATGAAGAAACAAACTCATCTACATTTTGGATGGCCTGAGGGTGAGTAAATTTTCAGCAAATTTTCATTTTTGGGTAAAAACTATTCCTTTAATACTACATAACAGTGAAAATTATTCAATAATGTTTTAAGGAAAATATTATTACTTTCATATGCTATAATTGCCCCCAACTACTGTATATGTTACAATCAACACCTCAACACTCTGACTTCTTCAACAACATGGTCTTTCTGAAAGTTAACAATAGTATAAATAAATTTAAATTGCTTTGTATACTTGTCATTTTTTTTTTTTTTTATCCAACGTTTTATTCACTAATTGGAAACAAATCGCACAAAATACACCACACTACAACTAATTGCTGAAACTGCTGTTCACAATTTGCACCTACAGAAGAATACTAAAGTTGGCCTTTTTTTGCAAAACAGTCTTTTTGAGAAGGATTAATTGACTGGAACATGTAGCTCATGTGTTATTCATCACTTGGAGACCTTTAAAATGTAAAAAAAACAAAAAACAAAAAAAAATATCAAACAGAAGAAGCAAGAGGCATAAACAAAAGGGGAAAAAATGGATAGAAGAAAATGCTAATCGCTTTCTGATCTTCCATTATGCCATAAAAAGGCCCGGCATCATGGCAGAAATGAATGATTTAATCACCACTTGACTGCTGACTTGACAAACCTGATGGCTTCATAAATGAACAATTCAACATCTATTATACGCCTGAAAAAATTAGAAGTTTATCACCATGTCAGGGAAAGACGGTTCAGTTTCAAGCCTAACAGAAGCTTCCGATCTTTTATTACACAAAATGCACAGGGAAAAGAAATCTAATGATTGATTTCCATTTTAAAGCAACACATCAGTTTGGTTAATAGTAGTCTACTGTACACTGCAAACCCTAAGAATCTGACTTTGCTCAAAACTGAATCAAGCAGTGGTTTTTCTCAAAACCTTACCAGTAAGTCGACCTAATGTGGTCTTCTCAAAGAGTCAATGCAACCATTTAGGGGAAGCCACAAACATACAAACACTTTATGATTTCAGCTGAATGACACATATCAAGTAAAATATAGAGATTATTTTGTCATCATTTGACTGTGTGAGTCAAATGTGAGTCACACAAGAGAGTGATTCACAAACAAAACAGTGCATTAAAGCTCATTGCTGTGGAGTGAAATGGCTTTTTCAAACAGGGTCCAACTTATGGAGCACTAATCAACTAATTGCCCTTGTAACAGTGACTGCATACAATACACAAACAAAAATAACATCAGAAATATTGAAAGAACTAAAAAATCTATTTATTTGGAATATTTTATACTTTACAAGGCCTAATATTAATAATCGGCAAATGCTAAATGTGAATAAAAATTAGCTTTGGCGAGTATATAAAGCAGCATTAATCGCCATTGAAGGCAAAGAGAAAAACTGCCCATAAATATTAGTACTGTAATTGTACTGCTATTATACAAAATAATAATAATAATAATCACAATAATAATGAAACAAATTATAATAATAATAGTGATATCATTATGAAATACTTTACAGTTGAGTAGTGTTTAATAGCAATATTTATCTGATTAAATTTTTGCTAAATAAATAAAAAAAAAAAATAAATAAATGTGCAATTATATGTGACTTCCCAATTTTTTCTGCCTGTTTTTTAATGAAATAATGCACATACAGTTTCAGGGCTGGCAAACAATATTTATTAATATTTCTATTTAGCATGACTGACTGGATCTTCAGCTCTTTAGTCTATTCTCAGTGTGCAAAGACTTGCATTTATTTTGAAAGATTACTGTTTTTACTGTGTTTTGAAAAAAAAAAAATACCGCTTTGGTGAGTATAAGAGACTTCTTTCAAAAACATTACAAAAATTTTGATTTCACATGACATTTCAAATACAGCTTAATTGTTTTTACTAATGAAAAACATTAGGGTTTACAGCGTGCAGTAGTCTACATGTTTTACTTTTGTTTACTGCTGGCTGGTTAGCTCTCTCAAGACGAACTGAATCTCATTTAAAATGTTCAATCTGTGCTGATGTGCTCATTATGATCGTGTAACTAGGGTTCTTCACTCCTAAATAACTTCCCCTTTGTGGTTCAGCTCACATTTCATGTAATCATTGATGTTTCAGCTGTGAGTGCATGGAGTAGTACACTTTCTACTGCCATCCTTAAATCTCCTTTGCCTTTTTTTTTCCTGCACTCTTTGCTATTGATTCTCCAGACGACTCAGAGGAGCATTTGCTGAGAAAAAAAAAAAAAAAAAGACAGCTGGCGTTTCATTTCAGAGCCACCCTGTTCTCTTCAGAGCATGGGGTAATTGCCCAACACGTAACACCAGTGATGAGAAGATACTGCAGACACACTAAAAATAGCTGACAGGACCTTCAAAGCACAAAGCCACAAAACCAGCTGAGTGAAGGGGTTTCGATGATTTCCATCACGGCCGGTAGGACAATTATCACCGTGTCATTACAAAAAGGTGCAATAAGCCATTTTGTTTGCAAGGAAAGTGATGATTCTCACACTGCTATCCATAATATTAGCGTGGACTCTTGGGAAAGTGCTGGTGGAGGAGAAGTGGGGTCTTAATTACCTCATTCAGGATATATTCAAATTTTTTCAATATGTTAAAAAGACTAACTTTACACACAATGTGACAAAAAGACAGAGATGTTTGTATACAACTGAAATGTGTCTGGTAATATGACCACCTAATGAAGAAAATACAGTAGATAGAGAGGTTCAGACAATGTTGATACTATTCTATTTATATGGTATACAAAATTGTCATGCAACATGATAATGAAAGCATTCCTGAGGCTTAAAAGAAGGTTGAGGTTTTCAGTTTTTTGAGGAATGCATTATAAATATACTCTGAATGCAATGTAAGCAGTGTTAGAAAACAGCTTCTGCCAAATGCATAAATGTAACAAATACTATATTTTTAATTCATTATGAAATGCTATAGGATATGATTCTTTCACGTCATATCATGTATATTTCACAGTACAGACATGAAAGACAACTGATGTCACACTCTGTTTGTCTTTTATCCAAAATCTCACTGATTAAATTGTTCTTAATCAGTATTTTACCGTTCAAAAATTTGCAGTCTGTAAAATTATTTTATGTTTTGCAAGAAGACTCTTACGCTCACCAAAGCTCACAAAAATGGTTATACTCTTAAATATTACAATTTAAAATAACTCTTTTCTTTTTGAATATATTTAAAAATGTAATTTATTCCTGTGATGCAAAGCTCAATTTTCAGCATCATTACTCCAGTCATCAGTGTCACATGATTCTTCAGAAATCATAATATGCTGATTTGCTACTCAAGAAACATTAATATTTTTGGGAAAGCTGTGATTTTTATTTATTTTTTTTGAACAGAGAGCATTTATTTGAAATAAAACTATTTTAGAACAATGTAAAAGTCTTTACTGTCACTTTTGATTAATTTAATGCATCCTTGCTGTATTAAAAAAAAAAAAAAATCTTACTTATTTTGAATCAAACTTTTGAATGGTACACTCTTAAAAATAAAGGTGCTTCAAAAGGTTCTTCACAGCGATGCCATAGAAGAACCATTTTTGGTTCCACAAAGAACCATTCGGTCAAAGGTTCTTTAAAGAACCATATCTTTCTTACGTTTTTATAATCTGAAGAACCTTCTTTCACCACAAAGTACCTTTTGTGAAAGGTTCTTCAGATGTTAAAGCTTCTTAATGGAACCATTTAGACAAAAAGGTTCTTCTATGGCATCGTGAAGCACCTTTATTTTTAAGAGTATAGTGTATATAAAGCAAGCTAAATTTACTTAAAACTTGCTCATAATGTTCAATATTAATCCTTGCTTTCACAGAATACATCTTGAACTAAAGGTGAAGTGTGCATTTTCTGCATGACTGACCAAGCAGAACTGCAGAAATAATGACTGTTTTTCATAAATTGAATGGTGTTCATATGTTTTTCATGGAAAACAAGATGAAAAAAATACTGTTTATAAAAATACAGAAAATGATTTTTTGAAGTGCATACTGAACAATTTGATGAATCACGCAGGAATGAGAGAAACTTTCACAGCGTACACCTGGGTTTTTCTGAAGGACAAGGGCTAACATGACACTCAAGCTGAGTCCTTCAGGTCCTCAATCCATCAGTAAACAGGAACATGAGGAGCCTCTACAGTGTAGTGTGTGCAGATTGCTCTTCCTCTCAGCTGGTGACGCCGCAGGACGTAATGAGAGGGTTTTTCTCAGTTCTACGGCACAATCAAGGTCATAGGCAGACGAAACACAGACTCTCTTCCTGCCAATCAGCAGATACAACACACACAAGTTCCCTGTCGATATTTTCACTCGTACTGCGTCGTAAGACGCTTGTATGGGAAAAACTCCTTTTTTCCTCTTCAACTGAAGCCTTTTCAATCACGCAGTGAAACTGCACGTCCATTGGTTCGTGCAGTGCTATAAAAACGAACCAATGGCTCGGCGGCGGCGGCGAGCGAGCCTATGGCTGAGCAGCCCGCCATAGCCCGCCAAAAGGGGCGGGGACTGTGGCTATATAACCGGCCGCTTCGCCACCGCATCTCTTCAGCGACGAAGATTCTTCCTTGCTGACTCTTCACTGACGCCTACTTTGCTGTAGAAACGCCTCAGCAGCTGGATTGGACCTTGCAGCTTTGCTGTTTCCCGGTCTATTCCCTGCCGCCATCCAGCGATCGTCTAAAAGAGCCACACAATAAGAGCAAATTCGGCGTTCTTTGGCAGAGCTCGAGTAGACCTCTTCGCCTCCGAAGACAACTCTCATTGCCCAACCTTTTTCATGAAGAGCACGGATGCCCTGGCCCACGAGTGGCCCAGCCTCCCGCTCTATGCGTTCCCTCCAATCGCTCTGCTACCGCAGGTACTCAAACGAGTCAGGGAACAACGGCACAAGCTTCTTCTAATACCCCCCCTCTGGAGGAACCAGCCGTGGGTGTCGGAGTTATTCCAGCTGCTCGAAGCAGCCCCGTGGCCCATTCCCTTGAGACGGGACCTCCTCTCTCAAGCAAACGGCATGCTATGGCATCCACGGCCCGAGTTATGGGCCCTGCATGTGTGGCCGCTCAACGGGAGCCTTTCGACCTCCCAGAGCGTGTCTTAAACACTATGGCAGAAGCTAGAGCCCCTTCTACCAGATGCCTCTATGCTCTGAAATGGTCTATTTTCTCAGCTTGGTGTCAAAACCGTGACTTAGATCCGGTTACCTCTGATGTATCAGTGGTTCTTTCGTTTCTGCAGGAGATGCTGGATAAACAGCGTTCCTCATCCACCATCAAAGTTTACGTGGCAACCATAGCGGCTTTCCATGCCCCTATAGCTGGTCGATCGGTGGGCAGGAATAGTGCGGTGGTCCAGTTTATACGAGGTGCCAGGAGGATTAACCCCCTGCGTCCTCGTACAGTTCCACCTTGGGACTTACCAACCATACTAAGGGCCTTGAAAGGCCCCCCGTTTGAACCATTGCAGACCACGAGCCTCAGATCACTCTCATTTAAAACCGCCCTGCTGTTAGCGCTGGCATCGGTTAAGCGAGTAGGAGACCTACAGGCCCTTTCCTTCAACCCTGCTTGCCTGGAATTCGGGCCTAACGACTCCAAGGTCATCCTGAAACCAAGGCTGGGTTATGTACCTAAGGTGCTCTCCACTCCGTTCAGAGCCCAGGTCATAGCGCTTTCCGCGCTTTCCCCTTCGACGGAATGACCAGGAATTATCCCTGCTCTGCCCCGTCAGGGCCCTGAGGGTGTACATTGAACGTTCTGCCTCATACAGGAGATCAGAACAGCTTTTTGTCAGGTTCGGTAACCACGCTAAAGGTCGCCCTGTTACGAAGCAAAGAATTTACAGGTGGTTAGTGGATGCTATCACCCTAGCATACTCCTCCTTGGGCTTGCAGTGCCCCATTGGAGTCAGAGCCCATTCCACCAGAGGTATCGCCTCTTCCTGGGCATGGTCCAGCAGGGTGTCCATTTTGGAAATTTGAGAGGCGGCCGGCTGGTCCTCGCCGACCACATTTGTAAGGTTTTACAACCTGGATGACCCTGCCTTACAGGCCAGAGTCCTTTCTGCTTAGTTTGCCGCCTCCGGCTAGTTTAGCAGTCTTATGGGTTCACTTGACCAGCATTGTTCAAGTCTCTCCTTCACCTGGACGGTCCATATTATATGGATACCAGGTATAAACTATAGGGGACAACACCCAGGCCACGGATGACCCTGATGGCTCAGCTTGTGCTTTGTGTATTCCATTGACTCCCCTGGGTCTTCTCCCATGGGAGTCTTGGTTTTGAGTCGTTCCCCATCATAGCACGCGTGATTGTACTGGTTCCCATACAAGCGTCTACGACACAGTACGAGTGAAAATATCGACAGGGAACGTACTCGGTTACTTTCGTAACCTCGGTTCCCTTAGATATGGGAACGAGTACTGCGTTCCTGGCCGTGCTATGAGCTGCACACCTCAGTCGCTTCATTTGAAGAAATCTGAGATGCGGCGACGAAGCGACCGCTTATATAGCCACAGTCCCCGCCTGTTTTGGCGGGCTATGGCGGGCTGCTCAGCCATAGGCTCGCTCGTCGCCGCCGCCGAGCCATTGGTTCATTTTTATAGCACTGCACGAACCAATGGACGTGCAGTTTCACTGCGTGATTGAAAAGGATTCAGCTGAAGAGGAAAAAAAGAGTTTTTCCCTTACAAGCATCTTACGACGCAGTACTCGTTCCTATATCTAAGGGAACCGCGGTTACAAAAGTAACCGAGTACATTTTCTGACACTGAATATTAAAGATACAGTAGTGTATAGATAGGTACTGTATAGATACAGTCACGGCAAAAACTTCTGAAGGGAAAAATGTCAAGTTGGCAAGGTGGAACAGAACAGTAAAAAGTCCTTGACGTGTTCTTGGAGAAGACCAGATGACTGCCATATGATCTGATGTGATTTGTAGTACAACCACTGATATTTATGACAACTATTCTTTGAAACATGGTGACATCTTGCTGCAATGGATTTCATTTCTTTTTTTTTTATTGTTTAATTTCATTTTTAGTATGAGTCATGTCAGGCTTTGAAGAATGGAAAATGCTGGCTTTGCTTTAGAACTCATATCAGGTGGAAAACCAACAATATACCAAAACTGGAATAAATAATTAATAGTTTCTGTTACTTTTTTTTTTTTTTTTTTTAAATAGGGAATTTCATGCAACCTGTCCATGTTGGCATTTGGCTATTTTGGCTAGCTTCTACCAAGTCACAGATGAAGGCTACAAAACATCAAATGACTTTGATGAACTACCCTCACTATGCATAATTCTTCTATTATTCATATTTAGCCTTATTTAGCCAGTTGGGAAATACTGGTGTATAATATCTGTATGCTGAAACTTTCTGTAGGATTTTACCATTTACTGACAATTTCTTTGCAAGTGAAATTAGGGGAAATGAATATGTGGATGTATATTTCATGCAAATGATAATGGCATGAGAGCATCTTCTTAGTCTGGAAACCCTGAGGACATATATATAGACATTTCATTACAACCTCCAAAACGGTAACTCAGGTAAGCCAGAAATATTCTTCCTCATAGGCAATCCATCATTATTCAAATGGGACAAACTTTTAATTAATATGGATGACACAGCTATATAATGTTTCAGATTGATATAGAGTTCCACTATGGATCCAAAACCAAAAAGCTCCCTGTCCAGGCTGTATTTTCAGACATAAACATCTTCCTTGCATTTCCAACATGAATGTCTTCCAAACAGTTTGGCTGTTTCTTAGCAAAATCATCCTGCTTTGAAAGATACCTTATTTCAGACAAAAATACATATTCAGTGACAAGTATTGATAGAGCTACCTGAATAATTTAAACCACTGTTAATTTTATTTGTATCTTTGTTTTATTGCATTTATTTGTTATTACTTGCCATTTTTTTTAAATATTGTTTGAATTTCATATGAATTAGTCTTGTAGCTTTTGATGTGGTATCAAAATGGGTAAAAAAAAAACAAACAAACAAAAAAAAAACAACAAAACTATTTTTATTTTATTTTAAATGAAATGGGCTAGTGAACATTTTGTGCAAGTAAAAACTTTTTTTTTTAAAAAATTGTTTTTAATTTTCTATGCAGATTCACTACCAAGTCATAAAATTTGTTCAATTATTGCCAAAGCAAATTCAGTTGTTTTGCCATTTACTAAACTGCAATTTTTATTTAATTGTAATAATTACTTCAAATTAATTCTGAAATTCATAATATATACATCATTTAAATATTACTTAATTAAATTTATCATACTATTAAAATGCATAAAATGTTAAAAACAGACTGATATTTTCCATTCAACTTTCCATGTAATCATTAACTTTCATTACATGAGAAATTGAGTGTCCAGTTCATTCAACAACATTGCTTCCTTTCGTGTTCCATGGAAGAAAAAAAGACATTAGGCAAATTATTCCTTAAAAACTTATTAGGTGTTAAAACCAAACCTATTCAATAGGAAACAAAAATCTCCTCCATTACCAAAAACATCAACACTATTCACTTCATCATATTATATTTTTCACAACTTGCTAATCACATCTGAATCTGAACTCATTCCAGTAATGCCAAATCAAAATGTTTGCTTCTGATACATGTTCATTAAAGTCTGGCACACACAGATCAGAAAACAACCCTTTGTCCAGTATCATCCACAATCAAAGTCTGTTGCTGTTTCATGTCAAATCAAGCCCAATTGTTTGGGCCTGTAGCCAGTTAATCACAGGCCCTGCAGCTTTTGACGGTGGACACAAGTCAGTGCTAATTCAAGACCAGGAACAGACTGGCAAAGAATTCTGCTCTTCAGATTGCTGTGGATAGTCTAATTACTTTCTTTCGTAGCTTTGGCACAAACTTACATCTGATCTGGTTTTGTGAATGCAAATCATCTAGAAACTGAATGACATAGTTGGTGTGACAAAATTAATACACTAGAAAAAAATAGTGAATGGTATCTATCACAGTGTGGAACTGTTCAAATAAATTGTCATCTTTGATAATCTGAAGTGGTGAGATACGTGACTGTTCAATCCAAACGTGAGTTTGTGAAACACACTGAAGCATGAATCGGGCAGGATATTTCAAGGAACCGTCGTTTGTGGCTACAGTGATTTGGGACTTGTCACATGTAGTAACAGTAACAGTCTGCAGCCGACATAAGCATATCGCCAAATGATGTAATTAAAAAACAGCACCATGGGGAGAACTGTCATTGAAAAACACACACACACACACACACACACACACACACACACACACACACACACACACACACACACACACTCTCCCCTTCAGCACAAGATAAAGACAGAGAAGCAGTAAGAGAGAAAATACGGCTGGAGTTAACAAACTCTGTTGGGCTGAGATGAAAGAATCAGAGGTTATTCACAAGGCCAAAAAATATGCCCTCTGCAAATAGTCTGGCAGAGCTCTGTGTGAGGCTTTGACCTTGAACACTGCAAAACATCATTTGTTAATCAGGATTTTTGAGCCAGTTTCTAGTATAAGTATCTAAAAATCCTTAAAACTCAATTTTATTTTACAGTAAGGTTGTAAACATTACCATTAGATGCAAGGGATAAAATGAACCAACAATTATTGTGGTTAATGCTAATGTGGTAGACTATATAAAATTTAAAATATTATATTATTACATTTAAAATTCAGTTTATAGTACAGACGAAAAATGGATATATGAACACACTATTCTTGATCAAATTAAAATTAATACATCATGTTAACTAATGCATTAACTAAAACATATAAAATTTTTATACTAACAAATCCAATATGATTTATGAAATTTAATACACTGGCAGTAAAAAAAAAAATGAATTCAAGGCATATCTTATTATACCTTATAAGCATCATATCTTATTACAATTTTAGTTTTCGCTGTTTACACAAAAATAAGACTTTATTTTATTTTATTTTATTTTATTTATTTAAATTTTTTTTTAAATTTATTTATTTATTTATTTTTGTGGTCAAACTACCACCATCTCAACAACTGAGGCTGAATTGACAAGTGAGATTCTGTCAAAGTACCAACAGCACTGCTACTCAAAAACATCAGAAAACATCTCTAGACACAGTAGACAGTTGTTCGCCTAAAACAGATATGTGTCATGGGACAGCCAGAAACCATGTGCATTAGGAACCAGTGACCAGAGCCAGAACATTTCATCTGAAATAAATGCATGTTAACTAGCATCTGTGTCCAGCCCCAGGATATCTTGCATTACTTCTGTAGGTCTACAGGACAAAAGTACACCCAAATTAAAGCAATTTCAAAGTAGTGGAATTCAGCCTCAGGAAAGAGTGGCGGTGAAGCATATAAGAAATTGCAAACATCCTCAAAAACTGCCATATTTGTTTTGTATTTTACTCTGCCTTTAGATGATTAAAATAGGATTAGAGATTCTAATCTTATAGGATCAGTTACCATCAGATGGTTTATTATTCTCACTCAAAACACAGGCTAATGTTATACACATTTAAAATAAGTAACAACTGAGATTAAAAAGAGTTACTGCTCTGATCATTCACAATTAGTAAGGGTGGAGGGGTTTTGGTCAGATCCCCTGCCCCTATTTAAAGGGGTCCCACAAGGAAGCATATTAGGTCCTATACTTTTTAACATTTATGTTAACGATATTGTTCTTGCTGCAGGTGATTCTTATGCTCATTTATACGCTGACGACACTATCATTTATACATCTAGTTCTTCCTTGACCTCTGCTTTATCCTTACTGCAGGCCAGTTTTACCCTCATTCAACACGCTTTCTCTAGCCTTCAATTAGTTTTAAATACAAATAAAACAAAATGCATGATTTTCAATAGAAATCAATTACATGCTGAAAATCTGCCTAAAATCTTCTCATTGGATGGCTCTGAGATCGATTATGTTGATTGCTATAAATACCTTGGTATCTGGCTTGATAGCAAATTGACATTTGAAACTCATATAAATGTATTGCTCAGAAAGGTTAAATCACGTATTGGTTTTCTTTATCGTAACAAATCCTCTTTTACACACTCTTCAAAACAGCTTTTGGTTAAAATGACAGTGCTTCCAATTTTGGATTATGGTGATGTAGTTTACAGGTCCGCTTCGAAAACTCTCCTTCATAAACTGGATGTTATTTACCATGCTGCAATCCGCTTTGTAATTGGAGCTTCATTTAACACTCACCATTGTCATTTGTATTCTTTATCAAATTGGTCTTCTCTTCATTCTCGCAGACAAATTCACAGGTTTTTGTTTATTTATAAAACTCTTATTGGGAAAACTCCATCATATCTACAGTCACTTCTTAATATCCGTAATACAAGTTGTAATTTGCGCTCTAGTAGTCTTATTAATTTTTGCATACCTAAAGTCTGTACCTCTGGTCGTCGTTCTTTTCAGTTTTCTGCTGCATATGATTGGAATCACCTGCAGCAGACTCTAAAGCTTAGCTCATTTATTTCACTTTCTTCCTTTAAAATTTCAATTCAGTTAATAGTACAAGATCATTGTACTTGTTTTTAGTTATTTGTTTGTTATTGTTTATATTTATGTTATTTGTAATTTTGTGTTTTATTGTATTGTACTTGCTTTTATGCTGCCTCTGGCCAGGTCGTCATTGTAAATGAGAACTGGTTCTCAACTGACTTACCTGGTTAAATAAAGGTTAATAAAAATGTCACATACTCAAAACTGTATGAACTTCCAGGTGTCCTGCGCCAGCTGATCAACTGCCATTGAGATGAATGGAAATGCTATGGGATGGCTTTCTCTCAGTATTATAGATCTCCTCTTAAATGATTTACACATAAAAGACTGGCAGAAAAGTGAAATGTTAGATGTCTCAAGAACCAGTTTCCTCACACCAGAACACAAGTCATTCCCAATTTCACAAGCAAAACAGACAAAAATACCCAGTTTACACATCACTGTCTGTGATATAAATCTCAGAGATAAATTATTAATTGCTTCAGCTTCCCGAGTTCATTTTGAAGTCTTGCAGAGAGCAGACGCCGCACTCCGCACTCCGCACGCACAGCTCACACGTACACGTGCAAACGCATAGAAAATAGCCCAAGGGTGATATTCCACCTCATTTGAACATGCTCCGTTTTGAAACAGATGTGTCTCATTGTTAGATAATTCCACATTACTGGCTGTATTGGAATGCCAATTCATCTATATTTTCAAGTCTCACTCCATGTTATGTACAATAAATAATCTAATATTCTTTCCAAGAACAGCCAATTCCTGAAGGCAACCCTACAGCGTGCTTAGTCCACAAGGCATCTGAGTTTTCATACAGATGCATTAAATAAAATTTATATATTTCCTAGAAATGCATTAGCTAAGCATTGTACAGATTATAAATGCATTGCACACCAGTATAAACAGTTTGTCAGCTCTGACATTGTGAACAGGCACTATCTGCCTGGTCTTATCTGTCCGGTGATGAATAGGAGATGTGAATTGAAACTGAGTGGACTAGTCTAAGCAACGACAGGAGGGACTGAGACTCTTTTGAAGAATTTCTGTTTATACAAAAGAGAGGAAGGCAGGGGCTGTAATCTCTTTGCAAAGCTTGTTTTGCTGTAAACTCAGTTTACAACAAACTTTAAAATTCAGTTTTTAGTACAGACAAAAAATACACATGAAGGAAAATAAGTAGGTAAACTGGTTTATTGAAATAAATAAACCTAAGAGGGCTGAGCATGTGTAAAATAATATTATACGCATGATGTATACTACATTGCCATTTAAAAGTTTGGGATCATTAAGATTTGTAATGTTTTTAAAGAAGTCTCTTATGCTTATTAAGTATTTATTTGATCAAAAATACAGAAAAAAAACAGTAATATTGCGAAATATTATTACAATTTAAAATAATGGTTTTCCATTTTAATGTACTTCAAAATATAATTTATTCCTGTGATGCAACACTGAATTTTCAGCATCATTACTTCAGTCTTCAGTGTCACATGATCCCACAGAAATCACTCTGATATGCATATTTATTATCAATGTTGGAAACAGTTGTGCTGCTTAATATACTTTTGGAACCTGTGATACTTTTTTCAGGATTCTATGATAAGTAAAGTTAAAAACAGCCAATTTATTCAAATTAGACATCATTACTATCACTTTTTTATCAATTTAATATGTCCTTGCTGAATAAAAGTATTAATTTCTTTCAAAAAAGAAAGAGAAAAAAAAAATACTGACCCCAAACTTTTGATCAGTAGTCTATATTGTTACAAAAGATTTTAAATAAATGTTGATATATTTAACTGTTTATTCATCAAAGGATCCTCAAAGTATTATAGTTAAAATAATAATAATAATAATAATAATAATAATAATAATAATAATAATAATAATAATAATAATAAATAGCACAACTGTTTTAAACGCTGAAAATAAATCAGCATATCAGAATGATTTCTGAAGGATCATGTGACACTGAAGACTGGTGCAATAGCTGATTGCATCACAGGAATATTTTAAAGTATATTAAAATAGAAAACCTAAACGCTGATAATAAATCAGCATATCAGAATGATTTCTGAAAGATCATAAGACACTGAAGACTGGTGTAATAGCTGATTGCATGACAGGAATAAATTATATTTCAAAAAGTATTTTAAAATAGAAAACCGTAATTTTAAATTACAATAATATTTCACAATATTGCTGTTTTTTTTCTGTATTTTTGATCTAATAAATGCAGCCTTGATAATATAAGAAACGTCTTCAAAAAACATTAAAAATCATACTGATCCCAAACTTTTTAACATCATATGTTAATTAATTTTGTGCTCAAAATAAATTAAAGAGACTATGTTCATGAGAAGGACATTAGGTTCATCACCAGATTTGTTTACTAGGTTTTGCAAAAATAAACATGCCTAATCTACATAGGCAATGCCGCAGGGAGGCATGCATTGTTTATTATGCTTTTAAAATCTGCTTTATGATGCTTGTAACCACAGCATTTGGATAAAAACACACTCTCATGTTTACATCACATGATTTGAAATGCAAGCAAAAACAAACGTTTGTCTGGCTGCACGCACATATTGCAATCCACCAAGCTTTATTTCACTTTCCACTCGTGGATCTGATGAAACGCAATAACAGGCTGAGGTTCACAACCATCTAATGTTCTCAACAAGGACCATCGTGTCCAGACTGCCAGGAAAGCAGCATCAGGGAAAGGCTTGCGTGACAGATTTTTACCCCAAGGGCAGTGTCACTGCCACCCAATTTCAGGCCTGCTGTTTTCCAAGCTAAAATCAAGCCTTCCTGGCTCTGGTTTTTCCTCGCTGTCTGAATCATTTTGGGTTGCTGATGGGGGTTTGGTAATTGTGATATTCTCTCAAATGGAGGTGAGAGAGGAAAGCAATGGGGAAAAAGCTGCTTTGAGGGATGGCTGTGTGGCATTTTTCTTTGGCAAAAGGGCCGACTTGTGGCATGACTCTACACTCTGCCCCAATGGATAACAACTTAATGGCATCTCAGCTGCTGAAACGCGAGTCTGCTCGGCGTCGCAAATCTCACGCTACTTATCTCTGCCTGACATCACTCAACAATGTGACAGTTGTCACACTACTGACAGTTCGGTTCTGTGGCCTAATGAGCTTCATACAGCCTCAGACCAGAACAAATCATGGATTCTTTGAAAGTTGGGACAGAAAAATCACAAATGAGATCTCTTTAATATCGAGCACATCTGTGGTTTTCTAACTCAACTTCTGTAAAAATTTCAGAGCGGAACTCATGGGTCCTTTGAGGAAATCTAATCCCATTGGGCTATAATAATTTTTTAAAATATTTCTATTCATTTTGACCTTCATCTCATACTATTACTAAAGCTGCATTTCTTGTTTCGTGGTCTGATGTATCTTCATTATGCATTTGGATCTTTTTGACAGCTTTCTGGGTCAAAAAACAGTTGGTGGTTCAAGTACTTCTGGAATTTCTTCTGATGTAACAAAGAAAATTAATTAAAAAGGAAGACTACAATGGGCACTGTAGTAGCAGTCTGAAGGACTGATATACTTCAAGCGAAATTAAAAAATGAACTGGTATGACATGATTTCGAACAAAATCAGGCCAAAACAAAGTTTATTAGGAGTTTATTTCGGGAGTTCGAAACAGCTTGTTAAACAAACTTTCTAGATAAAAGTTTGCTATGGCTGGTAAACACTTTCGAACCACTATTACTTCATGTTGGAAACGTAATAGGAAGCTGTGCTCTGGGGCTCTACCTTCTTTGACATGAAGAATTGCTCTATAGTAGAAATTAAAGTTGTAATTCTATTGAAAGTTACACTGACACTGTTTTTCATGTTTAACACTGTACAGCTGCTTGCTTTAAATCAATCTATTGTATAAAGTGCTATATAAATAAAAGTGACGTGACTTGACTGGAGTGTCGAATTGTAGAACTGGTGCAAGCACATCCAAATCACTATGTTCAGATGCTTTCTTAATGACTGTTTTTTCACCACTGTCATTTTTGGTGGGTGTTTATTTTTTTAAAGCATGCAGCACATTTACATATTCATCCAAATTAAGCAGTATTTAGAACTTATTTTCACAATTGTGTGAAGAACGAAAAAGAACTTCACTGTGAATATATCGGGGTCTTAAGGTATGAACCTCACTCAAGTAATTTAATAGTTTTTATATGTTTTTTTTTTTTAATATTCAAACAAAAACGACTAAAACCACTGTATTATGTATGCCAGGCCAGTAGATGGCTATGTCACAAACAATTCACACTTGCACACCTATCTATTGACTGAACATGTAATACGCATGCACTTGTCGTCACCGTTTTCACAAGTTCACTTTTTTGTAGTATATGTGGAGATGATAATGATATTGTTTTCAAAAACATGCACTTGAAACCCGTTTTCAAACTTTTGCATTTTGAGGCCTCCAAAACGCCACTGTCGTGCAAATGAATGGCCAAAATGCATAAAAATTTTTCTGTTTTTAGTTCAAAATGTGTCATGTAAACACTCACTGAGATATCTATTGTTTCTGCTCGGGGTGATTGATGACTGAAAAGTCAAGTAGAAATATAGAAAATCATATGACAAACGACCATTAATCACAGGCATTAGTACAGGTGATGACATTTAGTTTTTTACTTGTAGATAAAAATCAAGAGAATAATAAAACTAGAGGAGAAAAAAAATGTCAATTAATACTTTGTGCATGATTCATCAGTGAATGTTATTTAAAAAAAATAATATTGTAAATGTTAAAACTTGTGCCACCTCATTTTCTGAGGACATCATAAATTCCTCATCATCTTTCTTGTCAAATATCCTGCTTCCTTCAAAATATACGGTACGATAGGTTACATTCATTCACCATTTTTCTTATTGCAGGATTTCGACTTTCATTCTTTAAAAAGACAATTCCACAATCCAAGTAAACCAGCAAGAACAATGTTTCTGGAAATATAAAACATACGATCATCCTCAAGGTCACAAAACCTACATTAGGTCCAAAGCTTCATCCTGCATTAATATCAGCATAACCCAGAGCAAGATTCATATGACCCACAAAATGGAAGTCAGGCAGAGAACTCAGCGAGGCAGCAGACTCCAGCTGTTCTGTTCTCAGTGGAGACGTGCCCTCTGTGACTACTGCACACTATCATTTACACAGCAAATAATCCAAGGATACTTAGGATATTATTGAGAGATATATTGCTTTCAAAGAACCTTCAAAACACTATTTAATAAAGCAGATAGTTCTCAATTCTGATTGTATGAGCTGCGTTTGAAACTGCAGAGTGCCGACCAACACACACCAGTAACACATTCAATATTAACATTCGGTAAGTTGACGTGTAGCTTGGAAGCATGAACATCCCACAGTTATGAACTATATCACTAGGCAAAACTATTGTTTATTGTGATAATTATTAAATGTAGCTGTAACAGAATGTAACAGAATGTAACAGAACATTGGTGTTATCATATTGCTGCTGTCGACATTTTATAAGTGAGGCAATGTCTTATAGTGATTTTATAATGGTTAAAGTGTTTTAGGGTTTTATGCTGATAAATCTCTATCAGTAAGACCAATAGTGTTTCAAAATTATGAAAAACGTTTGATATTTTTACGTTTTATAAGTGCAAAAACATTAATTTGTATATTTTTCTAAACATTTAAAAAATTGTTTACTTTAATACATTTTTTTACAACGTTTTATACACTTATTAATATAAAAAAATCTAAATGTTTGAAGTGTTATTTTTGAATGAATATATTTAAAATATTTTTCCACAGACTAAATAATAATTAAAATAATAATAATTAATAATAATAATAATAATAATAATAATAATAATAAAACATTTTTATATTTTTCAAAACATTTCAAACATTTTTCTAAATGTTTTAATTAATAAATGCTTTTACATTTAAAACATGTAAACAATGAAATGTTAGAATGTTTTTCCACAGACAACAACAACAACAATATAATAAACATAACAATAATAATGACATTACAAAATATTAACAGTTTTAGAGTATATTTTGTCAAAAGACAAAAAAAAAAGAAAAAAAAAAGATGCTTGCAATAAACTTTTTATACTTTAGAAACGTTTCAAACTATGCAGTTAGTGTGTAGAAATCTCATTAGCACTACTAAATTAGCTTATGCTCAACTGGATCAATATAGAGATATTAAAGGTCTCCTGTACATTTACTCTAATAAAAGCTCTATTAACCAATATTCTTCTAACAGTGTAGCAGTTAGGTGCTTTTTTTACTCTTTCCATAAAATCACAATTTTCACTTGGAGCCATTCAATCACATCTAACAGCTTGATTAACTGAGTCTGGAGCTTAAACCCTGCAGATGTGCTGGAATAGGTCAGGATGAATACGCAAGCTGTGACGATAGAGATCCGGACTTAAATTGTCACAGTGTCCTTGTCTGTGGCAATTGAAGACTTAAGCCGAGGGATAAGAAAGTGTGCACACGCATGTATCAAAGCACTGGACAAAAACAGCGGCGGTGCCCAGATTCCAAATGAGCCGAACGGCAGGACCAGGCCACACTTTGATAAAGCATACTGGTTTATTTTTTCTAATCGCCCCGCTTTGCATTTCAAGGACTTTTCAGCCAGGCCAAATGTCACTTTCGCAAAACTCCCTGAATCACTGAAAGCTGCCTCTTAATTTGATTGCCCACCACCAAGGCCGAGAAACATACGAACGTTGTTAAGACGTGCGGCCCATGTGTAAAGTAACAAAACATAGATCAAAGTGATCTCATCAGAGTTTTCATCATATCAGCAGGATACTGGCAACCGTGTCTGCATGAATGTTTATGCGTTTAATTAGGTATGCATAGGGGATCGTGGAAATAATGTTAAGAAAACAGATGTAAGTAAATCTGCATGGGTATTTCTCCCAACAGATTAATTAAATCAAACACTGCACTCCACATAATCTCACTAATAGCCCCCTTGACTGTAGACACTTCAGAGACGTCTCCCAGCAGAGGCTCAGAGCTTAGAGAACTGCACTCGGAGCGCTGTGAGGGAATCTGCTCAAACCGAATCTCTAATATGTCGCTTTTTGACCTTGCTTTTGTTATTTTATTCCCGTTTGACACATCTTTAAACTTTTGATGAAATTGACATTGGGAGTCACAATAGCCAATGGAACATAGTGAACCAGAGGTGAAGATTTTAGGAATGTGACATGTACTGCGCTGTATTATTTGCATCTACAGCCACCGTACAATGGATTTTGAATGTCTACTTTTGTTAAAGGGACAGAACTTCCAAAAATTTGAATTCTGTCATCAGTTACTCATCATTTTAAACTACTGTAAGAAGATGATATTCAGAGAAATGTGTTCTTTTTGTCCATACAATAAAAGTCAATGGTCACACAAATGGTTTGATTACCAACATTCTTCAAAATATCTTCTTTTATGTTCAACAGTATAAATAAAGGTGTATATAAACTGACAATACTTGGATGCAGTGGAGTCACTAGGGATTCTGGGCCCACTGCACAAAATCATGTTATTAAACTACATGCACCCACCGATTTGCATGTGTAGTGTAAATAACGAGAGAGACAAACACAGGTCTAAGCAGAAACAAAACGATAAACTTTATTTGATTAACTTTTTTTTAAATTAAGTGCTAAACCACATCAGTAAGAACTTGGTCCTTTGTTCACTTCATTTTACTGCAGATTTGCTTACAAATAAGGTTCAATTGGATGCAGGATTTTCAGAAAGATTGAAACTATATTGGATCCAACAGTAATGTCGCACCACACAAGTGTGAGTAACACTATTGCTTTGTCTGTTATTATAGATTGTTTGACATGTACTTAGTATTTGTGCGCTTTTAACCTAAATCACCCAAATAGCCTATTACTTCTAAATTATGATGTTTTTTGATGTAAAAATCCTGATAACATTATAAGTGGACCTCAAAGAACAGTACAAAAAACAAAACAAAAAAAACAACAACAACAACAACAACAACAAAACAGTTCATGACCCCTTTAATGCATTAACCAACACTAAGTAACGAAATTGTATAGAAAACTGTTACCAAAATGTGTTATTATCTTTATTTATTTATTTATTTATTTATTTATTTATTTATTTTAAAACCATAACATGGCAACATTTATCAGTTTACTGTTATGTGTCAGAATTTTGATAACAGTGCATAGCTCTTTTTTTTTTTAAATTTAATTAATTTTTTTTTTTTCTATGCAGCTGTTGTGGACTTCTGAGTGGTTGCAAATATTGCTTATTGGCCTAGTTCTTACCTCCAAGTCAATCAATATGGCTCAATCCCTAAATATGAGCATTAGTAATATTGATGCTTGCCTTAGTGAGCACAACTAATTAATAGATTGCAAGCAATTACACCCATTGTTAAAAATCACTGTGATATTCAGAATATATGTCATGTTTTCAAGGACACGTAATTGGAAAGATTAATATGAAACTAATGGGGAGAAACAGACTAAATCAGCCTTCAGACTTAACAACCTAACTCACTTAGTCACAGACACATGCCCTCTCACTAAATTTCTCAATAGTGAAGAGTCATGTTGTCAGATGTGGTGTTTAACAGTATATTGACAAACCTTCATGAGTGTACAGAAATAACTATTAAATCCATATTGTCGCTGCTATCTATCCAAGTTAACACCCATCGAACGGATTAGCTTTCTAAATTGTGAATCAGCAAAAAAGAGATACAGCCAATCAGTTTGCGTGTCCATTCCAATAATCTTCACCTATCATTTGAATCTTCCTGAGGATCGAGGCGATGAACTGTCATCAGATTACCCATTGATTTCAATTAGCATGAACCTACTACTAAACAACCTTTGTCAGTCCACGATCACTGCTAGCGCTATTGATTCACAGGCTTGTTCAATTACGCTTGATTGCTGCTGGGCCACTGTCAGCTCCGAGATCTGATTAGTTCCCCCTTTTTAGCACGTTCTCTCAAATAAAGGTCCACGAAGATTGCTAATAAGGTTACAGACAAGTGATGGACTGAAAAGGTCAAAGCAGAGATTATTGATAGAGAAGAAAGATGATAGAATACAATGGAGAGGGAAGAGCGAATGAAGTACATACACACTTTTTGCTGCTTGCTGTTCGAAGTATTTCTAAATCCCAGACACTCTACTCAAAGATTTTCACCCATGCACTTTTCTCTCAGGCATGCATTCTTTCTATTCAGAATTGAACATTGCATCCTTAAGGGTTCGTATTGTACATTTTGATATTTTTCCCCCTATGAGTTTTATATTACAGTTATTGGCGCCCAGTAAAGCATATTTTAGGTTTTCATTACCATTTTTTTAACCTCTCTCTGGCCGTTTTTGGTGTTGCATGTGAAATAGCTAACAGTGTTTTTTTTTTTTTTTTTAATAACTTCTTCGTCTTCAGGAATTCTGATTTAAGAATGTATTTAAATTTCTAATGTGATTTCAATATTTGAATTCTGTTTAAATTGAGGTAACAAACTGCAGCATTGCAATTCAAATTTAAATGTACTGGGAAAAAATATTGAAAAACAAAAACAAAACAAAACAACTAATCAGCAGCATTTTAACCAGAAAACGCAAAGTCTATTAAGACAAATTGTGAATGTTGGCTTCACAAAGTGTTATTTGAAATAGTGAATTCTGAATTGAGAATGTATTTAAATTTCTAATTTGATTTCAGTATTTGAATTATGTTTAAATTGTGGTAACTGCATCATTGCGATTCAAATTTAAATGTACTGGAAAAATATTGAAAAACAAAATGAAACAAAACAAAAACAAAATGAAATGCAATAAAACCAAACCAAACCAAACAAAAAAACAAAACAAAACAAAACAAAACAAAACAAATAATCACCAGCATTTTTAACCAGGAAAGCAAAGTTTGTCAAGACAAATTTTGAATGCTTGCTTCACAATGTGTTATTTGAAATGGTGATAAAGTTTAAAAGGTCTAATATTGAAGGTTTATAGGCCTAGATAGTAGGGTTGGGTTGATAACCTTGATTAAACAATCTCCATTTTGATGAACTAATATTGATTCTTCAGTTGTAAAATTGATCTTTCAATTTGTGCTGTTTTCAGCTGACGCATAAAGAAATCTTACCGTCTGATCCAAGTCTCTCTGATCCAAGTCTCAGCTTTCAAATTCTCAGTTTTATAAGAAATTCAAACAATGTATGTTTGTTAATCCAATGTTAAGGATATCTGATTACTTTCCAAGAGAGATCTTTTGCAAACCAGGAACATAGTATACCAACAGATTACGGCATTTTCCTCGCCATGAGATTTATTAGGTATCTTGAACTATTGCAGCAGTTTTATTGCTAGTCTTGAGATAAAGTAGGAGGGGTAATAAAGCGGGACCACTAGTGCTCTTGTGCCTTTCAAACATACATAAGGACTTTTCAATTGCCCTTTGTTTTATTGAGACCTGTCTCCGTGAGACAGCTCTAAACAATGTTCTGTAGCTGATTGGCTTCTTGCAACGCCGTACACAACAAGCCTTGATTTACAATGGAACAGCTTTGCTGGCAAAAAACGAAGGCATAGAGAAGTGGGCATAAAAACCTCTACAAGGCAGCCAAGAACAAACTAGTGAGGGAAGTCAGAGCTGCCAATTCAGGGTTACTCTGCAAAGCTGGATGAAGTTTTCAGCCAATGACCCGTCCTCAGTATGGAAATGCCTGTGGGATGGATCCAACTGCAAAAAGATGAGATTTCTCTCCAATTGACATACAACCTTTAGCATCCAATGGCCCTAACAAGGGCAGATTGGAAAGTCAGACCAGCCTCCTCCAACCCTATACCAGCCACATCAATCAAACACGGGTATCCTCCACCATTATAACAGTCCTGCAGGATCCTGAACCTCACTAATGATCAATGAGCGAGTTCCCTCAGGGGCCAAATAACCAAAAACACAACCAGTCCAGACACTGTCCCTCCATTTCTCCCTGAAGCTCTGTGCTGATCAGCTCACAACAATTCAAAAGTCCTGGGCTTCAATTCTAGCCTGTTTTCATCACCAAAAAAAGACCAAAATATACCCACACTTGATACGACGACAAACTCTCCTTGACTCTTGGGGTCATGAAAACATTTGAGCAACTTCAGCTAACCAACTCTATCATAATTGACTCCCTACTGGAGCTTGTGCAATTTGCTAACAAGGCAAATAGGCCGTGAAATCATACTTTAGACACACTGACCCATGGTACTAGAGCGCCACACAGACCTTTGCATCCTCAGATCTTTCTACACAAATGCTTTCATATCCCAGGACTCATTGCAAGTTTGCAGATGACACTTTGGTGTCATTGATATGATTGGCGTAAGCAACAAGTCTACAGACAAGGAGAGTGGCTTGAGAAGACAAAAAATGATTGGACTGACGTGATGATTTTCAGCGACATGACGGTCATCACTGTCAAGACTTCCCATCTTCCTGAAAACCATAATTTTCAGGATTTGAAGTGAAGGGGAAGTGGTTTGTCTAAAGAGTCACCAGAGGTTGTACTTCCTACAGCAATTGAATAAATTCAATCCGCCACAGGGTTTCATCGGTCGTGTTTGGCCATCACTCTGCTGCTCCCTCAGGGACTCTGTGGGTCGAGGTCTAAAAAAGTAGGCTTTGAAACATAACCATTAATTCCTCACCTTCTGCTCATCAAGTCTTCAAAGCACTACCCTCCAAACAGTGATTCAAGACAATAAAACCAAAAAGAATCAGAAATAAGAACAGTTTCTTCCCTAGAGCAGTGTCTTATCTGTAACTGAACAACCTGTTTGAAGGGCACTGAACTCTGGACATCAAACACTACTCTTGACATCATTGAGCTTCTTTTGTAGTATTTACCAGAGTTGCCCAACCTTTTTGTTTTAAGTACCCCCACCAACAAAAAGGTAAGGAACAAGAACATAGAAACAAATATTTTCTTTTTAAATCATATGATACTGCAAGAATGCATTAAAGCAGAGCCGATCCTCCCTATACGCAGAATACGCAAGCTGCGTAGGGCCCCCGAAACACCAGGGGGCCCCCTTGCTCTCAAAGATGATTTCATTTTAGTTTTGTTTTTGAATTTGGCCAGCGTTTATGAAAACATGAATGATCATTTATTTTAATGCGGTGCGCTGTCGCCCTTTCTACATAAAAATCAGTCAATTTCATGTAATATATTGTGTACAGCATGTTTGAGTGTGTCCTTAATTGTCTTTAAATTGAATAAACTTCAATGTAAAGTATGTAAAGACTAAAGAAAAATATGCAATAAATAAATAAATAAATACAGCTCTTTAAGTCATTAAATTAAACCTCAGAATAGCAAACTCTGTTTTTGATTTACATTTTCACACCCTTATTTGGTCACAAATATGCCTACAAATGAACCTTTCAGGCATGAAAAAAGTCACATGCTGTAAAATGTTTTTGCTTTTTCATTCTATAAACAACACACTGACATATTCAGTTATAATCCTGAACACTCAGCTAATATTTTGTTACAACCAACTCCCTGTAAAACAACCATTTGTTTAGCATAGTCTGATCCTTTGAGACTTCATTATAAAGTCAAAGCAAAAGAAAAGAAAGCCATGAACAGCAAGACACATAGATGTAAAACAAAGTAGCTCTAACTTTCTGACTCAACCAGGTCAACAATTAAGCCGTTAGCAGTTGACATCAGTTGACATAAGTTTTAAAGCATGTGTTAGTCCCAACTCAGACCTCTTGTGCAGTTGCGTCAAATACAGAGAACAAATTAGCAGAGTAAATGGCCATTGGTTCGGCTGCTTGCAAGTTATGAACTTTCTCGAAACTTTGAAATTAGTTTATTGATTTCTTCCATCTCTTCTTCTTTAGCTTTCTCACTTTTCTATGATTTAAACGAATGACTCAAAAACTGTTTAATGAATAGAAGAAAGAGAATACATTTCTACAACTTACATTACTTAGTGTCTTAAACTGTATGAATATCATTCCAGCTCTTGATTCAGGCCCCAGTTTTCCTTCAGCTTCAATGGTATTACATTTTCATCTGTGCTTTGTTGGACTATTCTTAAAGGGATAGTTCACCCAAAATGAAAATTCGTCATCATTTACTCATCATTTAGAGTTTTTTTTTTTCTTCTGTTGAAAATAATAGAAGATATTTTGAAAAATGTGGGTATTAACCAAACAGTTACTGATCCCCAATGTCTTCCATAGCACTGAAAAAATACAATGGAAGTTATATTCAGAAATTCATACATATTTGGAACAACTTGAGGGTGAGTAAATGATGACAGAATTAAATTTTATTTTGGATGATTTATCCCTTTAATGTATTTATAAGTATGAACTAAACATTTACACTTTTCTATACTTTCAGCAATGACATTAAAGTGATCAAAAGTGATAGCTAAGACAATTATAATTTTCCAAAAAAAAAAAAAAAAAAGTTATATTTCAAATAAATTCTGTTCTTTTGAATTTTCTATTCATTTTTGATTCTATTAAGCAGCAATAACTGTTTTCAACATTGACTGTAAATAATAATTTCATGACACTGCAAAAGTATATATATATATATATATATATATATATATATATATATATATATATATATATATATATATATATATATATATATATATATATGCATACATACATACATACATACATATATATACAGTATACACACACACACACACGCACACACACACACACACACAGTTTTCCCTTTTTTTTTCAATTTACTCTGTCTTCGACTAGCTTGATTTTTCATTTTTACAGTCCCAGAAGTGAAAAAAGTTTTATAATAAGCTTTCTTTTTACAAGTCAATAATATTCCACTTATAAACTGTGGCTAATTAAATGAAATTAATTAATCAGATAATAATTAATTTTCCATTAACCTTGCAAAAAACTCTTTACGTGTCCCATCTACAGCTAATACACACTTGCCCTTCTCTCTCTCTTTCTCTCTCTTTAGAACAGGGAAATTAGTGTCAAGAGACTCTCCTCCTTCTTGTGGACTCTGATCAATACTGTAATTACAAAACAGTCAGATAAGCCGACTATTTTCACACAGAATATAAGACACAGCAGCTTCAGTCTGTTTCAGTATACAAATTCTGATTATTAGATTTTTTTTTTCAAGATATCCAAATGTCGTCCAATGAACATTTGATTATGTAGGACCTTCATCCATTCCCAAATCCACCCCATTATCTGAAACAACCCCCAAAAATCTTGTCTGCGACCAGACTTTGTCTAATTTTTTCTAACACCTAGTCTAAAAAGTGTTGTCTTAACACTTAAAAAGACTAATGAGCATTTCCCATTCGAAGAACTTCCCTAGTGCTCATTTCTCCTAATTATTCAGTAGCCTGTTTGAAGAAAAAAAAAAAAAAAAAAAAAAGAAAACCCTGCATAAAGAATCACTGATTAAGTTAAAGCTGATCCGGCATTGGAGAAAGCGACAGAGACTTTTAATGAGCAAACTGCAAAAATCCATGACAGGTCACACTAATGACACAACTCTGTGTGGCAAAGTCACTTCCCCCCAGACATTTTGACTCATCCACTCATAATAAGAGAGAGTCTCCATGCAGAATTTTCTATGCCTGCCAGTTATAGAGGATTAAAAAACAATTGACAGTCAGAGATGAAACAAGTAGCCTGACGTATGACTTCTAACTAAGAAATTGCCATATGTGAGACATTTGACATCCTCAGAGGGTCAAACTAAATCAGCCTGCACCAATTCATGCAATATTACAGTTATATATCTTTAACATATGAGGTCTTTCTGCTCAAGGAGGTACTTAATGTTCCTGTCTGGGGTAATATTTCAGTGTCTGTTCTACACTGAAGCTCTGTAAGAGGTGCTTTAACCTCAAGCTAAATTAATGTAAAGCTAGTGCCGTGCGCTTCACTCTATGCTATAAGAAAGATGGCAGGAAGAGTAGATGGAACAGTATTTGGAGTGATGGATCACTGAAATGCAATTTTGTTTTTAAGAGCAGGCCTACCGCATCCTCAAGGTAATGCCACGGAGAATCAAATACATCTTCCTTCAAAGATCAGAATTACTAGTCAGTTTTATAACACAGCAGCTTCTGTCTGCTTTTCTGCTTGTTACTGTATACTCCAATGTATCAGCATATAGAATGTATTTATGTAATATATGAGCTCTCCTCTCTAGTCGTCACTGAACTCTATTGATATCTATGGAGATGCCTCTCTTCATATCAATTACCCACATGTACTTAATGCTGGAAATACACTACCGTTCAAATGTTTGGGCTCAGTTTCTTTTAAAGAAATTAATACTTTCATTCAGCAAGGACACAATAAATTGACTAAAAATGACAGTAAAGATTACTATAATAATATTTTTTAATATTTTTGTAACAAATTTGTTACAAAAAAGTCTACTTCAAATAAATGCTGTTACTTAAAGAACCATGAAAAAATTGATACATTCCACAATTCACAACATCAACTAATAATTAAAGTAAAATAAAATAAAAATAGAATAATAGTTTGATTACCAAATCAGCATATTATAATTATTTCTAAAGGATCATGCAACACTGACGGTTGGAGTAATGGCTGATGAAAATATAGGTTTGCAATCAATCAATCAATCAATAAATAAAGTAAAGTACAGTAAAATATGGTAAAATAGGAAAGGGATATTTTAAATTGTATTAATATTTCACAATATTAATGTTTTTATCAAATAATAGCAGACACAAATAATTTTGTCATTATTTCCATCTTCCAGAGTTGTAGTCAATTCTGAATTAAATGAATGCCTCAATTAAATGTAATTAAATTTCTTAATTTTAATTGAGGTAGCATACATGATGCGGAATTGTAAGTTCAATTTAAGGGAAAAAATCTACTTGAGAAAACACAAAAATGTATGGCAAGAACCTTCAGGATTTGGGCAAACCCAACTTATGGAAAAATTGTTGCATCAACTTAATTACAGTTGGTCTATGATTTCATCAAACATAAGTTCTATAAACTCAAAAACAGCAACGTTTTTACTTGTGGATGAAGTTTAATAAACATTGTATGTTTTAAATTAAGCTAAGCATTAACATTGCTTAGTTTGTCCAAACATTAATGAAAGAGAACATTAATCACTAATGGTGGCATAACGTAAGTTCCTGATGTTTAATATTTTAAGATGTCTATACTAAATGGCCTAAAAATTTACTTGATTGAATTTTTTATGTAATGTCAAATTTTCCTACATTTGATAGTTAAAACTTGAGAGTTTGTCTGAGAAAATATAAGTTGGATTTTAAAAAACGTATATAGCAAAATTTAAATAGCTGCTATAGGTGTCATTTTGAATAATACATTTATTTTGAAAAAAAAAAAAAAGAATAAATAAATAAATAAATACATAAATATTCACTCCATTTCATGGTGTGGCTGTATTGCAACCTCAAGGTGTACATTCATTTTCAATAATAAATTGGCCCAGCAATACATATATATTTCATTATAACTAATACATTATCTTTTATTGAATAGACCATGTTTTAAGAATACTTAATTTCCCACAATGTTCTAAATTACAAGGACATCTTCAAGATGGAGCTGAACACGAAGCTTTTTCAAAACCTTAAACACATGACCTTAGAGATTTGAATTACAATTCAGAGAATTCCTCTTCAGCATCCTATGGAGCGTGTGGCAAATTCAATTCAAATTCCAGCTCATGAATGAAAACAGAGCCAGTTCTTAGATTTTGCATTTTGCCAAGACCTGCCACGTTCTGGTGAGCCCAACTGGACAATGGCTGTGTGTGTGCCAGAGAAATGAGCTCTGGAGGAAACTCTAAGATCTAAAGTTAACCGCCCAGTGCCCACAGCCGCTTCCCTCCCATCGTAAGCACGCTGTGTTTCTAAAGTCAGACCTATGCAGCTCTTTGCTCCGCTAAACAGTGTTTTATTTAATTTGTGCCTAAGTGACAAGGGAGGCATTATATTTTTTCCCTCTAACACAGCAGGATTTCCCTCAACGGACATGGAGCCAATGGTTTTACATATTGCTCTTGCCCAGCACTGTGATTTGTGTTTGGAGGCCTATCGAGGGATATTTAGACCTGCTTGGCTTTAATACATCACAATGAAAGGGTCTTTTCCAGGGATTGGAGAAGGAGAGAGAGTGAAAAGGAGAGATTTATGCCTGAACCCCGCACGTTCAGGCTCCTGATTAGGGCTACAGCTAATGTAACAGCTTGGACACAAGCACATTGCCTATGGAATCAATATCTCATACTTCTATGAAATTGAATTTCAGTGAGCAGAGAGAGAGAGAGAGAGAGAGAGAGAGAGAGAGAGAGAGAGAGAGAGAGATGAAAGGGAATTCTAGATGATATATGCTAGCTGGCTAAAGAGAGCAGACAGTTTAGTGCTATGGGCTGGAGTTGCCAAGTTTACTGCAGTTTAATATTCTGTGCCATTCCATAAGGACTTATTAACTATGTTTTTGGTCCATTAAATGTTTATTAAAGTAATAGTTCACACAAAAATGAAAATTCTGTCGTTGTTTACTCACCTTCATGTCACTTCAAACGTGGGGCCTTTATACATTTAAAAATCACACGTATGATCGGATTTGATCCTAAATATCCCACTTCAAAAGTGAACAACAAATCAGATTTATAAAGGCAGAAACTGAAATGAAAAATGACAGTTTTGCACTCATATACCAACCAATCAATTCAACATTGTTAATAAAAATGTAAAAAAAGCCAACCACAACATGCATTAATATAATTAAATGCACAAATGACCAACATTTTAACTGTTTTTAACAATTACATGACTGAAATTAATTAATATTAAACATTTTCTGAAAATAATAATATATGTTTACACACATTGTACAACATTGCTCATTGATGATGCATATTTCTGGATGAATGATATTTCTGGATGTCCTGTAGGAGTTGATAAACTTGTACACGATGCAAATTAATTTTAGACAAATTATGATTAATAAATGCATTTAAGAAACTTTTTGTGCATACAGATGTTTTATAAATCGTTTAAGAGGAAGATGGTCGGAAAATGAGGAAGAAGATCGGAAATGTTCCCAGTTAGGATCATTACATGCATGTTTTTAAAAATAAGGCTCCAGTTCTTTCACAGAAGTTTTTTTTTCTTTCAAAAATGTTTAGATGAACTGTTTTTATAAGAACTGCTAAATGTATTCCTGTCATTTTGCTTATAATTTCAATGTAATAAATTCACTTGGACTGAGATGAACTATGCCATTCTTTGTGCCAGTGACCCCATCTGAAGTCACTTCATGATTTTTATTTTTAAATTATCCTCCAAATTCTATCGCTATTATTTACATCCTACCCTTAATTGAGGCTGTACATGACTCACATTCCTAAAAGCCAACTGAAATTCATTCATCCTATAATTAGCTCAAAATATCCATCTATTTACAGCCGTACAGTTCTATTGTCAACTGGACCTTCAGTTATCCAGCACACTTTTCATAGTGCTACCGACTTATCCTTTCCTTCACCTCTTTTCGCCTGTGTGTATGTGTGTGAGTGTGGGGCTTTGAACATGACATAGAAGCACACAGGTGAGGAGTCAGAAAAGCACCTGCTTGTTTCCATCCACCTATTTTTATGCGCATTTTGGACTATCGCATAAAAAATTCGCTGGATGGAAACGCCAAGATGCGCATAAATTCTGAAAATGCGCATAAAAAAAATTATGCGCACAACTGAGTAGGATAAACTTTTTATCCGATAAGAAAAAATGCGCATAAACTACGATGGAAACACATTTACCGAATAAATTCCTCCATGCGCATCAAAAAAGTCATGTGATTTTGCGCTATGAGACGGGATAACTTGACTAGCCAGCTGACCGATCTCGTTCACAGCATCTATAAGTTGTTGTAGTCACTCTGAAAAGTCTGAGCAAAGTCTGTCATCAAAGTATTTCTGTATAATTGTCTTACACGACTGTGTTCCCAAACAGCTGGCATCCTCCAAACGCAGTGCCAGCATTTATTGTGTTACGTCTGCTCTCTCTGAGGCGCAAGTAATTTATATCATATATGAAAATTATTATATTCAATGGCTTCTCCAATATTCTTAGTAATATTTCGTGCCACAGTTTACCAGGAAGTGACGATTTTGTTCTCTTTGACTCGTTGGATGGAAACGGTGCTTTATTCGCATATGTTTTATGCGATATTCCAGTTTTGCGCATAATTTAAATTCGAATCTTTGGATGGAAACATAGACAAAGCAAAGGACAGATATCTCACAATCAGATACAGAGAGACAAAGAGAGACAGCCAAAGTGAGAGACAGACAGGTCGACAAACTGAATTACTTTCAGGTATTAGTAGACCCAGGAGCTAAAGTGAAAAAAAAAAAAAAAAAGTTCTTAATTTATTCTTAACACAAGAAAAAAAACCCACAAAGGTGATATTAGTATTCAACTAATATCACACAGTGATATTAGTACTCAATGTATGTTTTAAGAACAATTTAAAATGATTAAAATGAAGCAATATTTAAAGGTAGTGTAGGCGATTTCGGAGAGGTTACCAATAGCAAGCTAGCTTTGAAAACATAAGATCCCACCCTCCCTGCAAATCACTCTCCAAAAGCCAAGCCTCCTCCAAAATACATAACAATGCACAGGAAGACTGCCTTTAAAGTCCATTGTATGAAAGAAAGAAAGAAAGAAAGAAAGAAAGAAAGAAAGAACAAACAGTCTTAATCTGTGGAAAACCACCTATGCTAGAACCAAGAAATCAATATGCTGATTTAAGGAACATAAAGTGTGCAAGAAGTAAAATTTCCATACAGTCAACACAATGGTGATTAAACTACTTAAGAACATTCATGTGCATGCATTTAATATGAATATTATCTTAAAAGCAAAGCTTCGTTTTAATAAATGTAAAGGTCTTTACAAGACCCAGCCAACAACGAGACATTTTCTCTTCAACCTGGTCACAAAATAAGATAAACAGCATCAGTCATCATAATGGGCCCATTTATTTAGTTATAACCTTCACTAAAATCTGAGGTTTTGAAATATTTCAAGCTGTCTTCAGTGAACCTGTAAATAAAGCTCATTCTTCTCATTTTTCTTCAGCATTTCACAGTACCAGTTGCTTTAAATTACATTAATTTTGGAATTCACCTTGAAGTCGAGTTCAATATGTAAGGCCTACACTGTTTTGTAGAACAATAAGAAGGACAAACATGAAGCTAACAACTAACACCTAACTAGGAGCTTGCCAACAGTTCTAGGATCAGTGTCAAGAAACTAAACATACTCCTTAAACCGAATATACATGCTTTTGCTACTACAGCAGTACGGAAAATGTATTCGCATGAGTACAGATTGTTGCACGTGCAATTGTTGAAATTCACAAAGAGCTTATTTATCAATGACAAATTAAAAAAAAAAAAAAATTCCATCCATCCGTCCATCCATCAAATAGACTAGGTAAATAAATACTCTTTTGGTTTTCTGTATTCTAAGATATATAATATACAAGCTATTTTACAGTGTGCGTTTTACTGAGTAAAACCGTTTCAAACGAGTCAGTGTGTGAGTGATCTGTCAAAATAGTTCAGACTGAATCGCGAACCTATTCTTTAATCCGATTCTTTGAAAAGAGTTATAAGAGCGATTCATTTGTGAAAACATGAATAAGTGATTCATTCGCGAATTGGTCTTTAAGTTCGGATTCGAAACCAGCGGCAGAATCGTTCTCGGATCAGTAAACGGTAATCTCCTTCGTCAGACAAAGATTTATAAAGTCTGACGACAACAGAATTTTACTAGATAAATTAGTCGAGAAACGGGTTGACTGGGCCTGCTACTGTATTTGTTTGATTTAAATAGGAGGTTTACAAAATGTATATTGAGGATGCTGTACAGTTTATTATTTCTACACAGAATTAATGCAGAATTAATATGATATGCAGAATTAATGCACTACATACCCAGTCAGAGGCTGGTTTGGAAACAAGTTGCTTGTGTGATTATCTATTTACATTCACCATCCTCTTCATTTTCCAAAAAAGCAGCTGATTTTTAAAAAGAGAAGAGAAGGGTTCATAACTCTTGGCTGGGAGAGAGCAGCCCAGCGTGATGTGTTTGAAACGAACCAATTTAAGGCATAGCTTGGAGGGTCAGAAAGAACCAAAGGGCCTATAATTGGCATCTTTCTTGTCTTATTAAAAGAAAACATGTCCCTGTGGAATCCTTAAGCTCGACGAGCTTCTGTGTGAATCTTGAGCAAACACACACACAGTCTGGATGAGATCGTTAAGTGTAGAGATGTGTGACGTACTCTGACAGAAAGGTCCAGCTGATCAGCTGAACTGATGAACATGGACTGCTGTTATTTTTAGAGGTTGAAGAGATGATGTTGTGTCTTCTTCTGTTGTTGGTGATGTGGCCTTGAGTTTAGCAGTAGCACATCTTTTTGAAATACTGATGCATTGTGAGTTCAGATGTGGTTCATGGTAAATTCATACAATCTCATCTGTACATTTTTTCATACGGCCCACTGAGAGTTAGGTTTAAGGGTGCAGCTTTATGCTTATTGTTTGTTTTTCTGTGAATCACATTGTACAAATTCAATACTATTGTGAATTAGATTGGCTTTTACACTTTTCTCAAATTGATTCTTGGTCATCTAAGCGTTGAGATGGTTATGAACCTCTATAGGTTAGTTTTAAATCACAGTTTTAAAGCATTTTTGCTTTTAGCTCAGTGGTTGATAGTTGAGTACTTACGCAGTTCTTTCTTGTCCATGCAGTTGCAATTGCACTATAAACTGCAATGTAATTGTGTGCTTTGACCTCGGAATGTGGTTTGTTTGATCAGATCACAGAATGCTGTCCACTTGTGCTGGTAGATAATAGCAAATCATATAGAGCATTCAAGTGAGAGCTAATGACCACATTGATATGTGACGTTCCAAGGTTTTGATGCCTTAAAAGACATAGAATATCTGAGACATAAAAAAAACAAAAAAAAAAAAACAACAAAAAAAAAAACCACACACACCATCACTGCTGGTAATCACTTTCACTTAATCATTCTCATTATATTGCCCCTTTTTCTGTTTTCTAAATATAACTTCATTTTTTGTGGTGTTCCAATATCTGAAACGACCAGCTGAAAATTACTTTTTTCACATTGACCCAACATCTTGATTACTTCTGTCATCAAGTAGTAACTCTCTTTGCTGGTTCTATGAAGACAAAAGGCCAACTAAATTTATATATTATTCAGTTTTCTAATTAAAGGTTACATGGGTAGGTCACCATGTACTACATGCACACCTGTTCTTTTACCTTGTGAAAGTCAATATCATGCTGCCTCAGTCAGGACCCTGCTGATCCATCTCAAACCTTTGCATCCAAAATAAGTGATAATTTAAAATAAAGTCAGACTGTTTTTGCTTTCTTAATGCTAGTAAGAAAGCATCAACTAATGACGTTTCAGATTTATTTTCAGATGCTTAAAAACACTATAATCTCCAAAATTCTTCCTGCCACAAATATTTTTACCGTATGTGTGCAGTTATACAATTTGGTTTTACAATTTGTCAACACAAATTACATGTTGGTGGGAAAATACTGCTGCCAATTTCAAATTAAGCATTTTTAAAGCAATAGACAAATAATTTGAATTAAACTCAATTCAGCATTCAGAAATTGCATATCATGTAAGCAACTCAGGTGAGATATTCTCATATCTCAGGCCTTAGGTTTTATTGGTCACTCACGGTTGTCAATTCACTTTTTAGTGCTTAATCCCAATTTTTCCCAATTTATGGAAATAAGCACCTCATACAACCAAATTAACACATTGGCCTTTTAAAGAAATTTGAAATGTGTATAGAACCGAACTGAACAACTAGTTGTTAATGATGTATTTAAATGTGTATCATAGTTGTAGTGCAAGAAATCACAGGGAACAAGGTACATCAGTGTTGCCAGATCTTGGTATAAAAAAAAGAAAAAAAAAGAAAAAAAGAAAAACACAAATAAGAACAAGCCTATAATAAACTTAAATCCAAACGTGCTATCTTGGAGATAAGCCACATACCAAAATATTGCGACGTGCACCTGCATAATTTATTAACTCCATTAAATGGATTGCTTTATGAGCCGAGCCCAAAGACACTTAATTGTCACTTGTAATAATGTAAGTGGACATGGCAACACTTCAAGAGCGTGCTCTGCAAAGCACTCTTCCAAACATAAACAAAACATGATGGCTCTGTTGACGTGGTTTAGTTAACATCGCGGAACGAGTCTTTGGTTGCTGCAATATTACTGCGGTCAAAAAAATAGTCAATGCTAAATGCCCAAGAGTGTAAGTCGTCACAATTTCGAGAGTGAGTTATGTTCCGTACACACACAAAACTGTAATTTAGGGGAGTCATTCTGGTATTTAATTGCAGTTGTCACTCTTGAAACTTTACAGTGTGTACATGGCAGATGGTTTTTTTTTTTTTTTTGCAATAAAATAAGTTAAATAACATCTCTTGTTGCAAGGTGACTTGCTTGTGGTAACAAGGTCTCCTGCAGTGGAGAAAATTGGTGCCGAAATTGTTGAGACAAAGGTGTTGTTTTGCAAATTTAGCAATATAACAACACTACATCAGAGTGTGTTGCAGTAAACTCTAATGTTTTCTCAACTTTTATCAGTATTACAGAGCTTAACTTGAGCTTTACAAAACCTTGCCTTTTTCCTTTACATCCTCACAATCACCTTTGAAATGATTAGATTGGCAGTATTCTCTGACGCAGCATAAACTGTGGTGTGTACATGGCCTTAAACCTTGGATCAATGAATGAGACTCTGAGGAGACGGTCCTGAAGGTTAGACTCTGTATATCTGTTTTCCATGTCCTGACTGATGGCTGTCTTGGCAAACTTTATGGTTGGACTGTCTTCAACTCTTGGTATCATTGTATAATCACTTTCTTCAGAGGAAAGATCATTGACACGGAGGGGGATGTTTCAGGGCTTCAGAGGGGTGTAATTGTCATAAAGCGGTTAAGCAGATGAATAATTTCCTCTACCAGTTTCAGTTCACTGTCAGACAATATCGGTTCTTGACGTTCTTCTTGGCATTCTTGTCCATTAAGGCAGAGTAGATGGCAGGCTGCTGCACCAGATTCTGCTTAAAAGTGTCATAAATGCTGTTCCATTGATATGAAATATCATGGATAAGTTTGTGACCAAGTAAATCTGAAATCTCCTGCTTGATTTCTAAGATGTCAGCTGATGTACTTTTTCAGAAAAATATCATCACTTTCTAAGTTGCTCTTAGATGGGGCATGGTGATACTTCCTCTTTGACATGCAAAGTAGAGTTATTTTAGTTAAGTAGATCTAATAGTAATAGGCCCTTTTCTATCCCTTTTTAAAAACTATAATAGTATCTTGATTCTAAAATAACACTTATTTTATTTTATTTTATTTTAAATTTAATTACATTTAATTAAATTTAATTTATTCCGTTGATTGGTTTGTTTTTATAATGAATAATTATTTAAATTTTTTAAAAGAAATGTTTCATAATTTATTCATAATTTATTTAATCATAATTTATGTTTCAAATTCATTTTATATGATGTAGTCATAACCCTGCTCATGTGTTTTAATCATAGTGAAATCCCCAATCTTTGATCAGACTGATTAGGGCTACATATCTTTTGCTATGAACACCTCTAGCGCTTTAGTTATTGCTTTGTGATCTGAATGAACACTAAGTGTCTGGTTAATAGCAGTGTTATTATGTGTGTTGTTCTGGCCCCATCTGTGCCTCTGTGCCGGTGTGATGCTGTAAATGGCACATAATATCTGTTGTATTGAAATGAGACTACAGTTGCGTCAAGGACTATCTGCAAACTTTTTGACCATGGTTTTGTAATTGACTGCAAATCCAAAATGTTTGCATGTGGCAGTCTCACAATTGTCCTATATATTGCTTTTGATTGCAGCATCTTCCTACTGCATTTAAATCTATCCTGTTGAGTTAATAGTTCCTCAATTTGAAAACTTTTTTTCACACAATCAGACATGACACTCCAGGAAATGGATGCGTTCAATTTTAAAGCATAATTGTATGCAATTTACTTATAATTGTATATAATTTCCCAACACTTATATCAACGTAATTTGAGTTTTGCATAAAATGGGACCTAAAATAAGTCACTTTTCTTGCTGATTGCTCTTTATCACTGCTGCTATACATCTGTTGTTTTGTCTCTCCTCCTCCAGTTTCTGAAGTACCTTCACAGGGTGTTCTTGAGATCAAGGAACAGAACAACATTGTGTACCACATGTGAATTATGACAGCCCATCACCATACCTCTGAACCTTCTGCCCTCTTCATAGCATAAACTGTCTTTTTACTCCCCACACAAAAGTGACACCACCTTGATTTCACGTCCGCCACTTCAATACTTCTTTCCTGTTCTTGTGTGTTTTTTAGGAATGTAACGATTCACTCAACTCACGATTCGATTCGATTCATGATTTTGATTTCACAATTCAATTTTCTCACGATTTTTTTTTTTTTGCAAAATGAAAAGACATTATACAGTAAATGAAAAGGTGTCCTTTTATTAGGCTATTGCTGCACGTTTCTTTGTGAAATTGAAATATAACAAAACTAAATGGAAATTTTAAAACAAACCCCAAATCAAATAAGTTACACAAATAAAATCTCTTTATATAAACAAACTAAGGTTTTGTCTGTGCTCTTTCTATTTAAAATTAGAGGCAACAACTGCATTTTAATCATGATACAAACAAAGATGCAGCATACATGCAGCATGAGCAGTTTTTTATCTAAATTAGACTGTATAATTTCGAAATTTGAAGCAAAAATAGACTGGTCTGACTTCAGTTTTGTGAAACAATACTACATAAAACATATCTGAACGAAACAGCAGACGAGCTGAATGAGATGCAAATTCACTCTATGCCAGCAGGTGGTGCTTATGAACAGCAATGAAACAGTGTTTCCTGGGTTACCGCTGTAAACAATGCAGAGCTGCGCTTATGAACACTACTTTAATATGCATTGTTCAAAGGCAAGATGGAAAAAAAACACCACGTAAACTTTTCTAAAAACAGTCAGTTCCCCTCAGAGATACATTCATATAAACTCCTACCTACTCCAATTGGATAGCAATTTGTTTGGCATCTCAATCGATTTGAATCGTCAAATATTTGAATCGATTTTCAACAATTTTCATCGTTACATCCCTAGTGTTTTTCTTATGTAAAACCTCATTAAACTTGAACGGGATAGGCCTATTGGAAATGTGACAGTTTTTTTTTATTCAAACCCACAAGTAGAAGCAAAGGGTTTAGAAATATGCATATGCAAATGCATAAACTAGCTCGTTATCATTAAACAATTTGTTTGACAGTTAATAATGCTGCTTAATGCACATAGGCTGAGCATTAGACAACTTGTACCATATGTTTATGTAAATGTAGGCTACGCTTGGTTTCTGTGATGTATTAAGCTTCAAATGTATCCAGAAAAATAAACTCTAGATCTGTATTTAATTTAAGATTCTGTTTATTTTCATATTTTTGCTTTATATTTTACACCGGATGTTAAGTGCTTTTCTACCATTGGGCCAAACGGTTCTGAATGCCGTGAGGAACCAGTTACAGTTGCATTTCCACTATTTCCACAAATTTCAAATGATTTTCAACGGTTGCTTTGTCGCGTCCAGTGTAGACAGACTTTAGCTGTTGTGGCGCACCGCGTCCGGTGTAACGTTAGACACGGTGTTACTCACCAATCAAGAAGAAACAAAGCAACCTCGGCATCCGATCGCAGGCCTTCCGCTGCTTGAGTTCTCTCGAGCGCTGGAAAGCTGATCCGATATTTACACGGGTCCTACTTCTTGCCTTATCGTTCCGCAGACGTTTTCCTCTTTTGTTTTTTTTTTTTTATCCGCTATCTCTATCTTGCTGTCGCTCGGCTCGGCTGTGCACTGAACACTCTCTCCTCCACATCATGAGTAGACACGCCTCTTACTGCTGATTGGCTACAAGTTTGTTTTGGTACTTGGCCCTGACTCAGTTTTCCAAAGAGTTTCTGAAAAATTACATACCCTACCTTTAATTTGTGTGGTTTTGACCATGGTTCTTGAGCATGAATATTTATCAAGTTGCATTTTTTATTGAAACATTATCTGATTACATAGTGTTCTCCTTTAGAGAGTGGGAATGGGATTGGGATGTGACCCAGGTTGGATTCAAACTTGGGTCTCCATGATCCAACTGTTCTCATATTTTAACTAGTCTTGCTAATTGTCAACAGCATCAGTGTGGATTGGCAGAAAAGAAATTAAATGAATAAAGGAGCAGCTGGTCAATGTTTGCAGTGTACAGAAGGGAGAGAGAGACTGTGTGTGAGAGAGAAAGAGAGACATAAACAGAGACAGAAGGACAAAATATGGGCCTGAAACTCAAGATAGCATTTGCGCCCGGAAATTTGGCCTTCACACTGACTATACCACAAAAGCGTATTCATCAAAATTAATTGCAAGGCACAATCTTTCTTCCTGGATATAAAGAAGCTCTCTTAGTGAGTGAAAGGTCATTTTTCTCAGGCACAACTGAATCAAAAGAGCATGGAATGCATAATAGGCATTATAACACATGGTGATAAAATATCTCATAGAAAAGCATAAAAATAAGATTTACGTAAAATGAGTAGATTTTAATAAATATAATCAATGCACGTTTTCAAGGTAATTTGAAATTAAATGAGAGTAAATCTAATGTAACATTTTCTTACAAGTAAATACTTTCCTACAAATCTGATGCATCTGATATAACATTTTTTTACATTTTCACAATTAACACATTAATATAATTCTAAGCTAAATATTTGTACTAGTAATATTTTATATATATAGGTTTTCTGTGTTTTAATACTTCAATGACTGATCTCTGGTTTGGTGAATATTGTGGATTATAATATAGAAATAAAATAGTGTATCTCCTTCAGACAATGTTGGACTGGAAGATGATCACTGAAAAGGGGTTCTTCCAGCCACGATAAGATCTTAGGGAGGGATTGTCTGACTAAAGACTAACATAAATGATGAATTAGACAAAGCACATCAATAACTCTCTGAGTGCTGCTTAATGAGGCATATAAACGAACAGATAAGAAGTTAGTCTGGACAATCCCATTTATCAGTTCTCCAGAGTGACCTATATAAAAAAAGAATGGCCATGGATTTCATTCATTTCAAACAAACACTGTATTACTATGTGTAGTGCTGTTCTGGTCTACAGTCACAGAAGGGATTTTGGCTCTTTTTCTTAAAGATAAATAATCTATTAAAAGCACGTAGGTTGATTTGTGTCATCTATTGTATATTTAAACGTGGCCCTTTTTTAAATTTTTAAAAAAAAATAATCTCTGTTCAACTTGTGACTTGATTCAATAAGAATTCTTTAATCTTTAACCAATTCTAAATTATGCACCATTTTAATGCATACACCCCATCATGATGAATTATAACTAAATCTGCTTGATCTATTCAAGGAAAAAAAACTTTGATTTACACAAGACACATAAATGAATATGCATGAAAATGTAACAGTTAAGTCTGATTTTCAGTTAGTCTTGTTTCTCAGATGAATGTAAATAAAATTTAAGCGATAAATAGAAAACATGACTTGCTTTCATACTATATTAAAGTTTCCCTCTTCTCATCCTAGTTTTATCAGCTAATTCATAAGTTCAAGGAATAGTTCACCCAAAGAATGCACATTCTGTCATTGCCATATATGGGGTCATTTCTACTGGAGTGTTTGGCTGATGCTTATTGTTAGGAACAGACCCAAATTTAACTGATCTGGATCAATCCTATTTCTGGAACTGATTCATTGAAGATCTGACTCAAAAAAAGAATAATCATTAATGAATCAGTAGTAGTAGTATAGAGCTTTACAGACCCAATTCTCATTCACTTTTAATTATTTTAAAAATAATAGCCAGGGTGCCGACATCTCAAGAAACAACGTGGGGGTAAGAAATGCCTGAACTGTTTCTTTAATATTAGATGTCATGGCCCACTTTGGTTTGCTGATTATTGAGTGACCTAGACAGAAAGAAACTCCAAGACATCCTTTTCAGAGACTCGCCTGTCTATAGATCATGTCCTCCCATTGACTTCTGCCTCAGTACATGGCTCATTTGCCATGGAGGTCAGGGTTTGAGATCTTGAAGTGAAGAGGCAACGCTCACCTGACACGCCCATCAGTGTGATGAGATGTCTTGGAGACTGTGACACTCGAAATCCAACCACAGCACAGTTTTCTTTCTCAGGGTTTCTCAGTGAGTACTGTATTCCTAACACAGAATCAAGAAAGAGTTTGACACTGATGTAAAATATGAATGCATTAATTATGCACCATTAAATCTCAGGATGCTGAATAATGACTAAATCTGCTTGAGCAATTCCAGAGTGGGGAAAACGAGTTTAACACAAGACATATAAAATAATATGCGTAAAAATATGACTCTGATGCCAAAATTTTGAGTTCCAAAACTTGATTTCCAGTTAGCCTCGTTTCTCAGACGAATTTAATGAAATTTAAGAAAGAGATAGAAAACAGTCAAGTTGTTCTTTTTTTCCTTAGAATATGAATTCAGAAATAAGAATTGCTGAGATTTGGAGAAATTTAGCATTACATCACTTGCTTATCAATGGATCCACTGCAGTGAATGGGTGCCGTCAGAATGAGAATCCAAACAGCTGATAAAAACATCACAATAACACAATAATCCATGTGGCTCCAGTCCATCAATTCATGTCTTATGAAGTGAAAAGCTGCATGTTTGTAAGAAACGTCTCAGTTACGCATGTAACCCTTGTTCCCTGAAGGAGGGAATGGAGATGTCATGTCGGATGACCGACGAAATTGGGATCTCGCCAGAGAGACCAATCCACTTCGAGTGTAACTAAACAAGCCAATGGACATTGGCATGCGATTATTGCATCCAGCTGCCGCTGATCACAGCATGAGCATAAGAGGCAGCTGGTGCACCGCATTAATTCATGCCTTCACTGAGGAGCCGAGCCGGTGACCCGGCAGCTCAGCGGTGGTACAGCGACTGTGGGGACGGGAGGTGACATCTTCGTTCCCTCCTTCAGGGAACGAGGGTTACATACGTAACCGAGACGTTCCCCTTTCAGTCGGTCACTCCGAGTCACGTTGGATGACCGACGAAATTGGGATCCCTACCAAAGCGCCACAGGAGCTGCCCCTTCCAGTGCCCTGTGTAGGCCTCCTGATCCTTCCTATAAGGCAGACGATAGGACCGGGCTCTACACAGAGAAGGTCAACTACTGGTATTCCTTGAGCAACCCAAACCGTAGGACTAGGATAACACTGGGAAGCGTGCCCTTCCACTTGGAAGAGGCACACTGCGGAGTCACCTCCTCCCAGAGGGGGTTAAGTGACATTCAAACATGTGAAGTAACCCCGTAGGGCCCTATTGCACATGGAAGTCTCTGAGATGGCTTAGGCTGCATCATTAGAGATGGCGGAATGTGGTCTGCCAGGGGAAACATGGCTCTAATAAGCATACCGTGGAATACACATATGGGATCCCGGCAGCGTCTCTCATATGGGCACTAGCCTCGCACCAGATTTCAAGAATTCATTGGCTGAAAGGCCTGTCGCTGGACGCTCCGCAATGTCCAGACGCCAGAGTGCTGGAGGACTCGACAGGCTTTGCCTGGTTAAGGAACTCTCTGGAGAATTAGGCGTAAGGACGCCGCAAGCTGACTCTGAGCCGGCCCTCTCAGTGCCACTACCCGTTTGAGGTGAGAACACAGGAGGAAACCGGTTCGACACGTAGCTATAAAACCTAGCGAACACGTTGGGAGTCGCCCAACCTGCAGCTCTACAGATGTCTGCTAGTGAGGTACCACGAGCCAGCGCCCAGGACGATGCGACACCCCTAATGGAGTGAGCACGCAGCCTGAGCAGGCAGGGCACACCTTGTGCTTCCTAGGCCAAGGTGATGGCATCCACTATCCAGTGGGCCATCCTCTGCTTGGAGACAGCCTTCCCCTTCTGCTGTCCTCTGTAACAGACTGTTACAGCTGTAACAGCTGTTCTGAGGTCCTGAAGCTCTGAGTTCTATCCACGTACTGACGCAGTGCGCGTACAGGACAGAGCAAAGCTAGGGCTGGGTCTGCATCCTCCAGGGGCAGTGCTTGCAGGTTCACTACCTGGTCCCTGAAGGGAGTGGGAGGAACCTTGGGCACATAGCCAGGCCGGGGCCTTAGTGTTGCACTGGAGTCAGCCGGCCCAAACTCAAGGCACGACTCGACCGAAAATGCCTGCAGGTCCCCCACCCTCTTGATTGAGGCCAACACAGACAGGAGTAGGGTTTTCATAGAGAGAGACTTCAACTCAACTGACTGCAATGGCTCAAAGGGGGCAGTTTGTAGGGCTCTTAGCACCAATGCCAAATCCCAAGAGGGTAGGGAGGGAGGCCTGCCTAGGAGGATTTAACCTCCTGGCCCCCCTAAGAAACCTGACGACCAGATCGTGCTTTCCCACCGACCTCCCCTCTATGGGGTCGTGGTGGGCAGGAATACCAGCAACATACAGCTTAAGGGTGGAGGGGGACAGCCTACGCTCCAACCCTTGTTGCAAACAGGAAAGCACGGCTCTGATCGAACATCTCTGGGGGTCCTCATGGTAAGAGGAACACCATTCGACGAACAGGTTCCACTTCAGCACATAGGCCCGTCTTGTGGACGGTGCTTGTGCTGAAGCGATTGTGAGAGCTACCTCCTGGGGCAGGCAGGAGGTGAACTTGGGGGGACGCCAGGCAAACTGAATCGCGTAGCCGAGTCTGATGGTTCGCAGGAGCCACCGAGACGAACTGGGGAGCGCTAGGCAGGCTCCGAGAGACCGTACCAGCGGGACCAATGGGGCCACCGACGTACCCACGGTGGGGCAGCGAGGTGGAACACAGGGACCGGCCCCGGGGCCTATGACGGCCTGGCCTGTGATGGCGGGGGGCGGAGTCTGGGTGTGTAGTGTAACACTCGCCTGATTACTCCTCGTGTGGGAGGAGACACAGGAACCCGGCCTGAGGCTTGTGACAGCCCGGCGTGTGACGACTTGAAGCGGGGACTGGAGTGCTAACGCCCTTACCTGCCTCCACGAATGGGCAGGAGGGGTGCTCTTGGGCAACCACCCGCTACCTGCTGGCGAGAGAGGAGGAGGGAAGCGATCCCGTGATGCACGGATCACCACTCTCCTGCTCTTGAGACCCAGAGATTGAGGAGACCGCTCTTTATTGATGTTTTGGGTACCGATGGCTGCTGGGCAAGCGGCGGAACAAAATGAAACAAAAGATTCTCCACCCGGCCCTCCTCCGGGGGAGGGAGTGGCGCAGTCACCATCTCCCGAGCAGTCTCCTCCATCTCTGGGTCGCCCGTCCCAGGGTCTCTTGCACTTGCCGCCAGGTTTGGTGGGGGCCTGGACGGGCTGGGCATCCTGCCTGCGACCGGCTCCACGACGCTGCCTGGTGGAAGGGTGCTGCAGCTGCGCGGGAGCGGGGGCGGCCGCAGGGGGCGCCCACGGCGATGAGCAGGCTGAGGGGCTGCGGCCAGAGTGGAAGCAGCAGGTTTCCTCCGGCGCATGATGTGTTTGATCACCTCAGTCTGCTTCTGGGCTGCCGAGAACTGCTGGGCAAAGCTCTCGACAGCGTCGCTGAAGTACAGTAAGCATTCAGGAACTGTACCTTCTCCTGCTCCTTTATGTCAGCGAGACACAGCCAGAGATGGCGCTCCTGGACCACTAGCGTGGACATCGCATGACCCAGAGACTGTGCGGTCACCTTCGTCGCTCGAAGCGCGAGGTCGTGACCACCCTCGTGCAGGTCTTTCAGGGCTTTGGCCTGGTGGACCTGCAGTAACGCCATGGCTTGGAGGGTAGAAGCCGCCTCCCCACAGGCTCTATAAGCACTGCCAGTTAGACCTGACGAATACTTACAGGCCCGTGAGGGGAGACACAGGTCATCCCGCAGGGCGGAAGCGGCTGTTGGATACAGTTGCATGGCCACAGACTGCTCCACCGAGGAGATGCCTGCATACACCAAAGCGGCCCCACCATCGAGGATGGTGAAAGCGGAGGAGCCACAAGATTTGTTTCGGGCAGTGAAAGGTGCCTTCCACAATCTTGTAAGCTCCTCATGCACTTCCGGAAAGAATGGCACCGGAGGGGGGCGCTGAGAACCAGCGCGACCCCCACCGAGAAACCACTCGTCCAGCCTCGAAGGATCGATATCTGGTCGTCAGAGGGGGCACCGAAGGAAACACGTGGTGCACCCCATCCAGCAGAGGGCCCAGCACGCTCCTTCAGCAGCTCCACCGGCTGCGGAGTGCTTGAGGGGTGAGGAGCTCCACTTGGGGAAGCCCTCACCGTAATCGTCAAATCACCTCTGACTCCACCAGATCCAGCGGCGCGCACGCCGGATCGAGGCAGAGGGACTCCGCCATGTTTGACATAGCGGAGTCTATTACGCAAATCTGAGATGATCATGTCCACGCAAGAACATGAACCATCCACGAAAGCCTCCTCAGCGTGCTGAATGCCCAGACACGTGAGGCAGCGATTGTGACTGTCCTGAGGTGCCAGGAAATGACCACACCCAGAAACGCACGGGTGATAAGACATCTTTAAAAAGACGCAATCACCGTTTTACTCTTTTAGAGAAATTGCTCTTTCAGAGAAATGCTCTTTTAGTGCTGAAGCACTCAGGGGAGCTGGCCACTGCACACTCCTAGTGTGGCTGTCAGCAGGAAGACGATCTTTCTCTCCCGGATACCGTGATCAGGGTGCGAACTACGGGGGAGCTAGGCTCCCCTTAATAAGACATTGGCTCCCCTGAAAACGTGATTTGTGAAGTTTTGGGGGGGGTCTCAAAAAACATTGACAATGTGTTATTTTGACGTGCAATTTCAGTTTTGTCTAATGTGATCATCATGTGTAAAATTGCAAAAATATTCATTCATGCATGACGGCGATTTAAACCTAATTCGCTTCAATAAAGATAACTATACATGCTATTCTTGTCATGAGCATCAAGGTGTGGGGCGCTGCGGTGCAAATTCCACTCATGTTTAGTACTTTAACTCAAAAGATTCGTAGAAAAAGTATAAACGTTGGAGGCCATTGATCTTTGCGCGGAGTCCTTGAAATCCATTCAGGCGTCTGTGGTCGATTCTGTGTTAAGGTAAGGCATGTTATTCGCAATTATGTGTTGTAGCTGCCTGGGTTGTTATAGGTCTGCGTGACTCTCGATGTCTTAGGTCTAATTGAACGGATGGTATTCTTCTGTAGCCTGACGAGTAACTTTAACCGTTGTTCGTGTGAACTCAAAGACAGCCTGATGCTTTGTTTATAGACGTAGAAAAAGGCTGTTTGTTGTTTCACCTATCAATTCGTGTCGATAAAGTATAATAGGGTAAATCCTGTATCTTTATGTATGTATCTTTCTGTTAGCTGTTATGCATGTTATCCCAACCCCCCGTTATAAAAAAAAAAACAAAAAAAAAAACAAGTGGGCTCCCCCAAAGTCCACGGTATAGTTCGAACACTGACCGTGATCACCGCTGCTGCGCCGTAACGCCCGCACTCGCTCACAGTACACTCTCTTGGAAAGGGAGAGCAGTAGCTTCAACCACTACCGCTCGGCTCCGAAGCGAAAGGATGAATTAATGCGGTGCACCAGCTGCCTCTTATGCTCACGCTGTGATCAGCGGCAGCTGGATGCAATAATCGCATGCCAATGTCCATTGGCTCGTTTAGTTACACTCGAAGTGGATTGGTCTCTCTGGCGAGATCCCAATTTCGCCGGTCATCCGACGTGACTCGGAGTGACCGACTGAAAGGGGAACAAATCAGTCATTAAGACATTTTTTTTTTTAACTCCAAACGGTTGCTTCTGCCTAAAATGCACAGATCAAACACAATTTACAAAGAAAACCGTCCAAAAATTTTCTAAACAAAAATGTTGGTGGATTTTGATGAGAGAGGGCAACAGAGGATGGACTTTTTCAATGGAGGAAGCATTATTATGGATTATGGATGATTTTGGCTAGAAGCGACAGTTTAAAGTTAAAGCGACAGTTTCATACAAACACACAGCTTTTTGCATCAAAAGACATCAGTTTATGAACTGGAGTTGTGTGGATTATCATCAGCTGTTTGGACTCTCTTTCTGACAGCACCCATTCACTGCAGAGGATCCACTGGTGAGCAAATGATGTAATTCTAAATTTCTCACTTTACAGGCATACACCACTGCTTTCTAGGTACATTTAAAGACACAGCACACATGTTCTGCTTCAAAAGGCGATTCAAAATTCTTAATTTTCTATGCAGACTGCTGCTCAAGTGTGGTTAGAAAGTACTTTCAAATAATCTCCCTTTATTGTGCCTATAATGACATCTGCTTCGATGGCAGCTGGTCGTCTTACACTCTCTCTCTCTTCCGTCCTTGTCCGTGGCACCAAAGGCATAAAAGATATCAAATGGATGTGAGAAAAAATCCCCTGTCCCCTATTTATCACTCTTAATCATTTCCTGCAGATTTCTCTAAACCACGATTATTGAATGCATCTATCTTTTTCTCGTTCGACGGCTGGACAGAGACGGATCACACCGGCACAGAGATTTAAGGACTTCCCCACACCATCAGATAGACGCTGACAGTCCTTAATTCTTCTAAATGCTAACTGCCCTTTGTCCCGGGCACACAGCAGACAGACATGTGCACACACACACATAAAGTACCCAGTGACACAAACTTGAAAGTGCAATGTCTATTCCTTCTGAATGAACAATGTGTGCATTGTGGAACAGAAGCATGTGGATTGTGAGACACAAAGTCACATTCACAGAGAGACGGAGTGTGTGGACTATGAATGAGAACAGGTTGTCACAGTCAGTGTCGTTCACAGCTTTATTTCCAAAGGGCTTCATCATGCGTTTAATTTAAATTTGACACATTTATCAAAAGCGATAGATTTTCAAGGTAGCATTTTTGTAGACAAAAGTTTTCAACATCCATTTAAATTCTGGTCAAACATACAGTGATTCATAATTTTGACACATTGTCTTTTTCCTTTAAAGGGATAATTCACCCAAAAATTTGTATTCTGTCATCATTTATTCACTCTCATGTCATTCCAAACCTGGATGATTTTCTGTCTTCTGCGGCATGCAAGGCAAGACATTTTGAAGAATGTTGGTAACCAAACCATTGTATGGAAAACAAAACAAATCACTGACATATTTCTCAAAGAGACGTGAGGATGAGTAAATTATTTTTGGGTGAACAACTCCTACTATGATAACATATTCTTGAGCTGCACGAAGTCCACGAGTTTGTGGAAAACCAGATGGTCATGTTCACCAACATGATTTGAAATGATACAAAGAGCATTTTTTTTTCAGATTTTTTTGTACAATCTGTAATAATGTTTTATTATGAGATTAGGTTGGTCTGAACAAAGGCATATGTCAGTGTCACAATTTTATTTCACTTGTGACCTAAAATCTGAAATATCTCTTCTTGTAAATTTTGTGTATTTCCAGGTTTTAATGACGGAAACCCAAGATGACCTAATGCACTCTCAGTTTTTAGACCCCAGTGCACAAACACTATCAATATTTCCTAAAGATTAAGAAGAGAGGTAGATATTTGCAGTTAGTTACACCCGTTAGTAAAAGTCCTTTTAAGAGGAGAGTTCATTTTCACTTTACTAAACAACATAGAGGAGAAAAAGCAAAGATAAGGACCACATTTCTTTACATAATCACCTTCCTCATGAAATTTTCAGCTAAAGTGAATAATTCATGTACCTAGCTATATTCAAAATCACGTTCAACAGGATTAGAGTCAGCTCAGATCAGTGGTGCCATTGCTATATGAGAAGTGAGGCAGAAGCAACTTAATATATCAATCATTTATTCAGAGTGACACATATTACACTTTGCCCCTCAATATCACTTATAGATAGATAGATAGATTAGTAGCCATTTGTGCTTTCCCTTAAAACTCTGTTTAGTTTTCTGAGATGCAAAAGCCCAATTAACCATATTATTTATTTATTTATTTATTATTTTTTATGTATTTATTTATTTTGTGGGAGGAGAGGTTCAGACTGGAGCTTTAAGACCAATTAAATATGGTTTGCCTTTTCACAATGATCTGCACACTTTAGTAAACACCACAACAACCATTCCATAGAATTAATGATATGCTTATAAGTTTCCGTGAAACCTTTTATTAAGGTTGTGATTATTAGATGAAAAGCGTTTATGTGTGACCGTGGGTGTAACAGAACCTATACTACATTATTAGAAAGCATCATTAAAAATACGTTGTGATATAATGTGGAGAAACTGTCTCATGACTTGATCGTATCATGAAAGTTGTGGCATGATTGTTTGCACACGTGTCTTGACTCATCGTGGCATAGTGTGCAACGTGAGTGTGAAGCTGGCTCATATACTTTCACTGTTCCCATTAGAAAGAACCAAAAATAAAACAAAAAGTCATTGACTTTTATTATTAAAGAAACATTAGCCAATAGCACCATAGACACTAAAACGTAGCAGTCATAATTGCAGAGGCCAGCATTTACTGGGCTGCCTGAGTGAAAATGAGACCAGATTAAACACAATTATAACTGGCCCCACAGAGGTTGATCATCTAAAACATGGTTTAATTATGGTGTTACTTAAAGTATTAAATCCGTTTCCTTATAAGTGCAAGAATGCACCTTATTAAGATTCAAGAAGTAATGATCTTATGCTTCATGTATAAGGCCACAACATCCAAACTACTTTCATTAAAGAACTGTTACCTTGAAAGTCAACTGTATATTTCAGCCTGGCCCATGGCAGTTTTTTATTTATTTTTTTTATTTTATTTTTTTTAAAGTTAACTTACATTTACCAAGGTCTGAAGAGGTTGCAAGCTCCTCCATATGTTGTTATAGATACTCATTAAATATTGATTGTGTTTTTGTTTGCAGAACTTCGGAAATTATAGCCTAATCATGCCCCAAACAAGCGCTTTGCCTCATCGCTTCTCCCAGCGGGATTTGTCCTCTGAAATATCACACGGCCTTTGGCCCGGAATTCATATGCATGGATCATAATTTAGCGAAAATGGCCAAAAGTAATGGCTATAATGGATCCTGATAGAGGTGTGTGGGAAGTTTCATTTCAGGTCAGGATAGGCCCACTTATTTGAAGTCCACTGCAGATTGCAATAAATAGAAATGCATTTATTAATATGAAGGATTTTGATGTGGTTTATGGATAGGCTTAATTAAAATGTTAATTTTATGGTAATGGTCTCTCTACATTTCGGGTCTTGACATTTTCCTGCGGCAATAGATCCGTCTCGTAAAAACAAAGTTTTGGTCCTCAAATTTGATTTCACGGCTGTGTCATAAACAAAACAGATCACCTGTGCTTTGCTCGCTAAAAGGTTCAACAGATATTGAACCAAGTTGAAGAGATTAAAGTGTTGTGTGGTGAATACATATTAATGGATAGATATTATTGAGTTATTGCAGAAAGATATGATATCCCCAGAACAAGAGAGGAGGTATGTGAGCCTTTTAGCTAATTTCTATGAACAAACCTGACGACTGGAAACTTTTTTAGTACTTAATCTGAAATACATGTTTTCTTAATCATTATTTTTATTTATTTTTTTTCCAATGTAACTTTTTAAACATCCTTAAAACATGGGAAAAAGTAACAAATGTGCACAAGGTAATTAAACTTCAGAAAAGTACAAGTTTATTTTTTACACATTAATTGAACAGTAATTAAATTAAGTCTGACTGTTAATGTTTTATCTGAAGATGTTTTATTACAATCCTGTAGTGTTTTCTTTTTAATGTTTGTAGCATATGCACAAACGTGCACTTGTGACCTGTTTTAGAAGTAGCATTTTTCTCTAAAGTTCAGTTTATCATTTGCATTCGTTAATTAATTTCTGTATTTTATGATCATTTGAAAATTGAAATTTGCAGAAGACATTTTCTTCTAAAAAACACTATGTGGGTAATGTGCGCTTGAGCCCCTATTAAGCCATTTTCCAGGAAATTTATGAGTGAAGGGCATGTGATACAAATTTCCATCCGTCTGATTCTGCTTTCTAAAAGCCTCATTCTGCAAAAATTGCCTCTAAACACATTTTAATGCTGGTGAGGATGAATACCAGGAATAAATTTACCATTATTGCTAATATTTTATAAACACTCACATCTTAGTGGAAAGAAGTTCAAATGGTTAGTATCAACACTAAAAGAGAGCAACTTACAAAGATGGAGAGAGAGATCTTATTTTTGGAGCCAGCACATTTTTATTGCTCTCGATATGCTGTCACAACACTCCTTTGCGTCTTTTCCCCTTCATATTTAACTTTCATGATGTGAACATTTTTATTTTAATTTTCATCAAGTTTTGGAGGAATGATTGTTGGTAGGCGGCCTTTCATTTTCCCTCTGCCCTTCAGATGTACGTCAAATCCATCATCGGCAGAAAGGCAAAGCAGGACGTGTGGCATCATTGACTGAATGCTAAATTATCAGCGGTTTGAAAGCATGATTAGCTTTTTGTCACGCCGTCCCGCTCATTTTACGGCAATTACGTGTTTTCAGCACTGATTCCCAAATGCACCGTTTGTAGTTTTGTTTTTCAAGTGTTGTTCAAAAACACTCATTAACCCTCATTAAAAATCAACTGCCTGGCATGTTTTGGGCTATTTTTGAACGCACCGGCCAGCTAATCGCAGTGAAATGGATTTGTGTGCCCGAATTTCAATGTTTTGGCCATAACATCTTGAAGACCGTGTGCTGAGGATGCAACCGCCATTGGTCCATCCCTGCTCTTTGACAGACTATGGTGAGGGAACCAAAGCAAAGCATCAGAGGTGTGGAGATCTGTTTTCAGATTTGAAAGGCAGCCTGAAAATATCCAGCATACGCCATATTCAATATATCAGGAGAATATCAAGTATCTCCAGTGGGTGTCAATCACTACATTTCATCATCAGATATGTTCTGTATTTTACTGTGAAATTCCCTGCAGGTCTCCCCAGTCCTGTACACAACATCGGTAAATTTCACCCTAATGGTCTGTTTGGGATTTAGAGACTAAGTTTTTTTTTTTTTTTTTTAGAGGAATAAATAAATACAATAAATACAAAAATACAATAAATAAATACATGTATTATTATTATTATTATTATTATTATTATGACAATGTGCATTAAAGAAAATATAATTTAAAGACAAGATTCCAAATATTCCAACTATTTTTACACATAAAGGTGTGCAAAATTCAGTATTTAAATTTAAAAAAAAAATAAATAAGAAAATAAGGTTAATTTTAAATTAATATAATTTAAAGTTAACTCATCAGTTATTTTTTTTTATTCTAAAATTTTGTGGCAAACTTTGAAAGCCTTGCCTGAAGATTCTGAAAACAACTTTTCTAGTTAAAATTTGGAACTTAAATGAATTGTAATTCTGCTTGCATTCAAATTTGAATTGTCATTCTGCATCCTGTTTGCAATCTTAATTCAAAATCAGTTAAATTATTGGAATTTGAAAGGCATTTGCTATTGATAAATCTCAATGACCCACAACTCTATTACACATAGGGCCCTATTTTAACGATCTAAGCGCATGTCTGAAGAGCATGGCGCAGGTGCACTGAGGGCGTGTCCAAATACACTTTTGCTAGTTTAACGACGGTAAAAATGGTCGGTGCACCAGGCGCATGGTCCAAAAGGGTTGTATCTATTCTCTTAGTGAATCATGGGTGTGTTTTGGGGCATAACGTGCAATAAATCAATCAGAGTCTCATCTCCCATCCTCTTTAAAAGCCAGTTGCGGATTCGGTATTTACATGGCGGAATTTGCGAAGAGCAAAGACTGAATGCATCTCCAGAGAGGAAACTGATCTGCTCATGTATGAGGTTAAAGCACGCGAGCAGACCATCTACGGGACAATCTTTTACTTTGAATCCTTTCATTTGTAATATTTTGTGTGTTTGTGTTCCCTATGCGTATGCACGTTGTGCACCTGCTTATAGGGGCATATTACTAACGTGCCCTTTAAATAAATAGAAAAAATACTGCGCTATTGGCTCTAGACCAGGTTTTAGGTGGTCAATGGCACGATCATTTTCAGTTACCTCAAAATAGCAACGTGCCAACAATGCGCCAGATAGCACCTCGTTTTCTGACCAGCATGCCCATGGGCGAACAGACGGGTTTTGCTATTTGAACAATGTGGCACTGGACGTGAAAATGATAACTGCATCAGGCTAAAAGTAGTAAAAAACACATGCGTCGCACCTGGCGTCGCATTGCGCCGGGCATATGATAGGGCCCACAGAGTGCTGGAGCTTTTGCGATCCCAAACATAAAGAATGTAAAGTCCATCTCAAAAGAACATGAGGATTAATCTAGGTAATAGGGCAAAGATTGATGCGGTCGTGCTATGAAAAGACAGCCTACAGAGATGACGCACTAAAAACCAGCCAAACTTAACGATTTTGGTCTGATTGGTTGATTGATTAACTACATCTTTAACTAAAGCTTTTTTAGGGAGCTGTAGATTCTGAATTTAACGTTTCTGTCTAACCATGTTCAAACACATAAATTATCTGCCTGCTAAAGTGACTATTTGGCTGTAAATATGATGCACTGATTAATTACTCAGCAAATCATATATATTTTCTAAGTCTCAGCAGCAGGCTATGCTGTAGCAGAAAGAAATGTGTTTATTCTGGAGCATGTGGGTTTGTTTATTAATTCATTTAAGGCGTTTTGAATGATGAATGATGCATTTATATAGCGCTTTATTGTGTATTGCCATACACCCAAAGCGCTTTACAATCATATGGGGGAGATATGTTTTGCCACTTATCCAAGCTGCTTCATCAGTTGTAGCATGTCAGGGATTTCTTGGCATGTCATTCCGCAATGCAACGTCATAAAATTTGTGAACCACTGTAGAAATCTCCTCCTCTGATGATATGAATGTCAATGCTGTGTAAATTGGAGCACAAATACCAGGCTAAAAGCGCAAGAATGATGTTATAAGTAGCAGACAATAGTTTGATGTAGATGGCGGCTAGGTTTGAAGATGACATTGGAATTACACTCACAGATCATTGTAACTTATGTTGTGCATTGTTTTATGATTGATAAACGCCAAGCAAAACCAGAATATTTCCCAAGACAGCATGTGTTAAGTAGCATTAAGTGCATCCAGAGCTCTCAGGTTCAAAGTTGTTGAGCTAAGGCCACAATTTATGCCAGTATCTCCATAGGTTTGTCTCACCATTGTAAAAATAGAACAAAAATGCTGTATTCAGTGTGATCACATGCAGTTTAGACATTTATAAGGGATTTTGCATTAAGGTTAAATAGCGTTAAAGAAGGTTAGATAAATATACAGGTGTATCTCAATAAATTAGAATGTCGTGGAAAATTCATTTATTTCAGTAATTCAACTCAAATTGTCAAACTCGTGTATTAAATAAATTCAATGCACACAGACTGAAGTAGTTTGAGACTTTGGTTCTTTTAATTGTGATGACATTGGCTCACATTTAACAAAAACCCACCAATTCACTATCTCAACAAATTAGAATATGGTGACATGCCAATCAGCTAATCAACTCAAAACACCTGCAAAGGTTTCCTGAGCCTTCAAAATGGTCTCTCAGTTTGGTTCACTAGGCTACACAATCATGGGGAAGACTGCTGATCTGACAGTTGTCCAGAAGACAATCATTGACACCCTTCACAAGGAGGGTAAGCCACAAACTTTCATTGCCAAAGAAGCTGGCTGTTCACAGAGTGCTGTATCCAAGCATGTTAACAGAAAGTTGAGTGGAAGGAAAAAGTGTGGAAGAAAAAGATGCACAACCAACCGAGAGAAACGCAGCCTTATGATGATTGTCAAGCAAAATCGATTCAAGAATTTGGGTGAACTTCACAAGGAATGGACTGAGGCTGGGGTCAAGGCATCAAGAGCCACCACACACAGACGTGTCAAGGAATTTGGCTACAGTTGTCGTATTCTTCTTGTTAAGCCACTCTTGGGCTAAGGAGAAGAAGAACTGGACTGTTGCCCAGTGGTCCAAAATCCTCTTTTCAGATGCGAGCAAGTTTTGTATTTCATTTGGAAACCAAGGTCCTAGAGTCTGGAGGAAGGGTGGAGAAGCTCATAGCCCAAGTTGCTTGAAGTCCAGTGTTAAGTTTCCACAGTCTGTGATGATTTGGGGTGCAATGTCATCTGCCGGTGTTGGTCCATTGTGTTTTTTGAAAACCAAAGTCACTGCACCCGTTTACCAAGAAATTTTGGAGCACTTCATGCTTCCTTCTGCTGACCAGCTTTTTAAAGATGCTGATTTAATTTTCCAGCAGGATTTGGCACCTGCCCACACTGCCAAAAGCACCAAAAGTTGGTTAAATGACCATGGTGTTGGTGTGCTTGACTGGCCAGCAAACTCACCAGACCTGAACCCCATAGAAAATCTATGAGGTATTGTCAAGAGGAAAATGAGAAACAAGAGACCAAAAAATGCAGATGAGCTGATGGCCACTGTCAAAGAAACCTGGACTTCCATACCACCTCAGCAGTGCCACAAACTGATCTCCTCCATGCCACGCCAAATTGAAGCAGTAATTAAAGCAAAAGGAGCCCCTACCATATACAGTAAATGAACATACTTTCCAGAAGGCCAACAATTCAATAAAAATATTTTTATTTTTATTTTTTATTTTTTTTTTTTTATTGGTCTTATGAAGTATTCTAATTTGTTGAGATAGTGAATTGGTGGGTTTTTTGTTAAATGTGAGCCAAATCATCACAATTAAAAGAACCAAAGACTTAAACTACTTCAGTTTGTGTGCATTGAATTTATTTAATACATGAGTTTCACAATTTGAGTTGAATTACTGAAATGAACTTTTCCACGACATTCTAATTTATTGAGATGCACCTGTATGTGCATATCTGGCACATTGTCTTAATTTATTCATTTATTTCTTTAAATTCATTGGTGGATTTTATTATTATTATTTTAAATCTATTTGTTATTATATGTGTTTATTTGGTGTAAAAAGTGATTTTGTAGAATATGTTTTTAACATTATTTATTTATAAATTTTCTGTGCTTATCAAATTAGACCTTATACCATATATTGTGTCTATTAAATTAAAGTAAATCACATGGTTTGCGCAGACTGCATCTTTTTAAAAGATTATATTTGAACTCTCAGTTCTGTCCTTGCCATAGTCTTTACATTACTGTCCTTGAATGAATGATCCTTGTTCTTCAGATGCAGGTAAATGGCTGGAGGGTTTCACACTTCTGTGTTGAGCTGTTGGCTTATAAAGGGATTGTTCTGTTTCCTTGATGTAAGGTTATTCTTTGTTGCACTGAATTGCATAAACTGTGTTGCTTTTTGCTGTATAGCTCTCAGATCTTTCGTGTGTTGTATTTGTCTCTGAAATTTCACCTGATTTTTTTTGTATATAGGTAACAAATGTAGAATGCAAATGTTAGTTCTGTAGGTTTTTAAAGCACATTGTCATTTTGTCTGTCAAGAATAACTGATGTAATTAAGAAATTTCAGTTCTTTCATCAGGACTCTAATTAATGTTAATCAGATAGGAAACATGAGCCTGTTTTCACAGTAAATTAATCTGACACTCAGCAACTAACATGAAAAAGTGTCTCAAGTGATTGTTTATGAATGTTTAAGATTCTAGTAACTAAATTCAAATTATATTTTAAGAACAGTTATGGAATGAACATTTTTAGAAAATAAATATAAAAAGCATATGCATCAATTTTCTTTGTAGGTGGGTGTTCAATAAAAAAGGTAAGAATATTCATAGATCTGCTGCACTTATGCAGTTAGTCATAGCGCTTTATATGTATTTTGAGTAAAGTTAAATGAAAGAAATGTCCATCTAGGTTTTTTGTAGCATCTTGCAAACATAGACAGAATTTGTTTCTGTATGGAAAGCTGTTGCTAAAAACAGTGGCACACCTCATGGCATAAAACATCTGTAATATTGATTGTTTGTTATGTAATAGGTCTAACTGTTACAGTTCATTATAGTTCCATTGCTGCAGACAGTAATGATGTGCTGGGACAGAGGAAGCCTTTCACGGAGAAAGATGCCTTACATTCCAAATCCCCACAGAGGTCAAATCCCGCAGAACAATAGCGTGTTCAGTCCAAAGCCGGTTTCCACCCCAGCACAGGACTTAATATACCTGCACAAATCTGCAGAGGTCACAAGCTGTAAGTCACAAGTCCCTCACTTTGTTTGACTCCACAGATATGACCAAACAGCCTGGATTCTGACTGCTGATACTGTATTAAACCTATTTTTATTTCTGATTAACTTTCCTGGTTTAACTATGCAATAATGTGCATGATTCATTGTTCTTAGGTAGAATTAAGAGCTTGCAGGTTAATTTGCAAAATAGCACTTGAGTCATTTGAAGTTCAAGCAGTGATTTTTGTTTAACTTCAGAGTTTAAATTTGATGATTGGTTACAAGTGTTTTTAAGTATGCTGGATTTAAAGAAGTGTTTAAAGTATCCTGTTTACTCAATAAGCAACCTCTTCAAACAATTCCGTCTTGATTGCAGAAATATTCTCAGGTAGAAGTGTCAGTGCTACATGCTTCTTAATAAATAGATTAGCTATTAAAATGTGACATAATTTGAAAATGAGCAATGCTACCACCTTGATATTGAAAAATGTGATAAAGTGTTCATGCTACTAGCAAATGTTAAAAATCAGATGCAGACTGAACTCGCTTCATCACCCAACATACTCAATCAGCAGTGCTGGGTAGTAACTGATTACATAGTCAGATACCAAAAATGTTGTATTAGATTAGATTAAATTATGTTTAAAATGTTTGCAATTAGATTACAGTTACTTTTTATGCATGACTTGATTACAAATTATTCACACAATGACAGTAAATTATTAATAATTTAGGTATTCATAATTATTATCTAATAATTCTATTTATTTTCTCCTAAATTTTACTTTCTAAAAAAAATCTACTGTGTTTTGTACTGAATACAGTGAGTATTTACAATATATAACGACCATGTAAATGTCATGTGAATTAATTTGCAATCCATGCATCTAAATTTGAGGACAAAAGCACCTCTCAGTCAATTACACCATGTATGAGATGAATATTTGCTCAAGTTATTAAACAATGCTGATGTGTAACTGACAAAAATATTTAAAACCTGTAAGACTTTGACCACGTTATTGCTGATTTGATGTTTGTTTATGTTTGTTAATGTGATGCAGGGATTCCCAAGCTTTTTTGTCAGTCAAACCCCTTTGACCTATATACAGGATGTACTTGAAGTTTTAAAGTTATTATTTTGTTAATTTATCAACACATTTGCATTTTTCTATAATAATATTCCTATTTAAATCTATAAAGAAAGTAAGGTCAAAAGTAATCTAAAAGTAATCCAAAAGTAGTCAGATTAGATTACTGTAACGGGCGAACGAGACGAGAGACGTGTGGATCCATATGCAAGCTTTTATTAATAGACATGGTCAAAACACGGGCAGGGTTGAATAAATGGCAAACAGGTATATTGAGGACAAGACAGATGAGTACTCAAAATAAACAGGTGTGGTCTTCGATCGGCGAACAATATCCAGAGGGATTAACAAGAGCGGTAATCTGGAAACATGAGTAATAGTCCAGGCAGGGGCAAACAGAGAAAGACGAGAGAGATATATATCCAAGGCGGGCTATAAAGTTATAGCCAGAGAACAGAGAACAGAGAACTTGGCAGAGAACAGACAAAAGAACAGACAACTAGACTAAGTCTAAGGACACAGGGAATGGCTCCGTATCGCAGCTATCACTAGGAGAGCGATAAACGCAGAACAATACCCGGCGATTAGAACAAGGAAGTCCAAAGCTTATGTAGGGTGTGTGATTAGTGAGATGGCTGCTGGGAAATGTAGTCCGGAGTGACATGTAACAGTCTGTGTAGTGTGAGAGTCAATGTAACGGAAGAGTGACCTCTGGTGGCAAGCAGATGTAAGTCCATGGACCAGATTCATGACAAAGTCCACCAGGAGTCCACCAGGGCGGAGCAGAAAGAGCAGGAACCCACCAGGGCAGAACAGACAGAGCAGGAGCCCACCAGGGCGGAGCAGACAGGGCAGAAGACCTCCGCGACGGAGCAGACAGAGCAGAAGACCTCCACGGCGGAGTAGACAGAGCAGGAGCCCACCAGTGCGGAGCAGACAGGGCAGAAGAGCACCACGACGGATCAGGAGAGTACCACGACGGATCAGGAGAGCACCATGATGGATCAGGAGAACACTACGATGGATCAGGAGAACACTACGATGGATCAGGAGAGCACCACGACGGATCAGGAGAGCACCACGATGGATCAAGAGAACACTACGGCAGAGACTGGAGCCTAGGGAAAACTGAGACACAAAAAACAGAGAGAGCATATACGGTCTCAAGGACCGAGGCGGGGAACACAAGAAGTCCATCAATATTTTCCCTGGTGATAACTGAGCAGGCAGACAGTTCATAAGCAAGCTCATAGGCTGAAACTGGACAGACAGATAATTCAGCATCAGATTTGACTGCAGAATGTAAACCAAAAGACAGTTCACAATAGAATGCATTGACTGGTACTGGATTGGCAGACAGTTCAGTGATTGAGCCTGGATAGACAGACAGTTCATAATTAGATGTATTAACTGAAGCTGGACTGGTAGACATTTCAGTGACTGAAACTTGATAGACCAACAATTCACACGCAGACCCGTTAATAGAAACTGGACATACAGATTGTTTGACAACAGACTCAAAGACTAAATCAGGACCGACAGATAGTTTAAATTCAGACTCAACAGAAGCATTAGGACAGACAGACAGCTCAGGTTTAGATTCCTTGACAGAGACAGGCAAGACAGACAGTTCATGAATGGTCTCTATGGCAGTGACAAGGTTAACGGAACAAACATGGAGAGCATTTATAGTTTCTGGGTTCATAACTGAACTAATGGGGCAGATAACAATTCCTTGTTTGGAACTGGACAGACAGGCGATTCAACATCAGACTCCTTGAGGAAAATGGGACAGACAGACAATTCAAAAACTGATTCATAGATTGATCCTTGACAAACTGACAGTTCATGATCAGACTGATTGACAGTAACTGGCAAGACAGAGAGTTCAAAATCAGCATCTAAATGGACAGACAGATCACAATCAGTCTTCATGGCTGATTCAGAACAGGACGAGAGTTCGGAGGTGACCTCATCAGCCGGTTCAGAGCAATGCAAGAGTTCACTGACGGCCTCCATAACCATGACAGGACAGGACGAGGATTCCAGACGGCCTCCATAGCCGTGACAGGACAGGACGAGAGTTTATAGGCGGCCTCAATAGCTGTGACAGGTCAGGACGAGAGTTGGTGAGTGGATACCACTTACACCTCTGAAGGTTCTGCAGTGGTAGCCACCACCTCTGGAGGTTCTACAGCAGTAACAGTCTCTTCGACCGCAAAACGATAGACTGAGAGAACATTGCTGGGCGCCACCACCATACAAGGAGCTGAAGCGAGCCCAGCCGCTACGGGAGGTTCTGCATCTTGTGCCGCCACCTCTGGAGAAGCTGCAGAGGGTGCCCTCGCCTCAGAGAACACAGCAGCGAGTGTCACTACCCCAAAAGTTCAGCAGTATCAGCCGCCACCTCTAGAGACATCTCAGTGGACGCTGCCACCTCGGGCAGTTCTGTGGTGGTGTACGCAGCCCAAACGCAACATAAAGCGATTCCCATCATGGGAAGCACTTCGGACAGGAGAATTAGTTCAGGAACAGGAGGGTTAAAGTGAGTGGGTTGGGGATGCCAGCTGTGCGTGAAGATACCAGAGGTACATCCCTCACATTAGACATCAGACTGGGATACCGAAAGACTGACCTTGACGATCTGGGTGCAACATACATGGCATGACAAGACTCTTGGAGATCAACTGTGACGTGACGTGACAATGGGAGATCAGCTGAGACGTGACGAGACTCTGGAAGATCAGCTGAGACGTGACGAGACTCTGGAAGATCAGTGGAGACATGACGAGACTCTGGAAGATCAGCTGTGACGTGACGAGACTCTGGATGATCAGTTGAGACGTGACGAGACTCTGGGAGATCAGCTGAGACGTGACAAGACTCTGGAAGGTCAGCTGTGACGTGACGAAACTCTGGAATATCAGCTGTGACGTGACGAGACTCTGGGAGATCAGCTGAGACTTGACGAGACTCTGGAAGATCAGCTGTGATGTGACGTGACGAGACTCTGGATGATCAGTTGAGACGTGACGAGACTCTGGGAGATCAGCTGTGACATGACGAGACTCTTGAATGGCAGTAGTGACATGACGGAGCATTGTTGTGGCTGCCATTTTGCGAATGGGCTCCTCTATCGCCGCCATTATGTGAGTGCACTCCGGTGCGGCCGCCATTTCAGTCACGGATGCGGTGTCGCGTTCTTCCTCCGTGAAACCCACAGTAAACAAAGAGCCAACAGTCAACAAAGCATAATCCATAAACTGAGCAAGTGACGAATGCGGACCCTCACGTCTAAGCTCATGATCGTAGAGGTTGATTCAGACCATCACAAAAAAACTCGATCAAAAGACAGTCCGGTAGATCATAATAGTTTGCGATAGCTAAAAATTCCCAGATATAGCTCTCTGGCATTCGCGGCCCTTGTTTAAGGGCTAACAAAAGCCTTGCGGTGTCCATACCTGGCCAATGTTCCTTGAAAAAGCTGCTGGATCCTTGTATGGCTGAGTATTGTGTAACAGGGCGAACGAGACGAGAGACGAGCGGATATGCAAATTTTTATTAATAGACATGATCAAAACACGGGCAGGGTCGAACAAATGGCAAACAGGTATATTGAGGACAAGACAGATGAGTACTCAAATAAACAGGTGTGGTCTTCAATCGGCGAACAATATCCAGAGGGCTTAACAAGAGGGGTAATCCGGAAACACGAGCAATAGTCCAGGCAGGGGCAAACAGAGTCCAAACGACAAGACGAGAGAGATATATTTCCAAGGCGGGCTAAGCAGATGTAAGTCCATGGACCAGATTCATGACAATTACCTACATTACTGACTGCGATTTTCATCATGTAATTTGTAATCAGTACCAGAATACAATTTGTAAGTAATCTGCCCAGCACTATCAATCAGTCAAAATATCCACAATCCACCAACAAAAATAAATTCTTAAAGGGGGCATAACACACACAGTTTCACCCAATCTCATGTTAATCTTGAGTACCTGTAGAGTAGTATTGCATCCTTCATATCTCCAAAAATTCTTTAGTTTTATCATATTTATAAAAGAAAGATACAGCTTTACGATTCCCCCCAAAAAAAGGCGAGCTCCTGGAGGGGCGCTGTGAGCAGAGCTAAAGAGTGACGAGCACTTGAGCGCCGATCGCCAGCAATACAGAGACATTTGATGGCGTTTCACTTACTGTTTGCAGTTCTGAATCATGACCGGGATCTTTTATAGTTGGGTCCGTTCCATCTTTCAGTATCAAATGATGTGCAAATCCAGCGTCGAACTGGGCCTTGTTTATAAAACCTTCGTCAACAAACACACTTGAGAAACTCCGTTGCTGCCCCGAAAAAACAAACTGCATCCACTGTTTACATAACGCTGGGATCTTTGTGAAGCTGAACAATGTTATCTTTCCCTCATAACCAAAAACACAGTTCTTTAGAGACATTCTTCCCGAGCGAGTCCTGTGGCCCGTGCAGTGCAGCCGAATGAAGCGCGTTGATTGGGCGTACTCTTGCTGGTCTTCCTGGAGAAATGCCCATTTAAGGAGTTCCACTCTCGTTTACATCATGAAGATCCACGATCGAAAAAAACTCTCCGAAACTTGTACGAACCCCGGAAGTACGATTTTTGGCACAGTCCAAATTGTTTTTTGAAACTTTGTCTATGCTTAGCATGAGAATCCAACTCTTTAACAGTGTAAACAACTCTGAATGCATGAAACAGCATTGTACCTCCCTTTAAAAGTTTAATGTAAAGTATGCTATTCAGTCTAAATCTAAATCAAACCAAATTTTAATTTCAAGAGTCTGTCATTCTCTGCCAATCCATGTGATTTGAACATTTAGTATTGTCGGCTGAAACAAAACCTCATTAATTATTGTGGTCGTCTCGCTCTCCGTGACTGGTAACGCACGACTACAAGTATGAATATTTTACTCCCAGTGGGAAAGCTTTTAAAGCGCTCACAGAGGATTTACTCTCGAATCAGGAAGATCAAGTGTTATCTTTCTACTGTCGTACCTAGTTTTCTGAAAGCCAGAGAGAGAAAGGAACACTGATTTCTGAAAGAGTTCTTACAAAAATGCATTAGCATGTAATTGTAGATGTCAGCGACAATCTGCAATTGTAGAGATCTGCAATTTTAATGCAACCTGAACTTTTTAATGAAAATATGATGCTGTCCCGCTGAATCCTTGCGCCCGCCATTCATTTTGATGACAGATTGCTAGGTAAGGAAGAATTTCACTTTTATTTAAATCTGTAACATCAGTCAGGGCCACTGACACTAACAGTACTCCTCAAAATGGGAAACGGAAAAAGAACAGGAAGGATTAACCGCATAGTTGGGAATGCATATGGCTCACTAGCACTATGGCATTAACCGGGAATTGCATTGTGGGATATGTCCTCTGGGGGAATCGTATGAATGGGTGCTCTGTACAGTGCAAAGGTTCATGCAATATTCAGCAGGCAGAGCCGTCTCCAGATATATGTATTCAAAGACAATCAGACTTCTCAGAACTTTGGTGAGGAAAATAGCCTGTCAAGACAATAGAATATTATTCATGCCAACGATGAGCTGCTCACACAAATCAACTCAACTGCTGTATCTTTATAAGTGATGATATGTTTCAGAAACGGATGCGTACAAAATGATAGGTGGAATTATATTAGAATGAACTGTCAGTGGCGTTTGCCCTCCATTGCCAAAATAGAGAAATGGAAAAGTCAAAAATAGAAAAGTTTGGTTAGTCATTTGTAATGACAGGTCTTGAGCTTGACACTCAACTTTACTCTCAAGAGAGAGTGTGATTGCTGGGTCGATTTCACAGTTTTGCATGTGGACCATCTCTGGTAGTTTTGAAATATACGCTTGCTAAGCGCCACTGATGCAAGTGTTGTGCACTGTTAGGAATTGAAATGAGAATGCTTTTAAAATTCCAATTTAATTCCTGAATTTGAATTAAGGTACTGTTGCAAACAGGATGCAAAATTGCATTTCAAATTTGGCTGTTAAGAAGTTCAAAAAGATCAAAATGCAAACATTGCATCAAACATTGGCTTGGGTTGGTTGGTTGGTTGGATGGATGCATAGACAGGTAGGTAGATAGATGCATTATTAGTGCATGCTTTATAGAATGTGCTGTTTTTCTTAGAAATTCAGTTCAGTAAATTTCTTTTCCTGTCATTCCAATTCACATTCTAATGCAACTTCCTGTGGGGTGCGGCCAGTTCAGTTAAAATTCCAACTTTTGGGCCAATTCTACAATTCTGAATGTTGCCCTGGTAAATGTGTTGAATGAATCTTTGTTTCCAGCTTAGAACCACTTAGCCAGAAAGCGTCAGACAGTTATAAAAGGCTCACAGATTGTTTTGTCGATCTGTAACATTTAAAGATGAAAATGGTACATTGATTCAGCAAAATGGCACAGATGTACAGCAATTCTGCATTCAAAAATAGCAAGTGCAGATTATTTCGTAGACATAACTCAAAAATAAGCTTGAGGATAACTAGTGTACTTATGCTAAAGTGCTTCACACAAAACAATGAATATCTTTTAAAGGTTTGATGCCAGTAACTTGGAAGTTTTTGTTTTCTCTAAAAGTGCTCACTGAATCAGCCTGGTAGCTTGTAAAAGACTCTCTGACTCCTGGAGGTTGGAACTGGCAATTTCTGCAAGCTCTTGCCTTTTTGTGTGTGCAATATGCATCAGATGGTCAGTAAACAAACTGTGGGTGATCCGTGGGTGTGATGTCTGAGTCTGAGAGCATTTGTGCCCATTGTAGCTGCTTTGATGATTGGAGTCGAGGCTGGGTGTTGCATCTTAAAACAGTAAGATGGGTTTTGGGTGTTCCTAAAACCAGTGTCTGGATGTGAATCATTCATTATTCATGGGGAAAGAATGTTCTCCTAAAGTTGAGGCTGGATAAGAGTGCTTGATAATGTTAAATAAATAAATAATGCCAGTTTTGGGCACTGAATGTAGAAGCCAAATGATCTAATTGTGCTTGTTTGGTTTTATATAATGTACAGTATGTATATGAATGTAACTTCATGTTTTATTACAGTGTTTTAATAATTTAGTATCTGGACCATGGAGATCACAAGATATTTTAGGATTATATTTGGAGTACCGATACGGAACAATGTAGGTAACTGAGAGTTGCAGCTGTGTGTCAACTTGTTAGTGTGCATATTTGAGCAATTCGTCAGTGGCTGAATCCTGTGCAGGTTAAAATTTTAGTGTATTTTAGTAGGAACACTTCAGGCTAAACCCATTAGCAGTATGAGCTCTCTTCTAAAACCATATTTAGTTTTGAAGTTGTGATTGATGTTTATTAAATGATTGCTTAATGAAGTGGTTAATATATTTTCAGAATGCATGCCGAAAGTATTGAAAAACTGTCTACCAAAGGATTGCATGTCTAGGGTAACCAAAGTAAAGGTTTGCTGGTATGCCTGAAAGGACAATGTTTCTGGAAATCATTTGTGGATAGGGCTCAAAAAAAGTTTGCTAGAACTTTTAATCATAAGAAAGAAAATGATTTTCAAAGTGGTTTTCAAAACCTTTTTTTTTTTTTTTTTTTTTTAAAGAATTTAAAATACTTGCGAAGGTTGGCTGAGTAAAAATAATCAAAGAAGAAAAGAGTGCAAGGGAAGCACTGCAGATTAAGTGGAGGCCACCAAGATTGCAAACGAGGCGGAATGAAACTGCAAACAAAAGGTATGTACAGACAACTTACAGTAAGCCACTTTCTCTCTCATTGTGCTTGCAGGATATACTCAGGAAATCCTGCTAGCTGCAGTAGAAAAAGCGGAGGATGATTGGTAGAGTGGATGGAAAGTGGAAAGTAGGTAGAGTAGAGACCACAGTAGAAGGCAGAGGAACTCTCTAGTAAGAGTTATGCTAGCAGTCATAAAAAACACAGCGAGTGCCACAACGGGCTGACGGGGCCCAACAGGTAGAAAATGTGCAGGCTGTAAGAGATAGAGAGGCAGGGAACAGGAGGTGACGCCGCAGGTGCACTTGCAGTCATCAAGACCACAGGAGGAGAGCGAGGTTGAGTGACAGGCACTGATCCAGGTGTCTCAATGGAAAGAACTGAGCATTTGGGGAAAAGAAATACTGCTTTTCTCATGACGGGTAATGGACCTGTAGTTGAAGGAAGGTAAATGGGAGGGCAAAGGTACCACATTTATCAATGATGTAGCAAATGAAAGTGCAGTGGGCACAGTGCACTTAGTTGAACTTAGTAGAACAGGTTTGTACAGAATTTTGAATTTGGGAATTGGTTTTGAGTTGAAATTTGAAAATTGCATTGACCACACAATGTTGAATCGGAATTTGGAGTTGGGAGTTCAGAAATGCAGCAGTTTCACAACAGATGAATTGCACAAAATATGCACAAACAAATAACTTTAAGTGTTTTCTTGTCTTATTAGACTGGTGGTGAGATTGCATTTGTACAGTAAATACTTCACACTATGTGGATATTTCACACTATTTTGCCATTCTAAATAAATACCACAATTGCAATTTTCAAGTTGGGCTATCATTTTTGTAACATCTTTACTAACTGTTTACTACATCCAGAAAGTAGATAGTCAAACCTACTTTTCTACATATAGATTCAAGTTATTTGGCTCAATTTGTTTGACTGTACTAATGCATAAAAATAGCACAATTTGCAGATATTTAGGAAACATACTATTTCACATACTTGTTTCTCCAAATAAACAAAGCTTTCGCCAGTTACTCTTCTTTGAAATGTGCGTTTTGTATCAGAATTTCTGTTTTGGTTTCGGTCTGTGTGATTTCCCCCATTGTCATTTTACTCAATAATATTTTGAAACCCCAGGTTGCCAGCTGGTGGAAAACACAGCGTAATGCAGCCATAGAAGCCAGCACACAAACTGTGTCAGAGATTGCAGATTCTCCCCGACCTAAAAAGCCTCGCCATCCATCTAAAAATCTCTGTGGCTAGAGGAATATTAAAACACAGATAAATCAACTCATCAACTTATATTGCAAGGCTCGGCACCTTCCATCGCCATTTGCGCTCTTTCCTGTTGTGTGTCCTCAATCTGGCAACCCACACGAGTCTGAGGGGCTGGGAGAAGCAACTCTCTAATATTTTGAATTTAGACTGCAGTCCCCATTTCAGCTGCTGGCTGTTACTGTTACATACTGCACCTTTAAGTGTTCTTTTGTTATAGTTATAAAATGAGTCAAATTTGAAATTCTGCATCTTACTTGCTACTTAAAATTCAATTCAGGTCTAAATGGCACACAATCCTGTTGTAGATATATAGGTTCACTAGCATTCTTAAATAGACATTTAATCCATGCTTCATTGGGTGGGAAGGACTCTGCTATGAGAAAGTGAGCACATTTATGTGATATTGAACCAAAGAACTCAATAATATGTCATAAAATCTGGAATACATTCAAGGTAGTGATACAGAAAGTCACAAAATAAAATTGCTAGGCTCATTTTATTACTACGTTTGCAGAGAGGGCCTACTTGAGCGTAACTGAATAAAGAAATCAGTAGAACTTACACTGCTGCTAGGAAAATATCAGGTGGACAACTTAAGGTAATAAGAAATACCAAACAGATATTTGAATTACATGATGAACATTGCCATAGAAGATGTTAAATGGACCGAAGCAATCTGACGATTCATTTAATTTATCTTTGAGTGGAAAATGCTATATTCTGTCAGGAAACAGCCAATGCTCTTTGAGGCAAACACATTTCATTCTGAAATTCTCTCATTGTTGAGTGCTTGAGATGATTTAGGGTCTTGATGATTGGAAAACAATATCTGAGATACTGTTCAACTAATGTAAAAACACCAAATAATGGTTCAGTGACATAATCTTATCTGTCAGATTGAGTTATTAGGTTTTCCAGCCAAATAACAGACTCCAATAAGAGATTAATGTGAAAAAGGGGATGAATTAATTAATCTCGCAAAGTGACTGTTGTATTTGGCTGAAAATCAAACATTTCCCATTTTCTCAAAAATAATTACTGAAGTTGTGAGGGTGGTGTAGGTTGGTGGAAAGGAAGCAAAGATGAAGCTGAATTACCAGGGGTTTTGATCGGCAGGTGCCGCAGTAAATTTGTTGAGACAGGAGCGACTCCAAAGTCCTACTGGTGAAAGCGGCGAATATGGAGCAGCTGGCATCCTGGCAGGCATCGCTTTTGATATTACAATGAGAACCACATGGGTTGGAGTTGCTGGTGTTACAGGCAATTACTATATTCATATGGATTGCAGTAATCATATTGGTCTTCTTCCAAATACAACAAGATTAAGCAGTTTACATGGATTCCAATTGAACTATTCTGTTTTGCATGTTGCGGAAGCATCATGATTATAGCCTGTAAAAAATAGTGATGAAGTGTGCAATGTAAACGAGTGGTGACCTAGTAACCAAAATTTTTCCATGAACCATCACCATGCTCAACCCCATGTTTCTCATGAGAAAATGTAAGAAGTGTACTTTGTATTGTTGCAAGAGCTGAATGACAAATTAATAAATTAGTAGCTGTATAATATAAATAGAATGGCTCAGGAGGAACCATTGTAAACATTTTTTAATTGGGCTAGTGTCATATTTATAATGAGACAATGTATTTTTGCAGTCCATGTAAACATAGCCTCTGAAGCAAACAATAGTTCTATGTATCCAGTATGATGTCAGCTCAGTTAAGTTGTTCATTTGGAGAAACTGGAAGCTTATTTCTGCCACAGAATAAAAAAATACTTTTGAGTTTTTTTTTTTTTTTCTCAGAAGTGCATGTTATAAACTCAAATTGTAAGTTACATTTAAATTTATCCCATAATTCTGATCTTTTCCCTCAGTATTCTAAGTTTAAATTTTGCAATTCTGACATTTTTTCCTCAGAATTCTGACTTTACATCTTGCAATTAATAATGATAATGATAATAATAATAATTGCAATTTAATTGCAACTTTGTATTTCATAATTTGAGTTTTTCTTAGAATTTTGAATTTAAATCTCGCAATTCTGCGATTATTTCTTGCAGTTCTGAGTGGGAAGTCGTGGCCTGACGGTTAGGGAGTCGGGCTTGTAACCTGAAGGTTGCCGGTTCGATTCTCGCACCGGCAGGAATTAAAGGTGGGGCTTGTGAGCAAACAGCACTGTCTCTGCCTTCGATACCATGACTGAGGTGCCCTTGAGCAAGGCACCGAACCCCCAATTGCTCCCCGGGCGCTGGAGCAATGGCTGCCCACTGCTCCGGGTGTGTGTGTGCGTTTGTTCACTGCTGTGTGTGTGCACTTGGATGGGTTAAAAGCAGAGCACCAATTTCGAGTATGGGTCACCATACTTGACAATACGTCACGACTTTCACTTTTTTTTTTCACTTTCACTTTATCTTACATTGCTGACAATTCAAAATTGCAATTATAAAAAGTCACAATTACTTGTACGTATGTATGTATGTATGTATGTATGTATGTTTGTATGTATGTATGTATTCTGTGGTGGAAATAAATTTCCATGGGAGAAAGATCCTTTGGAGAACTGAGGATAAAAGATGTTTCGTTCCATAAACATAAACTCTTTGCATTTTGTGTGACAAACTGTACACATACATCTGCAGATGCCTGACATACTTAAAAATAAAATATATAAAATACAATATTTTATATATACAGTGCCATATTTTATTTTTAATACAAAATACAAATAGTTTATTTTGTTAATTACAACATGCTCCAAATGCCATTTGCCACTATTTACAGCGGGGCGCAAATAGCATCTGCCTTATTTGTAGAATTTTGATTTGATCTTTCCCCACTGATTTTATTGACAAGCATGAACTGAATTACAAGTAATTGCCCAAAGCATTTAAGTGCCCATTCACCCAGATGCATGACCTGACTCTAAACAAAACTTAAATACTAACCTATACCTATAGTGTACCTATCTATGGCAAAATACTGCTATGAAATGTTCATTAATTATTACAGGGAGTGTGAGAGAGCACACGTATCAAGAGTCTGAACTCTGTTTAAATATTACACGATGAGATCCAGCTCTGCGATTGCTCCTGACCTTCCCACTGGACCTTACAAAGAAAGAATACCAAATAACGTGAGGAAATAGCTCCATTAAATGAACGATCTCTTTGGGACAAGAGAACCAAAGGTTTTACGGCACATATAGCTTACCCTTGGGTGGCTGGCTGGTATGTTCTTCTTTCTGTGCTTTGTTCTCAGTTTCCTCCTTTGATGCAGAGCCTCTGTGAGTCATCTGTTGGCTAATTATTGGGCTCTCAACTGTTGCTGCTACACAAGTCATTGGCAGCCTTGATGAAAACCACGTCCTTGCTTTGAGCACCAATCAAATACGCGAGCTCTGTCGTTCTTTTACTATGATCTGTGCCTTTTTTGGCTTTCATGATATCTGTGACTGTTCCAGTTATAGCCATCCTTGGCTGTTGCCCTGGGAACACGGATGACAACATGTCAGTCTTTTTGCAGGCTGAAACTTGTGTCTAATTTGACATGAAACTGAAACTTGAAACTTTCACTCCCAGAATTCTGTGCGTTTGCACAAACCGTCTGGAAGAACAGAAGAACATGTTCGGATTGATGACACGGCTCATCTGCTTAAGTGCAAATTTGACAAATACCAGCAGAAGTGTCTGGTTTACCAGACTGCTCGTCTCAGTCAAACCAGTTGACTGCAAGCCAAAAAAAAAAAAAGACACTCCAACAGATCTGAAACCAGCAGTGGCATTCTGCCCTCTGTCCGTTGGATATCTTGTAGGAATCTGAGAGATCTGTTCCAGAAAGTGCTATTATGTGGCAAGAGTTTCTATTCACTTTCACCTGCTCGAATCTCACAGAACAAGGCCTTCAAATCTTCTCATTGGTTTTAACAGATAGCCTGGTCATGTGTTGCGTGGATCACTTTTAAATAGAATTGATTTCTGTGACGTGCAGTCGGGATATAAGTTGATGGACCATGATGTCTTCTTGAGCACCTATAGAGAGAGAGGGAGAGAGAAAGAGAGAAACTGATGAGTGTGTTCTCATCTCTGGAGGCCTGTCCATAACTGTGCTATTAATCCAATACAATATATCTATTTAATACTGTGAGTCTAGGCCTGTCTAGCTGTTAGTCATTTTAATGCTTTTAGAATGACAAGGCGGTGGATTTAACTCATAGAGGAAGGACACATGGGCAGACAGAGATGGAGAGTAACATGCACAAACAATTAATATATGCATAATATATTATATATTTAACACTTGTTTGTTGCTATGAACTTCAAAATTTGTCTGAACTTTGAGGCTGGTTTTGAGGTAATTTGGTCTAAAGTTACATCATTTGATTATATTAAGAATCCTCGAGTCTCTCTCATATTTTGAGAAAAACATGTTTTATAATTTTAGGTTTTGTTTAAGATGATTAAATAAGTATTTTGGAAGGAGAAAATGCTATATATATATATATATATATATATATATATATATATATATATATTATCAAAAACAAACAACAAACTTGTATTAGGATTCAATCAGTTATAAATAAAAATCTATATTTTTTCAATTGTTGCATATTTTTAGACCCAACATTTTACCATTTCCTGGACACTGCATATTTTGCATGTATCATTAATCAAACACCAGATTCAACTCTTCAGCTCATTAGTAGAGACTCCAAGACCTGAAATGGGTGTGTCATATAATGGAGACATGCAAAATATGCAATATTGGCTCCAGGAACGTGCCTGAGAACCACTGTATTAGAAAAAAGTAAGTATAGATGAGCATGTGTGAGAGATATATATTATCGCTTTTCTTGGTATTGACATTTGCTGCATGAATTCAAAGAATTACTTTAATGTGAGTATGCAATCCATTTCTAAAGCAAAATAAGGTGTGAGAGTGAGAAAATGTTTTAACGAGCTGTATTCTGTATAGTAGTCTATGTGTACCATAAACTTTGCATTAACATTCTTTCTAATTAGTTATGAAAGGAAAATGTGGGCTGGTGAATTAACCTGTATAGGCTAATGACTCTGCCCTTTTTTTAAAAAGAAGTCATACTAATAACGATTTGATGTGGCAGAGTATCTATAGATCTATAGCTCTGTCTCCAAGCAGAAGAAAAGAAGGATCAAGAGGGCTACTGAGATTCTGAGCCTGAAGGCATGAAAGTAGGCATCTACTGCTGTATGGTAGATCAGGTATGGATTGCTTTCAGCATAACTACACATTATCAGAATACAACAAAATATTTAGTTGTCTTTGAGCACTATTTTTGAGGTCTGCCTTGGAGTTGGTTGTTGTTCAGTTGTTAGGTTTGTTGTTTTGGAATTGGAGCACAATTCTAGACACAAAAACCTGATTGATGCGCATCAGATGTATTTGCAATTCACTCATCGATCCAAAGGATGCTGTGGAGAATCTGAATTGTCCCGGGATGTGCGTGAACGTCGAATTAAAGTTGAATTGAAATTCTTAGGTAAATCTTTATATCCGGTTCTAATTATGGGGCGTATATGGGATCAGATAAAAATCTTTATTATTTTGCAACAACGTTTCTTCAACCACAACAGTTCGTCAGAACACTAAATAGACGCTCAAGAACAAATTATCTCTCACTTGAGAAGGTAACTATAGTAAAACTTCGCAAATCGAGCGCTTTAATTTAAGATCTGTGACGGACAGGACATAAAAAAGTAGCCTATTATTCATGTCGTTATATCACATTTACATGTCACAAGTACAGTACACGACTAAAATGTTTTTACTAAAAAATATCGACTTCGACTATAAAGTGTTTAGACGTTTGACAATTCGGTTGCTAAACAAGCCTCGAGAAAATTGCTGAAAGAAATAAATCGAACAAGTCACTCAATTTGCACACTACTATTAGTATTTAATAATTCCCACATTTAGGCAAACGTCATAATTGTCTCTTGGGCTATTAATACATGCGAATTACCAGTGACAATGTACTCAAGCTCTGAGTGAAATTCATTTCCTCTACGTCTGAAAGTTCCGTCACTGAGAAGCAATGCGACGAACAAAAGCGCTCAAATTGCATCCGTATTATGTTTTATTGCAGAAAGCATTGTTGGAAAATGTCTTTGTGAATATGAATGTTGTGGCACTGGAAAGAATCGTGTCTTTATGGTCTTGCTCTCCTCTGTAATGCCCCGAGCTCCTCCCCTCAGTGCGTGGAGAGCTTCATTTGATCAAATCCTTCAAGTTGGAGCGCTTCGCTGAATCGTACTTTTCCACAACATCTCAACTGTGGCTGCTTCACCGCGCTGCAACTTGTATGAGGACTTATATCCGTCAATAACTGACGCTAAAGAGAGGAAAAGGACAGTGTATCGTCTTGTTATCCGCCATGGAGAGAGGAATCAGATATTGCCGGGTTAATGCTTTCTACACCCTGCTTTTGGTTCTGTTCGCTTGGGTTCCGGTGACCAAAACAGTGATAACTTGCAGGTCATGTCACCTGCTGGATAAGTGGAGCGGTCGGGAATTATTGGTGAGGATGGACAGTGGTGTCGATTTTGGTAAAGTTAGTGAGAAAAATGGAGACGGGTCAACGGCGCTGTTTAATTCGGCTGGTGCTGAAACTGGTCAACCCGACTGCGGCGCAACCGACAACTGCGAACACGCTCACTCTGTGCGTAAAAGGAATACGGATAGGCTCCGCTCAGAGAAAATGCCACCCGATGATAAATGGAAGTCGATGCGCAGTAATGGCAAAGTTTATAACCTCAAACGTCCAGGTTCACAAGGTTCAGCCCCTGGAGAGTCCCATCGCCGAGTGCGTAGAAGCACCCAAGGACCCGGTTCGCCCCCAGGTGCGAGCTCGCCGCCGGCTTTTGGCAATAGCTCCGCGCGGGTTGCGCGCAGAGTCCCCCGCTCTGATCTGAGATGGAACAGGGAAGAGCGGAGAACGGCCACATCGCGACAGGAGGAGCTGAAACTTACCAGCTCTACCTTTGCGCTGACAGGGGATTCCGCTCACAACCAAGCCATGGTGCACTGGTCCGGCCAAAACAGCAGCGTAAGTGCAAAAAACACCCAGTTAATTTGCTAAAGCTGAAAAACCCTGTTGAGAATTTTCGAAGCACTATCCCACATTCTGATCTAAATGAGAGTGTCCGAATGTGTGTGTGTGTGCGCGCGCGTGTGTATAAAGGCTGTGTGTGAGAGATTTGGGGCGCAGAGACGAACAGATGTCCATTGTTGATGTCCAAGTGATTGCTTCATGTGCGTTTCACGCCAGTTTTTTATTTGTTACACTGGCTTGCTCTTTGATTAACCCTGGCAAAATGAAGTACACTTTCCTGTGCAACACACTTATGATTGTTTGTGATGTTGGCTCACCAGCTGCTACTCACGCTTTTGAATGTTAACCGTCAGCTGTGTTGCTGTCTTGCTGGAAAGAAAGAAAGAAAAAAAAACAGCAGTTTAAAACAGGTTAAAAATACCCTTTACACTTGGCCAGAATAGTGTGCTTGCTGGTGTTATAAGAGGGATTTTAGTGGCGTTTAAGCTGGTCAGGCTGGGGGACCAGCTTGCCGACTGCATAAATCAGCTAAACACCAGCTTGGCCAGGCTATGAGACCATCTCAAACCAGCAAAGACAGCACATCAACTTAGGCTGGCTGGATGAGTTTTTTTTTTTTTTTCCTCTTGCAGCAGGGATATTTTTAGGTGATGCATAGGTCTTGTTACCTGAAACACTTTAGCAGATATTTTGTGAGAATAACTACTGTAAATGAAACCCATTTCATGTAGATCAACAATGAGTTGTAATCACATTTTATACATATTGCACTCTGATCTCTGATGGTTATTTAACCCATTTAATCTCAAATTTTATCATTTATCATGCATTTTACTGTTTGTATAGCCCCATGAGATGTTATTAATAAGACCCAATAGAAATTTGCAAACATAATTTAGCACCATTTTTAGGCAATTTTGCAGAACAAGGAAATAATGCATTTTTTGTTTAATTTTAAATCTGCAATTTCATGAGACTCAGTCACTTACTTATTCACACACGAGACTTTTTGTTTTCCATCAGGCCGCTTACATGTTTACATGTCGTTTGAGCATGAGGCAGAGTTATAGTACATAAAGGGTCTGTTATTAATTATTATTAATAATATACTGATAACTCTTTTAGACCCTTTAGCACTAAATTTTAATAACAAATTTAACTGGCTGGATCAAATGGGTTAATTGTTCTACAAAACATTTAGCTTACTAATCCATTATAATATTAAGTGAACTTAAGAAACTTTCTTTCTTTCTTTCTTTCTTTCTTTCTTTCTTTCTTTCTTTCTTTCTTTGTGCATTGTGATAATTTACTAATGACTACTTTGCAATGAGCTTTAATGAGCATTTCCCACAATTCTCCTGTGCAACATATCACATTAGAGCAATTACATTTCAGATGTAATATCTCATCCCCATTATATTTTCCCTCACTCACATGTCAGAGCAGATGTTTTCTTGCCTTCAGGTAAAATCTGAGGGGATTTTCTAATTTAAACACTGTACTCACTAACACGACACATTTATTAGTGAGATGACAGTCAACCACTGAAAACTTTCAGGACAGATATGGGGAGACAGTAACCTCAGGGGAATGAACTTCAGTATGTCCCACCAGCAGAGCTCAATCATTTCGGCTCAGAGCTGCTGCCATTATCATATCCGTTAATTGAATTTTCCTGGAGTTGCGCTGTATGAATAGCATATTCAGTAGCTTCAATATATATGGTCTTTTTCATTCTCAGTAGGTATACAGGGAAACGTAACAATGGGCAAAGTAAAAAGATGACTTTCATTAAGTATTCAGTGTCATTGCAGTATAAGGAATAATTGAGTAGGCCAGAAGTTTCTTTCCTTAGGTACTTTATGAATAAAGAAACAGCTGTAGTTTGTAATGATTCTTTATTATGCAAATGGAAATGAGGATTAATGTTGGTTGTCTGTATATCATAGAGCCCAGAGTTGATAATGCTATGGGTTTTGGCTTGTGCATGTTTGCAAGTTGGTAAGCGCTAGTATTTGTTAATGTATTGTTGATCTATAAGCATGTAAATGTGTTTATGCATATTCAAGTGTAGTGGTGATTGCTTATAAGACTCTGTATTTCAGGTATGCAGCTTATAACAACAGTATCTTTCACCATATATTTAACGTATTTGAACATGTTTATGAAAAAACAGAGAAACAAATAAAATCAGTATGTTAAAGTCATCTGATTATTCAATCGCTGGAGTGACTTTGCCTGAAGAAGTTCTTGTCAGCCAGCAGAAGGAGAGAATCAAACTTTTTTGTAGCCAATTAGTAAGAAGTTAGTCACCAAAAGTTCCCGAGAACCCTGTTAAATATGCAACCAGCACCAGTTGTCATACATGCCACAGTCTCACGCTAATGCTGTTAACTCGCTCAAATCTATTTCTGGCTTCTTTTAACGCAACACATGTAAGGAAAGGAGCAATATGTCTGATCTTATAACACTATGTTACCAGCTGACTCCTAAAATGCAATTAATTGGACGGTAAAAACATATTGTGCAGTCAACACTGTGTCTTTGATTCAAGCCTGAACTGCATGATGGTTTGCTAGAGTTGTTTTAACTTCCTGTGGTTTACTTCTCTAAGTGCTTATCTGATATATGAAACATATTTATCTTCCCACATGTTGTATTGCATAACTATTTGCAATTCTTTTTATTTGCACAGCGCTTTTCACAATATATTGTTCCAGTGCAGCTTTACAAAGAATAGTGCCTTGCAAACCTGCTTGATTAATGCTTTATTTCCAAACTGAGTGATATTGAGCTCGTATTTCTTTTTATTGAGTAATAAACCTCATTTGTTTGATTCTTTGAAAGGCACATAAACTTACATCAACCGTAAAGCCAAGACTAATGTATTCCCCCACAAAACCATCTTGCCATTCAATGTCCTTTCATGACCCCTAACACAAATAATGCACAAATTTGTTAAAACATATTTGGATTTTGGAAACATTAGACTGAAAATCAATGTTGTATTTCAAAGACAGAGTGAGAAAGAGAGAAACAGCAAAAACAATAAAAACAAAGACATATCCTGTGTATGGGTTTGTGGGTGGACAGCTGAAGGGCAACCATTTTTTTTCTGATATGAAAGGTAGCTCTGCAATGAAGTATTTGGCAAGCAATGTAAATGAAGACAAATAACACTGAAAATGCCTTTGCTAGACAAAAATGAACAGCCACCACAAACATTTTACCCTTCGAGATAATTTCGCCTGTTGAAACAAATAACTCTCCAGTGTAACCACATTCCAAACATTCAATACCAGGTCATTTTTTTTTTTTTTTACTTGAAAAATGAATAGTGCCCTACTGGAAATGGCAAACTCGTAGCAGTATGTTACAATGACTTATTGCTAGCGTTACAAACCAGTTGCAGTTCAAGCTAATAATTCAGTTAAAGTCAACGTGAAAACAGAACTGGCCATATTTACTTTCTTCATACATTTTCTTGGTCATAATGTGAATGATTCATTGGTGGATTCAAGGTCTCATTGTCAACATAAAATGAGTTATGAATGGCGTTGACTAACTGTACAATATCATAAACTCACAGTTATGTTTTTTTTTTTTTTTTTTTTTTTTTTTTTAAGAGATTATAGACAGTCAAATAATGATTTAAGTAAAGCTCACAGAAATACTCCCACCTTGAAGGGATCGTTCACCAAAAATGATTAAGGCAATATTCAGTGTGCCAAACATCCATATCTACAGTGGGTACGGAAAGTATTCAGACCCCCTTCACTTTTTTCAATTTTGTTATGTTGCAGTCTGATACTACAATTGTTTAAATTCTTTTTTTTTTCTCATTACTCTACACTCTGTCCTTTATAATGACAAAGTGAAAACAGAATTTTAGAAATGTTTGTAAATTTATTAAAAAGAAAAAACTGAAATATCACATTTACATAAGTATTCAGACCCTTTACTCAGTACTTAGTTGAAGCACCTTTGGCAGCAATTACAGCCTCGAGTCTTTTTGAGTATGATGCAACAAGCTTTGCACAACTGGATTGGGGGAATTTCTGCCGTTCTTCTTTGCAAATCCTCTCAAGCTCGGTCAGGTTGGATGGGGACCGTCTGTTGACAGCCTTTTTCAGGTCTCTCCAGAGATGTTCAATAGGGTTCAAGTCAGGGCTCTGGCTGGGTCACTCTAGGACATTCACAGAGTTGTCCCTAAGCCACTCCTGTGTTGCCTTAGCTGTGTGCTTAGGGTCATTGTCATGTAAGAAGGTGAACCTTCTGCCCAGTCTGAGGTTCTGAATGCTCTAGACTGGGTTTTCATTAAGGTTATCTCAATATTTTGGTGCATTGAGCTTTTCTTCTACTCTGATGAGTTCCTCAGTCCCTGCCGCTGAAAAACAGCCCAACAGCATGAGGCTGCTACCACCACACTTTACTTTTGGGATGGTACTCTGCAGGTGATGAGAAGAGCCGGTTTCCTTCAAACATGATGCTTAGAATTGAGGTTCATCAGACCAGGTAATCTTGTTTCTCAGAGTCTGAGGGTCCTTTAGGTGCTTTATTGCAAATTCCAAGTGTGTTTTCATGTGTCTTCACTGAGGAGAGGATTGAGTTTGGCCACACTGCCATAAAGCCCAGATCGGTGGAGTGTTGCAGTGATGTTTGTCCTTCTGTAGGTTTCTCCCATCTGCATAGATAATCATGGAGCTCAACTAGAGTGACCACCAGGTTCTTGGTCACCAATCTAGACAAGCCCCTTCTCCATCAATTGCTCAGTTTGGCTGGGGACCAGCTCTTGGAAGAGTCCTGGTTGTGCCAAACTTCTTCCATTTGAGAATTATGGAAGCCACTGTGCTCTTGGGAACCTTCAGTGCAGCAGAATTTTTTTTGTAGCCTTCCTCAGATCTGTGCCTCAATACAATCCTGTGTCTGAGCTCTGCAGGCAGTTCCTTTGACCTCGTGGCTTGGTTTTCGCTCTGATATGCATTATCAGCTGTGAGGCCTTTTACAGAGAGGTGTGTGCCTTTCCAAAACATGTCCAATCAATTTAATTTACCACAGGCGGACTCCAATCAAGGTGTAGAAACATCTCTGCAATGATCAAGAGACATGGGAGGCACCTGAGCGAAATTTCAAGTGTTGTTGCAAAGGGTCTGAATACTTAGGTAAATGTGATATTTCAGTTTTTTCTTTTTAATAAATTTACAGACATTTCTAAAATTCTGTTTTCACTTCATCATTATGAGGTACAGAGTGTAGATTAATGAGAAAAAAAAATAATTTAAACAATTGTAGTATCAGGCTGCAACATAACAAAATTGAAAAAAGTGAAGGGGGTCTGAATACTTTCCGTACCCACTGTACCTGTTGCATGTCAATATCTGGCAGATTATTTCATAGCCTTCTACTTAGTCCATTCCTTCGGTCCTGTTTGAGCTCTGGCTTTCTCTCGCACTATCAAATCCACTAATTAATCTGTGAATAATGGCAGCTTCAGCGGGGGTTTCTGTTGGGAACAAGCATGGCCGTTCAAGTGAGAAATTTTATAAAGCAAGAGTAATCTGAAGATAATGAGACAAAATTAGATGCAGGTGTTGCCGTATTATTGTTTACTTCTTTTAAGATGTAGGATTTTCTTACTGATCATTCCCTCAATTTAGGCCTCGATCCAGCAAGCCTGCATTTTTATTTTCTCCCTAGTGTCAAAGTGATGTTTATTGTTCTCAAAAATGTCATAAAAGAAAGAAAACATTACTAGTGGCATATATAGGCCTCTTGTAGGATTCTTGTTTGACATTAAGCGCCAATTCAGAGCGCTGCTTCTCATGTTTACATTGATTGCCAAATGCATCTTTGTTGCTATAAGGTAAACATCAAAGATAGAAACTTAGTAGAAATAGAAACAGTATTGAACTATTTAAACTACCTGTAAACGTTTTGCTTCGCACTGACAATGATTTCAATGGGTATCTGTTCCAAATATCTGGCCACAAATATGTCTGTGAAAAAATGCACTATGACTGAGAATCACTTATTTTTTTAATTTATTTAATTGAAATCAATGTTTCAAAAGAATATATTTGCAGAAATGTACAAACATTAGGAACTTTTATGTATACTAATCCAGAATGCAGACCTTTGTATGCTTAGTAAGATAAAATAAAAGGTTAATTTCTCTTAGTGATTAGGCTGTAATTATAAAGTAAGTGTTAGTAGTTAAACTGTAATTTTTCTTCACTACCTTGATTAATGTAATTAAAAGGATCAAATCTTTTCAGCTGTTTCTCTATCATAGCGGATAGCCCTTTTTAAGTTCATATTGTTCAGGATTTGCTGGTGGCATTTTAACTCAAAGTGTGATGTGAATATGAATGTATTAATAGTAGAACAAAGCACTGTTTGACAAAGGTCAAAAGTTCATTTCTTTCTCAGAATTTTATGCTATAACGAGTGCAATATTCCTTTTGGCTGCTCTGTTAGCTGGACAGTGCATAATGGTGATCTGCATTTAAAGCTGTGTGGTTATCAGAGAATTAACTTGTTGCTTGCCATGTATCCAAGAATGCACTTTGGGAAATGACAGGTATTCAATGAACTGGAAACCAGTTGAAGGACTGTTGTAGCAGATTTTATATAGGCAGAAATGTGGTTTCCTACGGGGGGCACTTAGTGGCTCAGAAAGAAGAACTCCATGATGTATAAATACAATTTAAATAATATATCATTATTATTTTTTTTTACTTTACAGTTAAAGTCAGTAGTAATGAGCATTGGTTGAAGATTTTGGTTAATTTTCATGTTCTTCTTTCCCTCCGTCCCTCCATCCTTCCTTCCTTCTTTCCCTCCTTCTTTTATTTATTTTGTGTTATTTATTTATTTATTTATTTTTATTATTTTTAGTTTGTGGGTAAAATATGTTCTTGACAGATTTTGTGAGACTTGGCATTTTCTGACTGACATTTTGGCAAAGCCTTTGCTTTCCATTGTAAGTGATTGCAGGCTGAAAAACAAGCTATGAGATCTTAGACTTAATTTCTTGTGCAGCCCCGTGTTTCACATATAGTCAAGCTGCAATATATGTTTGATGTATTAACTTCAATTTCAGTTCAACACAAGTGTACGTCAGACTCAAGGTAACATAACCTGTTCTGTAGTCACAATCATATTTTGCTCTGTGACTCATAAAGGCTAAAGACACACACACACACAAACACACACACACACACACACGCACACACACACACACACACGCTGTTCTACCGCAGTCTTGAATGTGAAACATGCCAAAATGTGACCCATATGTGTGAAAATATTGTGTATTGTTGTTGTCTTTTATACAAATATCATAAAAAACTCTGGCACATGTCAGAGAAACTCTGAGAGTGAGATCATTTGTATCTTCTAATAAGGATCAGTAATTAATGGGAATATAACTGTCATTGCTGTATTACATGGTAAATAAGACAGCAAGCCAAATGTAGGTGTTAAAGAGTGATCTTCTCAAAATGTTAATTAACAGAATGAGTGTTAACTTCGCTCTGAGTGGAGAGAGAATGACCAGCCTAGTTTCATGTTTATACGTAGGTATTAATACGTAACATTTACAAGAATAGAACGTACATTTTTGTATGTTTTTATTGATGCTAAAACGTACAATTTATACGTTTAAAACGTACAAATCGATACGTATTTTTAGCTAAAAAAAACGTACAAATATTTACATATCTTTTATATCAATATATGCGTATCAATGCATTTTTAGCATTTTATCAATAAGCGATTTAGATTTTTAGACCCCTTAACCTACCCCCGAACCTAAACCTAACCATTTTACAGCGAATATGCATTTTTATCATTTTATTAATAAGCAATTTAGATTTTTAGACCCCTTAACCTACCCTCAAACCTTAACCTACCCATTTTATAGTGAATATAAAAGGATAAAAAACGCAACTGACCGAAATATGCAGGAAAATAACCATTTTAGTAACAATATAGCATTAAAATATTTTTATAGTCGCTAATCCCACTCCTACCTATAAACCTAAACATTTCTATACAGTATAAGAAAAGCATGACAGACAGATAAATGCAATTACAATCATTTATGTATTGCAAAAATGTCAAAAGTACTACCAAAAGTAATCCAAATGACGATGCGTTGCAGCTGCAGTCCTCTCCGGCGCAATACAGTAAGTTTGTGTGAGGTGCAGCGCAGAATTTATTTTGTTAATCGCTGAAAATATTATTCAAATTATTTTCCCGATCCTCTCCGTGAACTCGTGAAGGCGCACGTTCGCATCATTCAAACACACCTCACCAGAAACACGGCATGTCGCAATCTGTAACAAATGCAGGCAAGAGCCAATGAGCATTCGATTATCCTGCCGTAAAACCTGTCGTTTGAAGCGGCAGCATTTGAATTTGTAGCGAGCGCGTCAGTCAGTGCGGGCTTTGCTGTTTACGGTCACTGGACTTGCTGCTCGGGATGGAGATAAAGATCGCCGAATAAAGGCTTGGATTTGGGTCTGTTCCTCGCAGTCATATGGATTCTGAAGATCTGGATTACAGTGCACAAATAAAATTGTTTCATTTCGTAATTATGTTGCGTTTTTGGTGTTTTTTTTATAGTTCTATTGTCAGTCATAGCATGTCGGAGAAAATGCCTTTTGTGGCCCATGGCAAACAAAGTAAACATTACATGACAAGTAAAGGTTAAACGATTGCAAATGTTATTTATTTTAAGGCTTATAGTGAAGTCTTGTTTACCATTATGTAGGCCTATTCTTGGAAATGAGCTGGCAGCAGAAATCACACAAAACGAAATGTTATCATTTCATATTAAGTAAATGAGTAAACAACTGAATAACGCAACTGACAACTAAAAACAACTAATAAAATTAATGCCGCAATTTCAATATTCATAAGGATTCATTTTTAGATGTCGTCATAGGTCAGTTTTGTATGTTTAAATGCTGAAAATACGTAAGTATTTGTATGTTTAGATGCTGAAAATACGTCAATATTGTACGTTTTAGTGCCTGTAAAAACGTAAGTAAATGTACGTTTTATAGAACCACATTTTACGTAAAATACATACGAACTATCATGAGATTACGTTGGAATGATAGTGAGAGAAACACATTGAACAGAATGAGAGATAAACAGGAGTGACATATCACTGTGTGGAGAGAACACACAGAAATCTTTTTCTCCCAGCATGCATTTCATTTTTTTTTTTTTTGACAGGGGGTGAGCAGTATTTAAAGCTAGTCAGAGGTTTCCATATCCCAGACTGCAATGGGAAACACCCATCTCGGCCATAGGCGGCCTGCTCTGTGGCACAAATTGAATTCCGAGCAATCTGTAGCCCACAGGAATAGAAGGGAAAAAGCCAAAGAAAATGATTTTTTTTTTCAGTAGAAGCGAATCATGCTGAAAGATGAGATGATGGATTGCAATAATTGTGAGAGTTAGCTGTTGCATGCTGGAGAATGGCGTGGCTAAACTTCACAAATCTACTGAGATTACAACATCTGAATAAAGCCATTATTGCTCTTGCCTCGCACACTGCCAGCGATTATTACCTCTCTTCTCCTCTCAAGAGAAAAGCAATTTGGTGATATTGACATCTCTGTTGTGATTTACTTCAGACTAAATGGCAGTTAAGGAATTAATCCAGGTAAATGTTTGGTAATAAACCAGCTAGTATGAAGAATGTTATATAGAATAATTCTTGAGTAGAAAGCTTCGATCAAATGCTTCAAAAAGTGACACTGGGCAATTAACGTCCTTAAAATATATAGTTAATGCTTTCTCTATGTGAAATTGAACAGCAGAACATTTTCAGAATAAAATGTGAGTGGTAGAAAACTTGGCATCGCAATGCTAAGTGTTCTGTTGGGATGCCAGGGTCTTGCAAGGCATTTGGAGTGGTTACTATTGCGTCATAATGCGGCTTCAAGATGTTGCTGGGGTGTTTTGGGTGGTTATGTAGTTGCTAACGAGTTCTGCGTGGTTTTTAATCCACGGAGTACACACAAAGACACGTTTAGCTGTATATGTAAACATTTTGTATCGTATTGGTGTTTCATCCAGACGGATACGGCATTTTGGGAGCCTGAAACCGTTATTTTTTTAAACCGGATGCCAAAGTGGATAAATCTGAAAACAACACCTTTGCGTTTTCATGTGTACAGCCAATCTGTACATTTTGTGAAATGATGATGTCATCACCCCATGTCTTTACCCTAGTCAGACACTGCTACGTCACGTAACAGCAACAGCAACAACAATTGCGGACTATATGCTTGTGTTCGTGCTGCAGAAGCTACTAAGCCTATTAGCTTTACCAACTTTATTAGCTTTTATTGATGTTTTGTTTGGGTTTGTATACAGCGCGCAAGGTTTATGCGCATGCTCCAAGTCTTCTTCTCCATTTTTTGTGTATCTCTGTGTCAGAATTACAGTGCCACATACTGGACTGGCATGTATACTACATCGTTTTGGGTTGGTTTCAGTGGTTTCGTGTGTATGCAGATATTTCTTGAGACGACGCCGTGTTTACGGAAGAACGAGGAAAACAAATCGGATAGGGTAAGCTCTCTCTTCGTGTGGATGGGGCCTTAAACATAGACATTAAAATGCATTATTCACTACAAACTTAAATGGTTAAATGGTACGAAATTAATAAGGTTGGTCTCTTTTTAAAGAAGACAATCATTTCTCTATCAGTTATTACTTAAGCATTTCAAAAAATGAAAAAAAAAATAAAGATGTTAGTTTACTGTAAAGAAAATGTACTGTACTATTATATTAAATGTAAAATAAATTTTTAACAAAATATTCTGTAATCTAAAATTGCTATAAAATCAAAGCCATATGTCTAAATATGTTACGTTCCAAATTTGAAGTTGATATTACAAAAATTTAGGTTCCTGTGAGATTTTTTAGGCGCTATATCAAAAAAAGCCACCGGATGACACCCAATCTCCATTGAATTTGTTTTAAAGTGCCCCTATTATGGGTAATGAAAGGTTCATATTTTGGTTTTGGTAGTCCCCAACAACAGGTTGACATGCATGCAGGGTCAAAAAACACTTTCGTTGTCTTATAATATGCATTTATTTTTTCCTTATGTGCTCAACGACTCGCAAATGATTCGCTCAACGATTCATTTTTCCAAACCCCTCCTTTGCGTGACGCTAATCTGCGGTGATTGGTCCGATTGGTCTCATTTTCATTTCATCTCACCTGTGATGCCTGAAAAAGTCAATAAAAAAGAATACCATGACAGGTTAAAATATCTGTTATATTTTATTATTTTTATTGATTGTTTACTAGAATAAAGCAGTGTACAGGGTTCTAAAAGACAATGACATAATTGAAAGAGAAAGAAAGAATGGAAAAATTTACTAATATACATTTGTGTGTGTGTGTGTGTAGGTGTTAGGGTGAGATGGGTTGTGAGATACAGTCTGATCTCTGTGGAGAGCACAGAAAAGCCAAATCAATCTTACACATGTAATTGACATTCCCTCTAGATGCTATTAAACATGCAGCACCTCAATTGCGGCTGCTGCCACGCTACAACCCAAACCTGCTCACACCCTCCAAACTAGCTGACAACCAAAAACAACTGGGCAATGCTTTGAGACACTGATGCAGAGGCCCAAATGGATTGGAAATGCAGCGGCCAGACCCTATTTTTGAACTAGATTTGGCTTAGTGGACGTTTTTAATCGGCCAGATGTAGGGAAGGAGAATCCCACTGCATTCAGAAAAGGACATTTGTTTCAGAGAGCTAATGTAAGTGGTAAAATGAACAAGCTGCTGTCCAATTTCAAAGAGATAGTGTTGCCTTGAACAGCATCTGAAAGTAAATTTAAACATATTTTCCATAGTCTCGAATAAAGAGACAACAGTGTTGTTTTATTCCAATTTTTAAATGTATGGACGCTCATTTCTGTTACATAAGGAGAAGAAAAAAACTATCCTTTGGTAAATCATAAGAATTATGAGATAAGTCATAATTATGAGATAAAAGGTCTAAATTATGAAAGAAAAAAGTCATAATTCTGACATGAAAAATTTAGATCTTAATTGACTTTTTATCTCATAATTTAGACCTTTTGGATAAATTGTTTCTGAACAGCAAAAATGTCTACCAATTTCAACTGAAAAATGTAAGTTCAGTTGCTGCCTTAAATTGGATTGTTAACTTTGTGGTCATTTCAAATTCAATTACATTATACCAACCAAATTAAAAATATGACTTACAAAAAAATTGCTCAACTTATTGTGATGAGTTAATGTAAAAGTTGCCATGACTTACAGAGTGTGTCAGTTTTAAACTTATGCTATAATTATGGATTTTATCTCATAATTTTGGCTTTTCTTTCATAATTTAACTCATAATAATAACTTGTCATAATTTCAACTTTAATTATGGATTTTATCTCATAATTTTTGCTTTTCTTTCATAATTTAACTCATAATAGTAACTTGTCATAATTTAAATTTTTTTTCTGATTGTGAATTAGTATCTCATAATTTTGAGTTTTGTCCTTATGACTTACCAAAGCATGTGGCAAAAATTGGCTTCCATAAATAGGTATATTTATTTTTTTTAATTTTTGAAAGATTCGAACACTAATCTGGACTTTAGTTTTTATAGTTTGGCCAAAAACAGCTGAAACATTCTTCAAAATATTTTCTTATGTGTTCCACGAAGAAAGAAAGCCATTTGGAATGAAAAAGTGTGAGTAAATAATGAGAAAATTTGTGTTTTTTGAGGAGTGAGCTATACCTTCAAGTAGTGATTATTCTATCTCGAGGTTGAGCTATATTGTGAATAAAGTCACAGCTAAAGGGTGTTTTTAGGCAGTGATGATGCATTCACAATAAAGCATTCATGTCAGTTCAACAGCAGTTAAAAAAAAAAAAAGAAGCTAAATTAATATTCCCTGGAAAGCAACATCAAACAGCTGTCGTGGAAGAATGCAGCAACCTCTCTGTGAAGGTGTGGCATATCAAAGGCAGATGTAAATTAATGTATTAAAAAAAAAAAATCTTTCTTTCACTCCTTTGAAGAGGCCAGCAAAACCAAACATTTTAGAAAAGCAATGTGCAAATTGATTTACTGAGTAGTTGATTTGATACTTTCTCCAGCATAATCCATTTTTTCCTTATTTCTTTGACGTTAAATGTGATTTGCGTTCAGAGGCGGCGTAGCTCACCACCTCATGCGAGCTCTGATAAAAAAAAAAATAAAAAAAAAGATTGAGGTATGGTGCGTGCCAGTATTAGGCTAGGCCCATCTGTGTGAGACGTCTTTGAAAAGACACTTCGGAGATGGATGAAGACATCTGGAGGCACCTGCCGCATCTGCTTATGTACAAACATGTTTACCTCACTTTCCTCAAGAGCGCTAAAAGACTGCACTCCTCTTAGCCGTAGCTTTGATCAAGTGTTTCCATGTGTCACTGTTCTCATGGCCGTTAGGAGACATTTCCTCCTCCACCGGTCATTTATATTCAAAACAAACACATTACAAATTTAAATGATTCCACGCGGCTTAAGCACTCATAAACAGCCTCTTATAAACTGTTTAACAAATACATTACACATCCAGTTTTGACTAAAAGCGGTCATACTCAAAATGCGCTTCATAATTGTGTTAGTAATGTTGTACTCATTTACTTAATATAAAATGGCTATTCTGATCGAATGAAACGTGATTATTTTGATCAGAGCTGCGCAATTTTGAGGAAAAACTTGAGTCAAGGTTTTTCTAATAAAATTTGCAATTACCGCCCAGATTTCTGTACTTCGGCTGCAAAATCTGGCCAAAAACTGTGATTATATATATTAACCAGACTATACAACAACAACAACAATTATTATTATTATTTTTATTTATTATTATTATTAGTAATAATAATAATAATAATTTAACTGTACAATTACAGCACAAATATAAAATAATATTACAAATATTACAAGAAATATTACAAAGCATTTCATATTTTGTTTCATATTTTTATTTAGTATTCATATTAGTATTAAATATAATAGTAATAATAATTATTAATAGTAATATTAACAATAAATAATTATATTAATAATAATAATAATAATATCTTCACAGTACAACTGTAAAATAACACTAAACTTTTCAAATGTCTTATTTTCTTGAAACTTCAAACTTCAAACCATAGAGCTCTTATTTTGGTGGAAAAACTGCATTTATTTTGGTGGAAAACTCTTATTTTGTTTACGCCGGTTTATATGCACTTCTCATTAGGTTTGGGAAGATGCTTGGTGCATGTTGCATTTCCAAATGCATGGTCTAAGCAACCAAAATTGTGAACCAAGCTGGTTGAAAACATCATCAACTGCAGGCGTGTAAATGAACACAGTGCTGCGCGTCACTTTGAAACACACAGTGCTTATAATTGTTCAATTACATCACAGCCTTTGCGAATGATCACCTCAGTAGACTTCTAGTAGTAGGCCATATCACTATTTTAGTTTAATTTCATTTAAATGTAGCCCTAGTTTTGATTATTAATATTATTTTAACATTACTGTCTTTTATTGTATTTACGCAGCCTGTGTCTTATAAAACGAATAAGCCACTTGAGTCTGTGCGCTACACGTATTTTACGACTATTAAATCGATTTCTGCCAGTCCCGCTTCATCTTGTGCTAAAGAACACACTTTACCCATGATGAAATCACTTTAGCACACGACCCGTGGCTTATTGCTTTAATATATGCTAGGCACTTTTTTCTCTAGCTTAGCAGGCGATTTAAACATAACAAGGTTTTTCATTTCACGTCTTCTCTGGCCTTGAAGAGTGTCTTCATGTTGTTGTGAAGGTGTACATGTTTTCAAATTACTCCGAGGCGCCAGTAAGTGATGATAGGCGTCTGATAATTGTATCCATCCCTCTTCTCCGTCATCTCCCTTTCCATCAGCTTTCATTTCCACTGTCTTAATGTTTTCGCAAATGAAACCAGGGGGCCGGGGAATAAAGATGGCACTGTCCGACCTGTTTTTTTCCCCCCCTCCTTCCGTCGGTCTGTAATTTATATGTAAAGCAGTGTGGGAAGTGCAGGTGGAGAGATGATGAATTTGTTAAGTGCTAAACCGCAACAGGCCGCAGATCGTTAGTGATCAGGCCGTTCAGATTGACAAAAGGGATCAGGATTAATTGATTTATCCGCACGCCCCATGGGCCACTTCACTATGGGGGAAAGATGAGGTTGGAACTCTAAAAGGTTGGAGGGGGGATGTATCCATCGCACTCGCTCGCACTCTCAACAAGATAAGCGGAAAGAAAGTCGGGCCGGGCAAGATAAAAGCAAGCGTCAGACACGGTCCACTGAGTTATATTTTTTTTGTGCGCTGCGAGCTTTGTACCTTGGAGAAATTGAGAAGATGCGTGCTGAAGAAAACAGATGTATACTATTTGCAAATTTACACAACATGCCGTTTGTGGAGTGACAGAATGTACTGCATTATTTTATGTTAGCCTGACACAAGTAGGGGGAATAATAAAAGATATATTTTTGGTGGCTACACTCCTGTGACTAGCTATGTCACATCCTTCCCTTTTAAGTCTCTTAGCACTGCCAATCAAATAGACTAGTGGGCTTGCTCCAATGCATTATTAATCGATTCACCCCATTCATCATTTATTGAACCAGGTGGTCTGCCTGATACTCCAATAATTTATTTTTTTAAGTTAAATAGGCATCACAGAGCATTCATTTGATGGGTGGATGAGAGATTGTGGAGCCAGAGGAAGCTATAGAGATCGGCTGGTGACTTGAAAGTCGTCCAGGTTGTAGAAATGAGCGCCGTCAGGATTCACACAGAGAGATGCAGAAATGAAAGCGCAAGAGTCGATTTCTCAGGGTGTTGCTCTTATGTTCAACCCCACAGATCTTTCTTTAATTCTCACCGCCTCGAGGACACGCTCCTGCTCTGATTGTTTGTCCTTAAATTTTAATTTCCCTTTAAACCTTCGACTGGTTGGAATGAAACTCTGCAGTTCATGCTAATAGATGGAGCATCACATTTGAGATTAAATGCATCATAGAGTTTTGAAAAATATCGTTTGGTTTAATAATAATTCTTGTTCTTGACTGAGTTGCCTGAAACTTTCTTTATCTTTTTCCTTTGACCATGACTCGAGGTTTATTAGCTGACTAAGGAATAGTTCATCCAAGAAATGAAACTGATGTACTGTACGTTACTCTTGTGTCATTCTAGACCTGTGTAACTGTTCTTCCACGCACAGAATTCAGACTCAATCATGTGGAATCGAAAAAAGAGATTTCTTAAACTAATTTAATGGGCAGCATTCCAACTGGAGTCCATCTATATGTCCATCGATTTTTGGTATAGATGTTAAGCTATAAAAAACTTGGGCACAGAAATATGCAACACTGATTAAATTGGTGACAAAAGGACCACGTCTTAAAACAATACGGCGATTGCAAGTTCAAAGCAGCACTAGATTGCAAAAAATAATGACTTTCCAAACATTCTCAAGCTCACAGAGGCCATGCATTATTGCTTTTCTGGCTTGTTTTCTTAAAATCACAACTTTCTTCTGGTCTCAACATTACAAAAGTTTGTGTCTTTCTTTAGATATTTCTATATAAGCAATATTGCTTGACCTCTAGGGTAAAGTTAGGTTAACCTACCAATATAATATCATTTTATATGTATAAATATGTATGTGTATGTTTCAATAAAGTAATAAATAATTAATTCTAATTCTAATTTGTTTATATATATTTCACTAGAAATAGACTTTTCTCAGTAATAACGTAAATTAAAGAAAAAAAGAGCTGCAGATGAATATGAGCATATGTAAACCCAGCAACCTAACAAAAATATCATGCTGTTAACTAAAGATGTCAACCCGTGCATTAATTATCACCTTACATGTACTGTACAGCCATCAGTGTCCCAAACCTACATCTGAAAACGACTGCCTGTGCCCTCCACTACACCTCGGTTTGAGGCAAATGGGCAATATTTCCTCTTCCCCCGCTGGTTACCACACTTCTAACTTCACACCAGTCTGGCTCATGCTCCTTGGACCCCGGCTGGCACATCCACAGGCAAACGAAGCCAGGGTTGGCAGGCACCTGCATCCTGCAAAGCCGTGCCAGTCCAGGTACCACTCTTCTGCGAGCAGATGGTACTGCAGCAAACGGAAGGGAGGAATATGAGCCCAGATGCAGACGGATGAACAAAGAGCATAAGGAAATATGCAGTGAAACATTTCAATGACAAAATGTGCTGAAAGCCAGACACCTCCGAATGAAAACTGGAGCACCGCGGAGGACGAAGGCAGACGTTGTACAAAAAAATAAAGCGGAAAAGTGATTTCTTGAATATTGAGATGAATTATTTACTTTGGCAGCATTTTAAAGCAAAATTTCACCCTATATTGAAAATTCTGTCATTATTTACTCAACATGTCCCCCCCCCAACTTTCAGAGCAGGCCAGAAGCAAAACTTTTGAAGAAACTTGATGCAGCTTGTTACATATGGCAGTCTGAGTGACTGTGACTTGTGCTGCCTGTAATATATTTAGATTTTATTATTAAAATCTAATAATTCAAAATATTATTTTATAATAATATTTTAATTCAAAATATAGATTTTTGTTTTCTCAACAGGTGTTGTATGGAAATATTTAAATATGTAAATATTTATTTAGAATTTTAATTTTTCTTGCAATTATTGCTACAAAATGTAGAACTAGGCTTTGAAATCCGTTTGTGTGGCTGATTTAAGGTGATTTTTTTTTTTTTTTTTTGTGATTTCTGGACAGCATCAGTTATTTCTATTCCTCTCAGGTCATTCTTTGTCTTATCTTCTCACCATTAGAGTGTTTTATAGGTGCAGTAAACGTGTTTGAGTGTCAGGTCACTTTGAAGACCTTTCCTCATGAGATTTCCCACGTGTGAAATACTGCGTTCACCCTCGGTTATATCAGACCCGTCCGTGAACCGTACGACGCAATCAACCGGGCCCATTTCTGCTCGCCAGCCCTGCTGGTGTTAAAGTTCATCATCGCAGTGCGCTTGATTGTTATAAATCAGGACATGAACAATCAAACTATAAAAAAAGAGAGGAGGAGGAAGAGGGCTGAAAGAGTGGCTCAAAGGTAGCCAGTCCAGTCTCTTCAACATAATATACGTATTCCTGCAGGCTGCCTCTGAGATCAAGGACATTTGGGCAGAACTGGCTGTGCAAGCACATCTATTCACTTTGCTCAGTGTGTGTTAGAATGCCTGCAGCTCCAATAGAGAGAGTGCTTTTCTACACTCTTTGTTGATTTCGGCCGTTGATATGAAAAAATGAAGGGCAAGTTTGACAAATTAAGAAGATTTTAATGATATCTGCTGAACAGAAAGCCAGTGGAGAAAAAGAAAGAAAGGCTCACACAGGCCTACAGTGTGATCCGCTAATTCTGTAATGTTTGATAGATTGATATGATTGTTGCCTATTGTGGTAGATAGCATTTCTATCTCGTTTATTATTCTAATACAGCAGAGCCTCCCAATCGTTTTGCCTTTATGTATTCCTTTTTGTCTCACTAAAAAGAACAGACTCATTGAAATCTTTTGTTTTGGAATTGATCTACACTGGTTAGTCTCCAGATTTTTGATTCACTAAAAAGAAACAACTCATTAGAATCATTTGTTTAGCAATCGGACTACACTGTCTATATGAGTTTGATTCACTAAAATTAATTGACTCATTAGAGTCATTTGTTGAGCTGTATGTGTTTCGTTCACTAAAAAAAAAGCCAACTAATTGGAATCATTCATTTCAAAGTGAATTTCTAAAGAATGTGTTTAGAAATCAGACAACACTGGTTACACTGTATGTTTTTGATTCATTAAAATGAACTGACTTATTAGAATCATTTGATTTGGAATCAGACTGCATTGGTTGTCCTGTATATGAAATGATTTGTTTAGAAATCAGACTACCCTGGTTATGCTGTGCTGTATGTTTTTGATTCACTAAAAAGACCCAACTCATTAGAATATTTTTTTTTAGCAAATGGTCTGCACTGTCTATGCCATATGAGTTTGATTCACTAAAAAGAACTGACTCATTGGAGTCATTCAAATTCAAAATGAGACTACACTGGTTATACTGCATTTCATTCACTAAAAAAGCTGACTTGTTTAGAAATCAGACTACAGTGGTTACACTGTATGTTTTTGATTCATTAAAATGAACTGACTCATTAGATTCATTTGTTTAGGAATCAGACTGCATTGGTTGTGCTGTATATTTTTGATTCACTAAGAACAACTGACTCATTAGAATAATTTGTTTTGGATATTACTAGACTGGTTGAGTTGCATGTGTTTGATTTACTAAAAAGAACTGACTTACTTAAATCATTCATTTAGAAATCAGACTAAACTGGCTATACTCTATGTGTTTGATTTACTAAAAAGAACTGACTCATTGGAGTCATTCAAATTCAAAATGAGACTACACTGGTTATACTGCATTTCATTCACTAAAAAAGCTGACTTGTTTAGAAATCAGACTACAGTGGTTACACTGTATGTTTTTGATTCATTAAAATGAACTGACTCATTAGATTCATTTGTTTAGGAATCAGACTGCATTGGTTGTGCTGTATATTTTTGATTCACTAAGAACAACTGACTCATTAGAATAATTTGTTTTGGATATTACTAGACTGGTTGAGTTGCATGTGTTTGATTTACTAAAAAGAACTGACTTACTTAAATCATTCATTTAGAAATCAGACTAAACTGGCTATACTCTATGTGTTTGATTTACTAAATAGAACCGGCTCATGATGAGAATCATTTGTTTAGAACTCAGACCACATTGGTTACAGTGTATGTTTTTGATTCACTAAAAAGAACCAACTTACTAGAATCATTTGTTTTGCAGTTGGACTACACTGGTGGTCCTGCATGTGTTTGATTCACTAAAAAAGAGCCAACTCATTAGAATCATTCAATTAGGAATGGCAATACGCTGATAGGACTTTTTGTTTTAAGCTATATATTCAGTAGTAGTGTTGTCTGTTTGAATTTTTAGTACCATTCAATGGTGTTTTTAATAGGCCATTTTAATAGCGTAAAAGTGATAGACTAATGCTTTATGACTATAAAAACTGATTGTTATCAAAATTTCAGTTTGATAATATACATCTCTGGTTGGGAATCACTGTACTATAGGTGAAAACATCTGTATTTCCCCCCTTGCATCTGCTAGTAGGACTGATGCGTTTACTCCCTGTTTGTTTAATCTCCTCTTTCTATTAATAAAGTTCAGTTGGGCTTCAAACATCAGAGGATTGTGCATGTATTTTAAAGTGTAATGAACTCACCCAGGGTGTCCATGGAGACATGCATGTGATGCCAGGAAAGCCGTTGCTGATTTCCCCCTGCTATTTCATGTAAATGCGCGAATATGAAACTATGAAAAATATTTGCTTAGCAAGTCAGCTCCTTGGTGTTGAGTCTACCCCTCTCTTAACTGTCAGGGTTTGACTGAATCAGGTTAGAACAGCAGTGTGGATGTGGATGACAACACAACTGTCGGACGGGCATAACGAGACGCTCAGACGATGTTTCAAAAAGCAACATCTTACATAACCTCAGAAGGGAGTGTGGGAAGGGATGGTGGGGGCTTGTGGGTTAGTCAAACACTTTGAACAAGTGTTGTGACGCTTGTGAGTATCATTTGAGGGTGTGAAGAAAATGTGCAGCATATATAGAATGAGAACAGTCTTTTAGTTTGGATATTCTAACGCTTGGAGAACAACAAAGTTGGATTTTTGCAGTGGATAGAGTGTTGCACAGATGTTTGCAAGTGGAAAATGTGCTAATGGTTTCAGGATTGCATTGAGATGTGTTGATTATGTGAAGCGATGAATTGTCGAATCAAAGCCAGCTATTGTGTGACTGTCAATTTCAGTGTAAGTTCAATTTAAACAAAGATATCTTTTTTATTCTGGTCTGAAACAGAAAGAATGGCAGTCGCAATGTGTTACGTAGAAAACTAGCAGCAGATTTCACATTTGAGTTGGCTGGCAGAGAGAAAGCAAAACTTTGGATTAAACTAGACACCGTACTTGATCTAGTTTTGGTGGCTTGCACACACGTCTCTCCCAGTAGAGGTTTAAGTGGTTCAATTAAGGCATAATTGTTGAGGATGGGTTGTTAAGCACCTGTAAAGTATGTGTGAGCTCACTTTTTGTAAAAAAAAATAAAATAAAAAAAAAAATTGTCAAGATAATGGGCAAAAAGCCTTACAGCCCTCTCTGGTTTCAATTAGATCTGTTACTTTTGCCAAAGACATTAGCTTGAAACTATTGGAGCCTAAAATATCTTCCTTTTGTTAATTAACTAATTAGTTTTTCCCCCATTTAAAAGTACTAAAAAACAACTACACAAAAAGTTTTAAAACTCACATCTACTTAGTCTGTGATCACTGACTTTTTTTTTTTTTTCCTTCAATGAGCTAATTTTACCTTCATACTGATTTGATGTTTTCTGGAGTCTAAGAAAGGAATAATAATAATAATAATAATAATAATAATAATAATAATAATAATAATAATAGTAGTAGTAGTATAATTCATTATGCATAAAATTATGTATATGTGTATGTTTAATTATTAATTTTATATAGGACAGGTGGCTTGGAGAATGGAGGGATAATGGGTAATAATTACATATAGGCTAAATTATTTATTTACTTTTTATTTTATTTAGTAGCTTTATTAGAGTCCTTTTTTTCTCCAGTTTTTTCTCCAGTGATTAAACCAATATAATTTACTCATATGAGGATATGGAAACCAGGGCTAGTTGTCACACTTTTTACTCCAGTGAATATTTCTTAGGATCTGTTTATTTTTTAAAAGTAATTTTTTTTATAAACAAAAATCTTCAATTTATGGCTACAAAACTGCTATAATTTTCATGTTTGTAATTCAGTAATATTTAGACAGTAAAACAATTAAGAAACAACAATTCATTAAGCCATTAAGCAAGAAATGTACCGTTCAAAAATATAAAGCCATTGTTTTGATCTGCAGATATATGAATGAGTAAATTTTATAAAGTGCAACATTGAAAGTATGTGACAACTTACCCCGACCTTACAATGATGGAAAATATCCTTACTACTGTGCCAAAAATCATTTTAGATTTCTGACTCAAAACCTTAAATTTAGCGAGATGCGACAACTCCCGTGTGACAACTTGTCCCAATCTCTCCTACAAAATAAAAGCATCCAAAATGAAATGTATTGTTTGTTGGATATTGTCAAGTTGTTTCTTGCACATAGCTTTTATTAGCAGTTTACTTTGCATTGCATTTACTTGCAATGCACTATAGAGTTCAGGCGTAGACTAGATGGCGTCTAATAATCTTGAATTTTGCTAATAATCTCACTGAAAGTGAGAAGCAGCGCTGTGGGTGTTTTGCAGCAAAGATGTTTATTGACTAGTCAACATAAAGCCATCCGCCGACAGCCCACGGCAGGGTGCAACAAGCCTAACAAAATGCTTCTTGACAAATGGCTCCAAGTTCCTCGCCGCGCATTGAACATACTCGAGTGCAACTTTCTGTAGACTTACTAACTCTGTTCCAGTTTAATGAAGATTTGTTTGAATATGCTGCGAGTGTTTTCTCAGGAGCAAAGCGGGATCATTTCCCCTAGTAAGCCTCTAGTGTTCAATGAGCGTAAGTTTGTTTGAAGTTATCTATTTTTATCTGTGGGGAAGCTTGTGTTTATATGTGCCTGGTATGCAAGTGTTGGCTTCCCACCTGGGATGGTTAAATATTGCTGGTTTGCGCAGTTTTTACTTCTCTTTCTCCATCCTTTCCACACAAGTATTAAATGTGCAGCTCTGCAGCTTTCGCATTAAAGCATTAGAGGCACGTAAAGTGCGGCGTGCTCCTTTAAGGTGCTCTTCCTCTATAGCCGCCCGCTGTCCTTTAAGACTTCCAGTGCCTGAGCTCACCGGCTCCATGACAGGGCCCTGTAGAGAAAGGTATGATATTGTACCTAATGAGATTTCTGCGTGCTCTCCCCTTGCCCCCGGGCGTCTTCGGCTGCTGAGGAGGCTGTTTAGCTCAAATGGAGAGGCCTATTACTGTATTCCACTGTCAAAAAGTCATTTGGGAAAAAAAAAAGGCGAGGTTCAGAGAGACAGTGGGAGTCGGAGAGGGGAGGTTCTCACCTCCAGCCAATTCCCATCATGTTTGATCCTTGAGACTGGAGTGCTCCAGATTGATCTGAAGCAAATCAAAATTACAGGGCTGGAGGACGAAAAAAAAAAAAAAAAAAGAGTCAAGCTGCTGTGTATCGCACGCTTTTCTTTCTTCTTTAGATGCGTTAAGAGTAGGGATGCACAATATCGATATTGGTTATCAGTGGATATTAGAGTTGCTTGTTTATATATATATTTTTTGGTGTCAGTTGATATTAGTTGTTTAATTGTGCATGATCACTTTTCCTATTTTTATATTTAAATTATCTTTGCCATTATAAGTAAATCTTTAACAGATAAATGTTAAGTCTCAAAGTGAATATCCACTTGTCGTGTTGTATAATGTTGCAATACCAAAATTAATTTATGGGATTTAAAAATTACTAATTATTATTTATTTATTTATTTATTTATTTTAATGTTGTTGTTGTTGTATAATGTTGAAATATCAAAATTAATTTATGGGATTTGAAAATTACTAATTAAAGGTTTGTTATTATTATTATTATTATTATTATTATTATTATTATTATTATTATTATTATTATATTTTTATTTTTTTAATGTTGTTGTTGTATAATGTTGAAATATAAACATTTATTTATGGGATTTGAAAATGACTAATTAAAGGTTTATTATTATTATTATTATTATTATTTAGACTGTAACATGAAAATAATATTTAATTCAAATTCATATTGAAATTTATTTTTTTAATGCTATGCTACAAAAATACAGTAAAAACAGTAATATTGTGAAATGGAATTGTAATTTAAAATAACTGTTTTCTATTTGAACGTATTTTAATGTTATTTATTTCTTTGATGGTAAGGTTTAATTTTCAGCATCATTACTCCAGTCTTCATTGTCACATGATCCTTCAGAAATAATTCTGATATGACGATTTGCTGCTCAACAACCATTTCTTATGATTATCAATGTTGTGGTGCTTCATATTTTTGCAGGAAAAAATAGATATATAAAAAAATGCAGGAACAAAATATATATAATGAATAAATTATAAATGTATTAATTTCTTATGCATGCACATAATCCACTACAATTGTGTTGACTTTTAATAATGTAATAATGTCTTCTTCACATACTTTCAACGCTCCATCTGCTTTGCATATGTTACAAAGTCAATAAAAAAATGTTTATGCTGTTGTTTGGTGATTATCAATCAACAGCAGCTTTATTAGGAACTTCTGCTGAAATGTATCAGACTGAAACAAGCTGTTTTTTTACTTCCTCAGGCATTTTTTTTGATGCTTGCTGTGATTCACCGCATGAACAAGATCATAACTTCCTGAAGCCATCACAGTTGCAGCACCATATGCTTAACTAGATGAGCCACCAGTGTGACGTGTTTTCATACAGGGCTTCGCGACATGATTACTCAAGTTCAGGCTTTGAGCAGAACCCTGAAAATCTATCATTCATGTTTAATTCTCTTTGTTCATAGCATGCTATAATAAGAACATCGGCAATAACAAGAGGTCATAGGGAGGACCGCTCAAGGCATATACTGGTGTTTGCTAATGAATTAAATGCAAGTCTTCTCACATCCATCAAGGATTGAAGAATTCATTGTAAATATTAATGTGGGCCAAAGTTTGCATTCTGTCATAGTAACTTTCTGGCAACAACAAAAATTCAAAATTTTATTTGAAAGCTCATTCATAAAGAAAAGTTAAATAACCACCATTATTTGTATTGAAAAAAGGAAACTTGAACTTTGCACTTAAAGCAACACTAAAACACTTGCTTCTTGTTGTCATAAAATGTAATAAATTCCCAGAAAGAACCGTTCATTTTGGATAGATGCTGCTTATTGCCTACATATAATATCCAAATGTGGCAAAATCTCACTTATACGTCAAGGTTTGTCAACTCAGCATGAAAATAGCCTGAAAATGTTGCCCAATGTAGAAACTGCACATCATCTTTTTTGCGATGCGCTGAAAGTTATTAAACATTTCTGAATCTAATAAAAGAAAAAAAATTATGGTTTTGGTAAGGCAGAGTTTCAGAAAATATTAATGCTCAACTTCACGGAGATAAATGAAAATAGCCCAAGACAAATACAGTTAATGTAATTACACTCAATGTGGGTCATTAAGGGCCTCTACAGTTACAGTTTAGCCTGCAGTTTTGCTCCTTCAGATGCACACAGAAAAGCATTACAGTGATGAACATCAGAGCTGTAGTCAACTACTCCATACAGTATATATGGATATAGAGAAAGCTTGGTGCATTCATAAATCATCTGGTTCGAGGTCTAAGCACTTGTAACTGCCATTATGCAACATGCAATGTCTGACTGTCATACACACTAGGATACTGGAGCAGATTTGAACCTGGAAGTGGAGGAGGGAAGATGAGGGCTGGAAGATGAGGGCTTTCTTATAAATTTATGAGTGTTTTACATTACTTTGATAGCCATGGTTGTGCAAAATGTGCTGTAGAGATTAAGATTAATACTTATGTGTGACTAATGTTTTACTTCAGGCAAACTAGACCATGTCCGTATCAGGCACACAACTCAGATTTACATTGAATCACTTGTCGCTTTATGAATGTTTGCGGATGCTTTGGGGATCATAGATGCTGAAATCGTGAATCTCACAAAGGTTCCTGCAGTGGATTTATAAAGGATTTATAAAGTTGTACATATGTGAAAAGGCTTACATTTTAGATGCTTTGAGTATGTAGATAATGTTTTTTTTTTTTTTTTTTTTTTTTTTTTACATTTACAGTTATTACTTTTATTAGTCAAGGATGCTTTAAAATAATGAAAAGTGAAATTCATCAAAGAATCCTTAATTTTATTTTATTTTTTTACAGTTTTTACAAAAAATATCATGCAACACAACTGTTTTCAACATTGATGATAATAACAAATATTTCTTGAGCATCAAATCAGCATATTAAAATGAATTTCTGGGGGATCATGTGACACTGAAGACTGGAGTAATGCTGAAAATTCAGCTTTGCATCACAGAACTAAATTTTATATATATATATATATATATATATATATATATATATATATATATATATATATATATATATATATATACTGTATACATTGTTAATATATAAAATGGCTATTTTAAATTGGAATAATTCTACAGTATTTTTGATCAAATAAATGCAGCCTTGGAAAGCATAAGAGACTTGCCAAAATACTGAACAGTAGTGGAGATTGTCCAAAAATTAACATTTGTTTCACTTACAAATGCCTGTGAATACAAATAAGATCGACTGAAACATATTTTTCAACAGTTGAAGAGATTATGGTATGAAGCAGCATATTGTATGTGAGTAAGCAGTGTGATAACGCTGAAATGTTTGTCATGAATAAATAATGAATACAAGTATACACAAACACCTTTGTATGGATTGGATTAGATGTGGATTTCGTCTGTTTGTGATTGGCAGATAAAGGCAGATCTTTGTGCCAGTTTCTCTTCTGATGAGGACGAGCGAGCAACTTAATCAACGTTTGTGCTTTCGTTTGATTTCTTCTGTGTGTTTGCCTCACTCTGACTCATTCTTACACCATTTTCCTGCTCTTTGGCATTGATAGCTGTAATTCTCTTGTAATTTCAGTGACGTTTTAGCACGCTGACTGAAGTCTATCACTATCAGCCTTTCCAAGGAAATGTGGAGAGAGTTTGTCTCCACACTACAAACCTCTTATCAGATGTTTGTTTTATATTGTCAAAAGTGATAGTGATGTTTAATCATGAAAACATAATAATTGTGTGATTGAATCATGGTAGGAGTTGGGATCCTAAGCACAGTGATTTTCGGTATGGAATTTTTTTGTAAACACCATTTTTAACTAAAAACAGAAATCTTTTTATGCGTTTTTGTCTACAATGGCATTTGGGGGGCCTGAAAACGCAAACTTTTAGAAATGGATTTCAAACTGCAGGTTTTTGAAAGCGATACTATTATCATCTCCATGTAAACTATAAAAATGTAAATTTGTGAAAACGGTGATGCCATGCGCATGTGTATTATGTGTTCAGTCTATAGGTATGCGCAAGTTTCTCTACAAAGTGACATCGCCATCTACTGGCCTGGCATGATAATACAGCATTTTTAGTTTGTTTTGTGAATCCACATGAATGGGGTTTGTTTTGACAACATTGTCGTCTGTGTGCGAGACTTTTTAAAAATGCAAAGGAAAAACTTCTCCGTTTTTAGTAAACGTACCCTTAGTCTCAAGTCTTGAAATTTTGAATATTTGTATACCTTATATTTAAAGACAATTATAAAGACAATTTTCCACTTAGGTGGACAATAAAGTTATACAATACAATACAATTTCAAGTCTTCTGAAATCATACAAAATAAAAAGTTCTCAGTGAAAACACAAAGATTCTTACTAAAACCTACTGTGTGGTTTCAGAAGACTTGGAAAATAGTGCATGAGTGTTATGGAGAATTTTTAAGGGGCTTTTTTATGTCATTTGTTGAAGCTGAAAGCCACTTCATTGCGAGTAAAATCCTTCAAAAATAATTCCTTTCCTGTTCCATGGAAACAAAGAAAGTTGTTGACTTGAGATTTTCTTTTTTTATATAATGTCATTCTGTATTTGGCATGTCTTAGTGTATCAACTAATAAACAAAACTCACTTTTGCACATCTTTTCTTTGTTCATTTACAGAGCAAATATCTTATTCAACGCAAGTAATCCCAGAATAGAATGCAATATTTTGCAGAATCACTACCATGCAATTAAACAGCAATAAACTCCGAAATCCATTTGTATGTGCATATGAAATGCAGCAGCTTAATTACGAGATTAATGGCTTCTGTCAGTTCGATTGCAGCAAATCTAGAGGAATATCCAATGATGTAGATATTAGACTCATGGGGGTGGAGTGAATATGAGGTGTCCGGAGGTATAGGTTGGTTTTAAACCTGATTAAAGCCTCAAGTTCAGTCTTTAATTCACTCCTTCATGAAGTGAGAAAGCTGACAGAGTTAGACCTCAGTCTAAGTAATTAGATCTGTTTTGAAAGAGAGCAGGACACATCAGTTTAAACTGCAGGCGTGTATATTTAGCACACGCCATTTCTCTGTCTCTGTATGCGCCTCTATGAATTCATAGCTGGACTCCAGTTTAAAACTGCTTTAGTGAGCCCACATGCTGTAAAAGAGAGCATGTTTTCTCAAAGAAGCGCATCAGCAACTTTGTAAATTAAAGTGGCAAAAGTTGTGCAAGAAAGCCTATTTCAACTAATTCAGAGGTCCGGACCAGAACTCGTTCTCTGCTTTAAAGTGAAAACTGCAATTGAAATGGATAAATTTTTCCTGTGCCATAAAGTATATCTCAATTTGACCATTTAGGCAGCTGTTAAGAAAGATGATCAATAAATTTAAAACACAAGTATCACGGAGTGAAGTAATAGCTAGACTGAATATATATATATATATATGGTTTATTTAACCTTTACTCAAAAAAATAAAGACTTCTAAAACAAATATTTTTTTTTGTTGTTGAGTATCATTTTTGATACATCAGGCTTTATGGCTCATATACAGTTGACCCAAACGGACCAAAAATATGTGATTGGGTGCAACTGTAGATATTTATATGGCCAAAAGGTAAGATGCAGTGTAAGTCAATAAGGTCTTTATAACAGCATAGCAAACTGCTTACATAAAGTGCATATAAACATCAGTTACTCTAAATCTCCTAATAAGCTGATATTTAAATGGCTATACTCACATATTGTGTGATATTTGCAATCCAATGCAATGATGACAAACCTTATGGTAAAAAAGTAAACCTTGTTGCTTACAGGCTCATCTTGAAATTTTGCTAACAATATAAAGTTATTCTTCTAAATATTATAAAAATTAATAAAGATTTTACAGCAAAAGACACGTACCACAAACTGAACATGGACATTTTTATAACGAGTTTATACAATTTTTTACTTAACTATCAGTTAGATGTCAGAAGGCATGTAGTAGATTTTGTTCAATAGGTTTTACAGCAAAGGTTTGATGATGTTGACAATTTAGAGGCCTGTCATAAAATCATATATGATACAGTAGGCTTTAAGACAGACCTAAAGAAATGGCTAAAATATAAATTTTGTCTTCTCAAACGTTTAGCTTTATTTATTTATTAATTTAGTTGTTTCACTCCTAGAACTTGCATAGCTTATATTTCAAGTCTTCTGAAGTCATACGAAGTAAAGGTTTTCAATAAAAACAAAGTTTCTTACACAAGCCTATTGTTTGGTTTTAGAAGACTTAGAAAATAGTGCATGAGTGGCATGGAGAACCTTTATAGTAGTTTTATAGTGATTTGTGGTTATTTATTGAAGGCTCAGTGCCACTTCATTGCAAGTACAATTCTTCAAAATTGTTCCTTTCCTGTTCTAAAGAAACAAAGTCACTTTAATTTGAGGGTTTGTATATTTTTTGGGGGTGAACTAATCCTTTAAAAACATGCCTGAAATGGCTTTAGTGTTTGCTAGACTTGAAAGAACTGGTTACATTTTAATATGCTTTGTATTGCCATTTCATACCAGGATGATGTATTTTTGAAGCATATTAGTATAGCTGAAATGAGCAACAGTAAAAAGTCACCATTAGTCTTTTCGGAAATGCTCAACATTTCATTGATTGCAGAAAAGCGAGAACAAAAATGTGATGACTTCCAGGGCTCAAACCATAGTTTATCTGCCCTTTATCTGCGAATGTCAGAAATGAGCCCCCAGGCAAACACAGCACCATAAAAGTGCCAATCTTCAAGAGAAACTTAAGTTTGAAAACCTGAACAGAATGGAAAAGTTCCACAGAAACCATTCATATCAGTCTCCCCAAGAGCACATTATTCAGTGCTGATGAATATATCATAAAAAGCCTTTCTTTGAACACACCGAATGCCATGCTGTGATGGTGTTCCACAGACGTGTCAGAGAGCTCCGATATTGGTTTTGATGAGATTTCGGTCCCTCTATCAAAAGCTGAGCAGATTAGGAAGTGAAAAGGACCTGTGGTTCCTGAATAATTATTGGGAATTATACAATGTCATGCAGCAGTCTGGGCTGAAAGGGCTTAGAAGTGGAATGTTTGCCTTGTCTTTTCTGTTAGCGTAGAAATGAATGCCGTCTGATAGAATTTCTATTCAAACAGATTAAGAATTAGTTGAATTAAGGTATTCTGAGCAAGACATGCAATGAATGCATTTTGCTTATCCGTGTATTGTCTGAAGAATAAATTGGGCTGCTTAAACACAGAAGGCAAAATTAAACGTTGCAGGATTTCCTCTATGCATGATCTGTCTGTCTGTCTGTCTGTCTGTCTCTCTATCTGTCTTTCTGTCTGTCTGTCTGTCTGTCTGTCTGTCTGTCTTTCTGTCTGTCTCTCTATCTGTCTGTCTGTCTGTCTGTCTGTCTGTCTGTCTATCTATCTATCTATCTATCTATCTATTCTCACAATAAAACCTTAGAAAAAATTGCCAGTGGAATCAGAAAAAAACAAACAAACAAATAAAAAAACTCTAAATTAAATTCTCTAGAGTGTCAAGTCTTACTACCTTTCAAATTGAATGTATCTTCTTTAAGGGTGTTTTGGCTTGTTTTTCCAGAAAACACATTTAAAGTACTGATTAAATTAAAACTTGATTAAAAAAGATAGATTAACTTCAGAAGAAGAGAACTTAACTCTTCTCTGAATCATAACAATGCCAGTAAATGCTCTATAATTGAGTGAAAAATAAACTTTTCCTTTGTCGACTGTAAACATTAATTTTTCAAAAGCTATAAACGCTATTTTTAGTAACATCACCTGCTAAATTATGAGCAAAGGTGTCAGACACTGTTTTGATTTCTGCTGACGCCTCTGCTTCACAGTGTGGATTATATAATTTCTCAAGGCTTTTTGTATAATTTATATACTGTGTCACCATTATGCCTAATCTAGGTCAAAACATGTTCTTCTCATTCTTCCTTTTTTTTCCCCCTCCATGTGATCTATTTATACATTTCGCAATATATGACGCTGCTGATGTAAGGGATGCAAGGGAATACAACTCTGTAAGTAATGAGAACATTTTAGTTTTTGGTTAATCAATTTCTTATCAGAATCAGAATCAGATTCAGAATCAGAATCAGAATCAGAAAGAGCTTTATTGCCAAGTGTGTTTACACACACAAGGAATTTGTCTTGGTATTAGGAGCTTCCAGTGCAGAAGTACAAACATAGTGCAGACAACATATAATTAAGGTAATACAAACACTAATGATGAAGAGAATAGACAATAAATTATAAACAACAGTAATAAAAATATACAGAAAAAAAAGAAAAAAAAAAAAAAAGATGTCCATAGACAGAACTGTGAATGTGCATGTGTCCTATGTACAGATGATGGTTTGATGAGTTAATTGCAGGTGTACAGTATGTGTTGTGTGTTATGTGTTGTTCAGGTGGGATATGGCCTGGGGGAAAAAACTGTTCTTGTATCTGGCTGTTCTGGTGCTCAGTGATCTGTAGCGCCGGCCAGAGGGCAACAGTTCAAAGAGAGAGTGAGCTGGGTGTGAGGGGTCCAGAGTGACTTTCTTTGCCCTTTTCCTCACTCTGGAGATATAAAGATCTTGGAGGTTGGGTAGAGGGGCACCGATAATCCTCTCAGCAGTCCTGACTGTCCGTTGTAGTCTTCTAATGTCTATTTTGGTAGCTGAGCCAAACCAAACAGTTATAGATGAACACAGGACGGATTCGATGATGGCAGAGTAGAACTGTTTCAGCAGCTCCTGTGGCAGGTTGAACTTCCTCAGCTGGCGGAGGAAATACAGCCTCTGCTGGGCCTTTTTCACAATAGAGTCAATGTGATTGTCCCACTTCAGGTCCTGAGAGATGGTGGTGCCCAGGAACCTGAATGACTCCACTGCAGTCACAGTGCTGTCCATGATGGTGAGTGGGGAGAGTGCAGGGGGATTTCTCCTGAAGTCTACTATCATCTCCACTGTTTTGAGCGTGTTGAGCTCCAAGTTGTTGTGACAGCACCAGACAGCCAGCTGCTCAACCTCCTGTCTGTAAGCAGACTCGTCACCATCCTTGATGAGGCCGATGACTGTAGTGTCGTCCGCAAACTTCAGAAGCTTGACAGAGGGGTCTTTAGATGTGCAGTCATTTGTGTAGAGAGAGAAGAGCAGTGGGGAGAGAACACATCCCTGAGGGGCGCCAGTGCTGATGGTGCAGGTGCTGGATGCGAGTTTGCCCAGCCTCACTAGCTGCTGCCTGTCTGTCAGGAAGCTGGTGATCCTGTATCTCAAATAGTAGAGCATGGCGCTAACAACGTCAAGATCATGGGTTCGATTACAAGGGAAAGCAAGAGCTGATAAAATGTAAAAAACTGTAACTTGAATGCAATGTAAGTCGCTTTAGATAAAAGCGTCTGATAAATGCATAAATGTAAATGTAAATCCACTGACAGATCGAGGTGGGCACAGAGAGCTGTGTGAGTTTGTCTGAGAGAAGGTCAGGCATGATGGTATTGAAGGCCGAGCTGAAGTCCACAAATAAGATCCTTGCGTAGGTGTCACAAATCGCACCTCTGTGGCTCTCTCCGATCGCCACCGGAGGGCACCTTCACCAGAGTACTGATCTCATTTGGACTGCATTACCCACATGCCCCGTGCCTTGGCCTGATTACCTGCCCAGGTGTTCCTCATTTCCTACCCCTATTTAAACTGTGCTCTTCTCCTCAGCTGACGTGAAGTCTTGTTTGCCCCGGCCACAATTCTGAGCGTTTCTCTGATTCTTTGATTCTCCGTGTTTTGACCTAGGACTGTTTATTGATATCTGATTGTCTGCCTGTTGCCTTCTGACACTTTTGAGCCTGCCTTATCATCTTTGATTCTCTGCTGCCTGCCCTGACATTAGCCCTGTATCTGTTCTTGATTTTGGATTGACCCTGCCTGTTAATTATTATTAAAGTATTATCGCAAATGGATCCAAACGCTTCAGACTCTTCATCACAGTAGGTCCCAGGTTTGTCAAGGTGTTGCAGGATGCAATGCAGTCCCATGTTGACAACGTCATCCACAGACCTGTTTGCTCTGTAGGCAAACTGAAGAGGATCCAGCAAGGGTCCAGTGATGTCCTTCAGGTAGGCCAGGGCCAGTCGCTCAAATGACTTCATGACCACAGATGTGAGAGCGACAGGTCTGTAGTCGTTAAGACCAGTGATTTTGGGCTTTTTGGGGACGGGAATGATGGTGGAGCGTTTGAAGCAGCAGGGAACTTTGCACAGCTCCAGAGATCTGTTGAAGATCTGTGTAAAGATGGGGGCCAGTTGGTCAGCACGGACTTTTAGACAGGCAGGTGAAATACCGTCTGGTCCTGAAGCTTTCCTAGATTTCTGTTTCCTGAAGATCCGGTTCACATCCTCTACACAGATTTTAAGCGCAGGTAAAATGGTGGGGGATGGAGGGAGGGGGGTTGCAGGGGGGGTAGGTGAATGTGTGAAGTGCAGATCAGAGCGGGTGCTGGGTGTCAGTCTGGCCTTTTCAAACCGGCAGTAAAACACATTCAGATCATCAGCAAGTTGTTGATTCTCCACAGACTGTGGGGGTGGTGTCTTGTACTTGGTGATGTTCTTCAGACCAGTCCAAACTGATGTCGGATCGTTGGCTGAAAGCTCACTTTTCAGCCTTCCAGAGTAGTTTTTTTTAGCCACTCTGATCTCCTTTGTTAGTCTGTTTCTGGCCTGGTTATACAAGATTTTATCCCCATTTCTGTAAGCATCCTCTTTGGCCTGACGAAGCTGTTTGAGTTTCCCAGTAAACCAGGGTTTATCATTATTGAATAAGAATGTCCTGGTGGGGATGCACATATCCTCACAGAAACTGATATATGAAGTTACAGTCTCTGTGAGATCGTCCAGATCGGTGGCAGCATCTTCAAAAACACTCCAATCAGTAAGTTGGAAACAGGCTTGTAAAACCTGCTCTGTTTCATTAGTCCATCTTTTTACAGTTCTTAATACAGGCTTGGCTGATTTCAGTTTTTGCCTGTAGGACGGTATAAGATGAACCAAACAGTGATCAGAGAGTCCTAAAGCTGCTCGTGGGACAGAGTGATATGCATCCTTTATTGTTGTGTAACAGTGATCTAATATATTACTGTCCCTGGTGGGACATGTAACGTGCTGTCTGTATTTTGGCAGTTCACGGGAGAGATTTGCTTTGTTAAAATCTCCAAGAATGATTAAAAGAGAGTCCGGGTACCGTTGCTCCGTTTCAGATATTTGTTCAGCCAGCTGCTGCATCGCGGTGCTCACGCACGCATCCGGAGGCACGTACACATTCACGAGAATGAAAAAGGAAAACTCCCGCGGCGAGTAGAACGGTTTACAGTTTATGAAGAGCGCCTCTAAATTAGGAGAACACATCTTCTTCAGAGTTGTTACATCTGTACACCAACCTTCATTTATGTAGAAACATAGTCCACCACCTCTCGTTTTCCGTGTTAGCTCCGTGATGCGCTCTGATCTGAACAGCTGGTAGCCCGGCAAATGAAGCACATTGTCCGGAATGGCTTCACTCAGCCAGGTTACAGTGAAGCACAATGCAGCAGAGTTTGAAAAATCCTTGTTTGTGCGGGTGAGGAGAAGTAGTTCATCCGTTTTGTTAGGAAGGGATCGGAGATTCGCTAGATGGATACTAGGGAGTACTGTTCGGAAGCCTCGTTCGCGGAGCTTAACCAGCGCGCCGGTGTTCTTCCCTCGTTTGCGTCTGAGCACACGTTTGACTAGGACCGCTGCCCCTCCGACTAGAACATCCAACAAAGTGTCTGAATAATCAAAAACCGGAAAAAAATTGTCCGGTGTGTGTTGCCTTATGTCCAGTGGTTTGTCTCTGGTAAAACTGATAGTAAGAGAATGACTAAACACAGAACAAACAAACAAAAACAATAAAAGAATGGAAGCGTTCCACAACATGGGACACCAAAGTTTCATGATGATATGCATCATCATGAAACTTTCTTTTTCACTTGCTTTATCGGCCAAGCCAGATTTTTTGACTGATAGCACCTGATAGGTTCACAAAGTCCCTGTTCTTGCTCTGAGCCAACTAAATTAGACCCTAAATAACACCAGCCTTTGCCACTATTCTTAAATCCGTCCGTCCAGAGCCCTGGAGAACCCGCACTGAAAGACAGAGCTAAATTTGCCATCTCCAAAATGCTAGAGAAGGGTGGGCTCTTAGGAACATACCTCGAATGATTTATGAGCATTTGTTGAAAATTCGTATTAAGTTAGCCAGTCTGAGACCATTCTTTCCTAAGGTTGAAACATGCTGTCACTGAATGCCTTATCTTTCGCTCTGCAGCTCATAGAGAGAGTGGAGGAACACTTCAGCTGCTTTTCAATTCAGTATTCACCGCTCCTTCATACTGAACACGGCACATCTGTAGAAGGTCACTTCACTTAACAAAGCTTGATTCTTATTGGTCATCAAACACTTGAGTCAGAATAGGAGTCTTAATGGCATACTTGTTAAAATGTAAGTGGACATATGTATATGTATGACAATTAAAAAAGAAATGAAAAAAAATCATTATTATAGTTAGTTGTATCATAGTTAATTATTATTTACTATTATGAATGGTTTAAATAAGTAACACTTTGCATAATCATTCTCATTTTTATGAGTTGCTACCCATAAGGCTTTCAGCTCTGACAAAACCTCTAAATTGTGTGACAAATATCTGTGAATTTAAAATTATATGGGTTCAAGTAAGTAAGATTTTGAAAGAAGCCTTTTATGCTCATTCTATGCTCAGGCTGCTTTCATTTTGCTCAAAATACAGAAAAACCGGTAATGTTATTACAATTTAAAATGACACTTTTATATTTCAATATATTTTAAAAAGTAATTAATTCTTATGATGGCAAAGCTGAATTTTAGAAAGTTCAAAGGAACAGAATTTATTTGAAATATGTCTTTACTGTCATGTTTGATCAATGTAATGTGCCAATACTGAATAAAATCATTAATATCAATCAGTCAATCAATCAATCAATCACACATCTTACTGACATCTAACTTTTGAATGGTAGTGTGTGTGAGTGTGTGTGTGTATAGGTAAACACACACACACACACACACACACACATAGGTAATAACTAAATAATGACGAATATTCACATTTATTTTAGCAAAACTTCATGACTCATCAAATAGCTGAATACCCTATGAAGTCAGAATTTTGCATTAATGATTCCATCCAAAACCCCTGCTGAATCTTTAACGCAATATATGATTTAACAGTATTAAACAATTTGATTATGCATGTTTTAACAGCTTGCAAATTTGACACATTTAAGAGAATTTTCAAATATCAATTCAATAAATGACTTTTTTATATACTTTTTCATATAGCCTAATTGAGTTGTCCTAATATTGATATTCTAGTGTAATCTCATCATTCTTTCACAGTGACTTGAGGGCTTCTGACCACAACGATATTTGTTGCCCAAAACACCATTGCAGCAAGGAGAAGCAGCCAGAAGAAGAGAAGGGAGAAGTTGACATTAAACTCATTAAAGTTTGTATTATCCAGTGTTTAGTGCTCCGATTACGGCAAACAGAGCCATCTGCTTAGGGGACAGGCCTTCCCCCCACAGCCCTGTATAATTCACCAAATAAAGTTTGTCTCTCCATCCAGAAATCAAAGGTCCCACAGGGAACACTTGCAGTTTCTGCCGAGGAGCTGGAAATTGCGAGCAGGTGTACCTCTAGCGAGCCCGTTTGCCTTACTGATGCTGTATGCAGATTAGTGTTTCATCCTCGCATTCATTAATGAGTTTCTCTATTAATCAATTCCACTCATTTGGATGAGGCCTGCTATGGAATGGAACTGGGCCATTGGTGCTCATTAAGAGATAACAGCAATTTTCTCTCATGATCTTGAATGTTTTTTTGGGGACACGTTACTTATTAACAGCTTAAAGTGATGTCAAAATGTGGCTTTAACTCAATTTGATACATGACATAACTTTATTAATTCCTAAGTGACGATTGACATTAGTGCTCCAAAATAAATCTTGCTCCAGTTGACGTTTCCAAAGTTCCTGATTTTGCTTTTGCTTTATTTTTTAATGTCTCACTAAAACAATATATTCCCAATATATTTTATGGCTAGCTTTCATATATACAGTATGCTTTATGTTTCCTCGAATTGCTAGATTTAGCTGGTATGTGTACAAAACTCAAATGATAAAACCCCAAAACCATTGCTATGACATATACTATCTGTATTGCATCTGTGAGTCAAAAACTGAACAAATATTTCTTTCTCTAAAAGTGTAGTGCACTTTGTTCAACCATATTTTCCATTCTTTTTTGGTTCATACATTTTGATAAGATAATGCAACCATCGCTCATCACAAGCAAGTCATTTTCTTAAAGTAACCCACATTTTTGGTCTTATATTGTGGTTTTTGCATCCAAAAAAAACAAAAAAAAAAAAACAAATGTTGCAAACTTGTAAAAGCTTTTTATAAAGATGGCATGTAAACATCTCAACTTGGTTGTCACATACTAGAAAAACTTTAATGCAGGAGTTTATGATGCAAATTAGTTCCCCATGAGGAAAAAGACTCTTGTGTGAATTTTTAGTCTCAAATGGGGTAGCGGGGCTTATGTTTTAAATATTGCAAATTAACAGCTAGTTACTAGGCAACCATACAGTACATCTCATCTGTAATGGCAAAAAATGAATTTATATCTTCTCTTTATGCATGCAAATTCTGGTGATTTGTCATCATATGGATTAAATGTTATAACCTGTTTGGCCTGCATGAGTTATTTTGGACACAACAGTCTGCAACTGCTCTTGGTCCCACTGGGATTCGAGACGTTGTAGGTACAGCATTGTGGCAATGATTTGAGAAGGCGGATCCTCTGTCAACAATCAGTTGACATTAATAAGCTTCCTATATACAGCACACTAAAGCAGCTCATTCTCGTTGATTGGCAGAGCTGTGATTATGCTTCAAAGTCTCATCCAAACATTTGGAGTAATTGAGTAACTAATGTGTCTTATCAAAATTGTCAAATGTGATCGAGATAAATGACTTTTGGCGTAAACCCTTTTGGATTTTTTTTACTGTCTCAAGCTGAGCAAAACTATCAATAGCTGTGCAGAGGCGTATTTTAAAATCCACGGCTTACAACAGCAAACAGCATAATTAACCTGCTGCCATATTTACCCAGTACTTATTTCAACACATGTTCTATTAATTAAGATACAGCAGGGTGAGACAGATAGAAAGATTCAAAAAGAAAGGCTTTTGGTTACACTTTATTTTGATACTCCACTTTATACATTCTGCTGACTGTAAGTACTGTTGCAACTACAGTACATGTCAACTAACTCTTTTTACAGTTTTTCTTGATTGCTTACACAATTTCTTGAAATTATGCGTCTTTTTTTGCGAAACTCTAAACACAAATCCATAACTTCTAACTCAATTCTCCAAACTTCCTACATTCAGGTCAAAATGAAGCTTTCCACTTAAAACAACTCAGTCTTGCTGAAAAAACAAAATTTGCTCTCAGACATGACACATAAACCCTCAAAAACACACACACTACGACACAGTATTACACACTGATGATATAAATTCAAAACAATACTACAAAAACCGGTAATAAGTGTGGTACTCCCCAAGTGTTTTATTCCTTAATTTAATGTACTGTAGAGTACAGTGCATTACAGCAAACAACAACAACAACAATTATTTTGCCCCAGCATCCCGTCTTTGGTCTGGGACAGGCCAAAGAACCTCTTCAACATCACAGGCTATATTGTCCCTGGCCAGGCAGCGGGGGTAAAATCCTCTCGCATGCCTGATCCAACCCTGGCACGCATTAACTAAAATATCTGAGAATGCTTGTCTTCTTGCCCTAGCTCTTCCCATTCCTCTTTCTCTTCCATGTTGTCCTTGTGTCATTGTTCACAAACAAGATATGCAAAATGCTTAGTCATGTTGTCAATATAACAGTGCACTCTGTCAGTATTACCTGATGTAAACTATGGCAACAGTTTGAATGACATTACTGTACTGAAATGCAGAAGGCTGCGCTTCTTATGTATGCCATATATCCATTTCAAAAGTACAAATTTACACATTACTGTATGTGGGATATTGATTGAAAGAGACTGTTTCGAAATGTTTGAATTATTGAGGATATGGTCAATCTCCCAATATTTAGCTGCACCCTTCAGCCATTGTAAGGCCATGATTGACAACATGGTCCACAATATGGCCCTTATTTCATCTGATATGCACCTCTGTCCTTGGCCTCTTCTGCCTCTTCCTTGGTTTTGCCTCTGTACCCTTCCACCAAGCATCCTTACTCCTCTTCTTCCTCTCAGCTGTTGACCCTGATCATTTCCTGGATGTTCATCCACTGTCAGAATTTGTAACTCTTGTGTTGTCCTCTGTCTATATGCTTTCCAATTGAAGATTCATGAGATGCACCTTTCAGCTATTTCAGAGAACTGGTTTATAATTGGTTGATCTATATTCTCTTCATTAGTGAAAGTCAAGATTCACTTGCACAATTCATGGCAAATTTACAAAAAATCTAATAGAAATGTGTAGAAAATATGTTTGAAAGTTTATGACAGCTAGATCAACCATTTTTCATTTACCGTAATAACTTATATGAACTAATGACTAGATGTTTTGAGGGGTAAGATTATTGCACAGAGAGCTATATTATACATTTTGAGCAACATCACAATACTAACTGATAATGTAGGAAACTGCAGACAAATGTAGATACGTTTTTTTTTTCTTTTTTTTTCGATTGCTTACACTCTAATAACATAAAAATAACACCCAGTTAGTGAAACCGTACACTCAAGTAGCAAAACCTCAGTCCAGATCTGCAGAACTGTAAGCACATTCTCAGCCTCACACTTTTTGCAAAACACTAAAGACACTAAACACACTTCTTTACATTAGACACAGAAATCTAACATGATGTCACTTCTTTGCCATTTCAAGACAATGCTTTCCAAAATACCACACCTATAAACTAATTGATCAAACACAGCCCTCAGGTGTGCAGACACTTCGGTGCTTAACTGTAAACTCAACAATCAGGTGCAAGCACTATAAAAAGGCAAAAGATGAGTTTATGTGTCTTCAAAAATGGAAGGCAATGTTGCAGTAAGAGGGAGAGGGAGAAACATCGTTGACCACAGAGCTATTTTGAATGTCCCGAGTCAACGTGGTGGTAACATCACAGTATATGCTGCAATCATGCAGAATGGGGTCTTCCACCAGAATGCCAACTTAGGCCCTTACAACATGGCCCACATATTCACATTTTTAGACAGACTACACAATATTGTCACAGCAGAAGACCAAATGGATGCAGAGCAGATGAGATACATTGTCATCTAGGACAATGTATCTTTCCATTGATCTGCTGTGGTCCAAAACTGGTTTCATAAGCGTCCACAATTTTCACTCCAATACCTCCCACCATACTCTCACTTCCCCCCCTTTTTTTTTTTTGGCATGGCGTTGGATGGTTTACAATCTCCAGCCCTTTGTCAGGATATCCCTCATTCAAGCCATGGAGACCTGATTGATTCAGGGTCTGTGCAAGGATGGATTCGCCACTCAAGAAGATTCTTCCCTCACTGTCTTGCAAGAGAGGATGTGGACAAATTGCTATGGCCAGATTCAGCGAAGAGATGATGTTGTGGTTTTTTTGTTTGTTTGTTTTGTTTTGTTTTGTTTATTTTTTTATGCTTTCTTTTTCTCTCCACAAATCTTTTTTGTTGTTTATGTTGTATATTGCATTTAGAATATGTTCTGATTTTCAGTGCAATATGCAACCTTTGTAAATGCATGGGTGTATTGACGGATTTTACAATGTGGAGAGAAATAAATATTTTCATCAATGTACAGTACTGGTCTTGTGTGTTGTGTTTGGTCAATCATGTACTGTACTCTAACAATATTTCTGAAAAAATCAAACCCAGACTAGTATATCATTAGAAAAATGTAGAAATGTTACATGTGTTTAAGATTGAGCACCACAGTGTGTAAGTGGTTCAAACAGAATCAGGTTGTATGAACCATGTGTGTGCCATACGGTGCCAAAATTGGGTTTTGTTAAATTATTGTAAAGTTTTGAATGAAGTGCTTCATTTTGCAAAAGATCTGATGTGTTCTGATACTTGTGTGTCTGGATGTGTGAATTGTGTGTTGTGTTTTGACAAAAAGAGCCTTGTTTTTAGCAATCGTAAAAAACTGTAATCAGTTGCATGAATGTACCAAAACAAACGCAACTTGTTCAAAAGAATGAGAAACTTTTTATGATGTGTACAAGTGACTAGATGATGTGGAAATTGAACAAGTATTGAATTTCATTTCAGATCTGAGAAATGCACCAAAGTCACTGAGAAAAACTGTAAGATGTCTGTGGCCCTTTATCCATCAAAGGTTCTGATTGGTGTGTGATAAATTTTGACTCCTAGTGTTTCCACTTGGGTAACTGTTTGCTAATTGAGCTCAAACTTTGCAGACTTGAGTGAACAATATTGAATGCTAGTGCTTTCTAAATGACCACTAGGTGTAAGCACTGAGAAATGTAGGGTTTGCAACTATATGTCAACTAAGATTATTAGTATACTGTTAGGTTAGGGTTAGGACCTAATTTAGGGGTTAGGTTTAGTAGAATAAATTGACATACCTGCAAAGTTACTTATAGTCAGCTGAATGTCTGATGGGTGACCATCAAAATAAAGTGTTAGCAGTTATTAAGCAGAGAATCTACAAATATTTTAATGTCTACTAGCTGACATAGTTGCAAAGTTAGAGTAGAATGTCTAAAGTGGACTAACAAAATAAAACGTTACATACGTTACTTAGAATTAGTTAACAAATCTGACATTAATTCTAGTCTATCCTTTTTTTAAGCTTACCAATAATTTTAAATTCTCTCATCATTATTCCTCACGCTAAGATACATAATGACTTCTGAAGATGGTGATTTTGCGTCATTTTGACAACCTCAGAGACTTTTATAGAAAAAGAGCACCCTAGACATTCTACAAAATGTCATCAATTGTCTTCCAACAAAGAAAAGAAGACAAACAGATTTTGGAACAATGTTAGAGTGAGGAAATAATGACAGAATTTTCACTGACAAAAATTATTTGATTTTACGTTATGTTATGTTATGTTATATGTTAAGTTATTTTAATTTGGGCTATCATTTTAAATCATTGCTAACGGTGTTCATTTATTGGAATGTTCAGATCATGCATGTTTGGACTTTTCCAAAAATTTTAAACCACAAAGTGCTTTTCAGAGTGATGCCTTTTGTACATTATGTCTGTATTTGTGTGATACGTTTAATTATTTATTTCTGTTAATTGCACATTTTTGTCCTCCAATTTACTCCATGTTATTGTCCTTTTCTATTTTCTTCTTCTTCTCATTATAATTACTTCACGCAAAGCTGAACAGGCTTTGATGTTGGAGAATAAGAAAATGGAAAGAAAAAAGAAACTCAATATACTATATATATAAAACCATTCAAGAATACTACCAAGATCACTGAATAACAGAGCCTTGGTAAGACTTACAAATGGTTTATATTAATATTTGTGTTATTCTCTTGACCTGTTCCTGAAAGAGCATTCATTTCCACCCATAGTGTCACCCTCAAAAAGGGCTCTCGAATAGAACGACACTTTATTTCACGTATATCATAGCTTCCAAGCATAATGGCCTCAATGTCATGGGCAAGTTTGAAGCCGGTCTTTGTTCAGACTCTGATGGAACAGTCAGAGATATAGGAGATTTGCATTAAGCTGCTTGTCTAAGATGAGAGATGTGGAGTAGAATTATTCAGCAAGAGGCTTTAGTTGGATGAATTACAGTGGCTGTGTAAGTTGTCCTGAAGTCAGATTCAGCATAAAAGTCAGACTCTCGCAAGTTTTTTTGATTGGAATGGCAGGTATTATTTTTTATTTGTTGTTTTGGCTTAAGCTCTGCTGTATGCGAGCATCTATTTGGAATCAAATTAGGCCATGGTGTTTTCAGAAACCAAACGCATAAAATTCCCGTTGTCATTAGCGTTGAAATAATATCGCGCTTTTAAAAGTAGAAGCGAGTTATGAGGACAAAAGCTTTCCAAAAACAATTTCTCAAGAACACAGTGATGCTCTATTCATTTGTACCTCGTATTCACAAACCAAATAATTGAACTGAATTCTGTGTCATGAGGAACAAAACCTTTCACATTCTCCACATTTCACAGACATTTTATCCAGAAATTCATTCTAAAACATTTTAAGGGAAAACAGTTACGTTTTGTCACTTCTCTTCTTGTTAGCAGATGTTTACATTGTAATAGTTGAGAAAAACATTGATTTGGTGGAACATATACACAGATGTTGTGCTGTTTAGTTTCATCCCAATATTAAATACTCACTTTTAGCAGAGCAGTTTTATCTGATTTATTTCGTATTTGATTATGTGAGTGGTCTGCTATTACTATTATGTAAGAAATAATGTACAGTTCTTATCAGAAAATAAACCACTTAAAGTCCTGTATCATCTGATTGCATGTTTTCAAGGCCAAAATAAGTAAATGCATACAGTAAATGGAAATGAAATCAATTAAGGTAGAATTATGTAAATTTTTTGAATGGAATGGAATTTGAATGGAATATTTTATGCTTGTTTATTTATTTATTTATGTTACTGCATTATATTAAAAAACTGTACAACAGTAATGAACGAATAATGTGGATTCTGAAGAAAAAAAACCTTAATGTTACGTTAGAAACTTAACATAAATAGTAATTTTTGTTAAGGATTTGGCAGCTTGGTATGTGCCTAATTTCCATGAAGCTCATATAGCAATGATAGATAGATAGATAGATAGATAGATAGATAGATAGATAGATAGATAGATAGATAGATAGATAGATAGATAGATAGATAGATAAAATATGCTTTTTATGGATGGTAAATTTCCTCAGGAAGTTAATTTTGGTGTGCATCCTCTTTAAGTATATATACTTGAAATACAATATCAGTACAAAGCAAGTGCTTCTAGCTGTACCAATATTAAAAATACTACCACTAGAAACAAACTCTATATCATTTCCTCTGGCATTTCAGAATCAGATGAAGTGAAATTAAACCATCCATATCAAAACACAGGCAGCAAACTTCAGTAAGCGCTGCAGTGGGAAGAGAGAAAAGTTTCTGTACGGAGTGAAATGAGGAGCCTGTGAGGTGAGGATGGAGGAGCTTGTTTTGTATTATAGATAGAAAGAAAGCTGCAGGCTCCGTGAGGCCTGCGAGGCGGGGATGTTGGCAGTGATGCATGATCATTCAGAGCTGCCTATGATTGATTCTGTGCATGGGATTGACTAAATTGCTACAATTTGTTTAGATCCTTGGTGGAGGATATCTCAGCATTAATAAAACATTATCAATCATTAGTATGGAGACTGGAGAGATTGTGCGAGACTTAGTGCAAATTAGTCTCTGTCTCAGATGTCTGACATACACTCCCGCTCAGAAACTAGACTTCATCTTGGAGGTTTTAATGCTTAATTTTAGATACTTCAAACACAATCCAGTCGCATAGCATTTGTGATCAAGTGCATAGGATATTTTTTCAGTCTTGTTTCCAAGTATTTATTTATTTATTTTTTTAATTAAATGAAACCATTTCATTCCATTTAACCAATTAATTTTCGTAAGCAGTATTTTTGACTTGTTTTCCACTAAAAATATCTAAACGTCCTTAAAACAAAATTAATTTCTAAGACTAAGATTTTTTTACTCCACTGACAAATTGTATTTGTCTTGTTTTTAAGCAAAAATCCAATAAATTTAGTGAGTTTTATGCCTCAACCAAAAAAAAAAAAACAACAACAACAACAAAATAAATAAATAAATAAATAAAAATAAAATAAAAAATAAAAAAATAAAATAAACCTTAATATAAATAAAACAACAAAAATAAAAATGATGTGTTTCAGTTATTATTTTCAACATTTTTTATTTTTATTTAGTTGAGTTTGATGTAATAATATAACTAAACATTATATAAAAAAATAAATAAATAAAAAAAACTATAAAAATGACAATTAAAAAATGTCAGTAAACAACCAGAAAAGGGAAAGAAGGTTAGAAAAAAAATAAATCTTGTTATTTGTTTTACTAGTTAATTTTACCTATGAAATAAACCTCATTTTTCAGGCTGTTTGTATATTTCAACTGAAAAAAAAAAAAAAAAAATGGTTTAATAAAATAAAAATGGATTGGAATATTTTATGCTTATTTATTTATTTATTTATTTTACTGCAATATATTAAAACAACTGTACAACAGTAATGAAAGAATAATGTGGATTTTGAAGAAAAAAAACCCTTAACGTTACGTTAAAAACTTAACATAATTTTTGCTAAGAATTTGGCAGGTTGGTATGTGCCTAATTTCCATGAAGCTCATATAACAATGGGTTAGATAGATAGATAGACAGACAGACAGACAGACAGATAGACAGATAGATAGATAGATAGATAGATAGATAGATAGATAGATAGATAGATAGATAGATAGACAGACAGACAGACAGACAGACAGACAGACAGATAGATAGATAGATAGATAGATAGATAGATAGATAGATAGATAGATAGATAGATAGATAGATAGATAAGAATAAAAAAAAAAAGAAAAAGAAAAAGAAAAAAATGCTAATTTGAGATATGGGTTAAGATATTCTGTAGTAATTCTTAGTATTTTATGCAGTTTTAAGTAAAGTAAGTAAATTTTGTTTTGAATTAAGGATGTTGTCTTCTTTTGTGGTCATGAGTTAAATACCTCTGCGAACACAAGGTTTGTTGTTAAGAATTTACAATAAACAAAAAAATCCAGGTTAACGTTAACAGCGCGTGTCTGAAACACAACTTTTAATACATTCAGCGAGACTGATGGCTTTGTCATCTCCAGATGTGACAGCCGAAAGTGAGTGAAGCATAAAAGCATATAAATAACCAAAGGTGCAGACTGAATTAGAATGGCATTCAATGAGAAGAGAGAAAGACTTGAAAAGACAGAGAAATAACATTTTCTCAGACTCTCTCCCATCTGTACATCTCTCATGTTAGATATAGAGAAATGCATCCTCGAAGAAAGTGAAGACAGAAAATAATTAGTCTCTACAGAGAGGCAAAGACAGTTTTGTTTTTTCCCCCCTCCCCTCCACCATATAGTGTTTTTACAGAAAGGGACTCAGTTTGTTTCTGAATCTTGAGCAACAGGGGTTGTTGTGCACCTGGATTGTCTGTATCTATTTGCAGAGATAAAAGGATCTGCAAATAAGTAAAAACTGCTGACAATATGAAGGAAATGAAATCCAAAAATTGATCATTTAACATTTTACTCTGCATTAGAAACAAATGATTTAGAATTTAGAATTTATTTGACTTAAGTTCGGTCTTTACTATACTATATAGCATCACCATACTACAATACTTGAAAAAAAATTAAATAAATAAAAGCAAATTTAAATGACAAAATGGATCATATATATATATATATATATATATATATATATATATATATATATATATATATATATATATATATGACATACTTTGACATGTTTTTAACAGCTTCCTGAGATCCGCCCACCTACCAGACACTTTCCTGTATAAATAAATAAATAAATAAATGAAAAGTAAGGTTGGAATAATGAATGTTTATTGATTTTGTCGTATAATTTACTACAAATGAAAAACTACTAGAGTAGCAGTATGTTAATTCTACTATGAATAAGTAAACAGTGAAGCTAAATCAAATAACTTCTGTGGCTATAAAAGCATTCGGCGGAGGCTCTGTGGCACAGTTTAGCAGCACAAGCTCATCCCATATGCACAACGTCTCTCTGTCTCTCAGGCAAGAGCCTGTAGCACATGGACGAGGTGGCAGAAAATGACTTTGATCTTGATGCTGATAGCAAAGCGGGCTCAGTGTGCTTTTTTCAACCCCCTTTGGCCTCGAACCTTCCTTCCATGCATATGTAGCTGACACCGTACTGTCCCAGACTGCTACTTTAACATCAGTCTCAGAGTCTCTGTCCTTGTCTTGTCTTGTCTTGTGAGCTGATGCAAGCCACCCTACAGAGCAAAGGCTGAGGAATGCGTTCCCTTGCCTCGATGCGTTTTAGTCTTTATTTTGGAAGTGCGGTGTTAAGGATTCAGCCGAGTGAAATAGAAAGACTGAGGGCTGATGAGACTTCTTTGTCCCTTCTTTGAGAGAACACATAACATAATTTTCTGAAATGAAAAGGCAGAGGGTCTGCCATTAGAGACCTCGTGTAAAAAAAACTACAAGTGAATTTTAGACTAGTTTATCAGACATCAGATATATTAATGATGTTTATTTGAAGAGATTTAAACATGTTTTGCGATAAGAACATGCTTTTAGCAGGGGTTAGTGAACTCAACCTTGTCAAAATGTTCCTGCTGGGTTATCGAAAAACAAACACATTTTAAAAAGCCCAAAGACCCCATTTAAAAGAGCGAGAGAGAGAGAAACAAGTTGTTTACTTTTGTTTGAGGAGTTGGTGTTGTGTTTTTCCTGTCTTATTGAAAGAACAGCTTGTTTTAAGATCCCAAAAACAGTCTATCCTTAGGTGAGGCCTTTATTCAAAAGAAAATGAAAAGATTTGATTTGACACAGAAAGGGAGAGATAATCTTCCTTCGCATTTTCATTCTAATAGGAGGCTGAACTTCACATTCCAGACACGGTGAATAAAAATATCCTTTTTTATAAATGAGCACACTTTAAAAGTACACTTCACACAAAATGTTTTTTCCTCTATCATTTGCTCACACTTATGTCATTCTGTGCTTTAATCAGAGCCACACACCATCACAAATGTTATTTTAATAATTTTGAAATGTCTGAGCCGAAGTCTATCATCAAAATAATTTGATATCACTCTCATAACTCTCTCACATGATTACGTTCCCAAATATCAGTCATCCAAGATAACATAACAGCGTTGTCAGAACTCTGTTCACTTTATTCTCTTACTGAATTTGAATTGAGATAGTAATGCAAAATGTAAGATGCAAAATTTGAATGTTCATGTTAAAATTCATAACTGTAATTTTAAACTAGAAAACCAGTTTGTCAAGAGAAACTGTCACTAGCTGTTTCCATTCAAACTTAACAAATTTAACTTAAGCGCAAAATTACAATATCACCTGATACATGCAGTGCTGAGTAAGATGGGATGAGTAAGATTTTTAATGTTTTTTAAAAAAGTATCTTAAGCTCATTAAGGCTGCATTTATTTGATCAAAAATACAGAAAAAAAACGTAATTTTGTGAAATATTATTAGTTAAAAAAATGATTTATTTCTGTGAAGCTAAGCTGAATTTTCAGCACCATTACTCTACTCTTCAGTGTCACGATTCCTCAGAAATCATTCTAATATGCTGATTTATAATTAATGTTGGAAACAGTTATGCTGCTTAATACTTTTTTTTTCAGAATTATTTGATAAATAATAAGTTAAAAAGAACAGTTTATTCAAAATAGAAATTTTATATACTACTATTTAAAAGTTTTTTTTTTTTTTTTAAGAAATTAATACTTTTATTCAGCAAGGATGTGTTAAATGGATAAAAAGTGATAGTAAAGACTTCTATTGTTAGAATAGATTTCTATTTTGAATAAATGCTGTTCTTTTTAACTTTTTATTCATCTAAGAATCAAAGAAAAAAGGATCACTAGTTCAAAAAAAAATAATAAAATTAAGCAGCACAACAGTTTCAAGTTTTTGATAACAAATCAGCATGTTAGAATGATTTCTGAAGGTGACACTGAAGATAGGATTATATATACATATAAAATTTGATTTTTATAATATATATATATATACACATACAAACCCGATTCCAAAAAAGTTGGGAAAAAAGTTACAAATTGTGAATAAAAACGGAATGCAATGATGTGGAAGTTTCAAATTTCAATATTTTATTCAGAATACAACATAGATGACATATCAAATGTTTAAACTGAGAAAATGTATCATTTTAAGGGAAAAATAAGTTGATTTTACATTTCATGGCATCAACACATCTCAAAAAAGTTGGGACAAGGCCATGTTTACCACTGTGTAGCATCCCCTCTTCTTTTTATAACAGCCTGCAAACATCTGGGGACTGAGGAGACAAGTTGCTCAGGTTTAGGAATAGGAATGTTGTCCCATTCTTGTCTAATACAGGCTTCTAGTTGCTCAACTGTCTTAGGTCTTCTTTGTCACATCTTCCTCTTTATGATGCGCCAAATGTTTTCTATGGGTGAAAGATATGGACTGAAAGCTGGCCATTTCAGTATCCGGATCCTTCTTCTATGCAGCCATGATGTTGTAATTGATGCAGTATGTGGTCTGGCATTGTCATGTTGGAAAATGCAAGGTCTTCCCTGAAAGAGACGACATCTGGATGGGAGCATATGTTGTTCTAGAACTTGGATATACCTTTCAGCATTGATGGTGCCTTTCCAGATGTGTAAGCTGCCCATGCCACACGCACTCATGCAACCCCATACCATCATAGATGCAGGCTTCTGAACTGAGCGCTGATAACAACTTGGGTTGTCCTTGTCCTCTTTAGTCCGGATGACATGGCGTCCCAGTTTTCCAAAAAGAACTTCAAATTTTGATTCGTCTGACCACAGAACAGTTTTCCACTTTGCCACAGTCCATTTTAAATGAGCCTTGGCCCAGAGAAAACGCCTGCGCTTCTGGATCATGTTTAGATATGGCTTCTTTTTTGACCTATAGAGTTTTAGCCGGCAACGGTGAATGGCACGGTGGATTGTGTTCACCGACAATGTTTTCTGGAAGTATTCCTGAGCCCATGTTGTGATTTCCATTACAGTAGCATCCCTGTATGTGATGCAGTGCCGTCTAAGGGCCCGAAGATCACGGGTATCCAGTATGGTTTTCCGGCCTTGACCCTTACGCACAGAGATTGTTCCAGATTCTCTGAATCTTTGGATGATATTATGCACTGTAGATGATGATAACTTCAAACTCTTTGCAATTTGTCTCTGAGAAACTCCTTTCTGATATTGCTCCACTATTTTTCGCCGCAGCATTGGGGGAATTGGTGATCCTCTTCCCATCTTGACTTCTGAGAGACACTGCCACTCTGAGAGGCTCTTTTAATACCAAATCATGTTGCCAGTTGACCTAATAAGTTGCAAATTGGTCCTCCAGCTGTTCCTTATATGTACATTTAACTTTTCCGGCCTCTTATTGCTACCTGTCCCAACTTTTTTGGAATGTGTAGCTCTCATGAAATCCAAAATGAGACAATATTTGGCATGACATTTCAAAATGTCTCACTTTCAACATTTGATATGTTATCTACATTCTATTGTGAATAAAATATAAGTTTATGATATTTGTAAATTATTGCATTCCTTTTTTATTCACAATTTGTACAGTGTCCCAACTTTTTTGGAATTGGGTTTGTATGTATATATATATATATATATATATATATATATATATATATATATATATATATATATATATCCAACTGAAGTGACCATTTTTATGTGCATTTTTACCATTTATGCACATATTGGCGTTTCCATCCAGTGTTTTTTTGTATTTCTTGATTTATTTATTTTGTGATATCACAACATTTGCATAAAAATAGGTGGATGGAAAATAGCTATTGTTGGTTTGACAAAGCCTTGTTTGAAAGATTTGAAAAAAAAAAAAAAAAGGTTTGGAAGTTTATTGGCATAACAGATAGAAAATTTATTGACTGACAGACAGTCATATAGATAGATAGATAGATAGATAGATAGATAGATAGATAGATAGATAGATCCCATCTCATGTGAGGGATGGGCTATTTCAGGCATTATGCTAACGTAGAGTTGTGCAACTCCACAGGTAGACAACCTTCAATCCGTCTCACAGATGTCTCTCCTCTCATTTCCTCTTGAAGCACTCAGAAACAGCTGGTGGCTGGAGCTCACTGCTGACAGAAGTATCAAACAGATCCGAGATCAGTTCTCTAACTTCTTTATATGTTCAGCTCAGAGACTGCACACAAGAAGCTGGTCTTAGATCAGCAGTAAGTTTCACTAACAAAGCCCAGAACTGGACAATCTCCAGGTGTGCGTTCGTGTGGAGACCAGACTGCCCACATTTCATCCCACCAACCAAGCTCTGTTCCTACGGTCTGGTTTGACAGCTCCCCTTAACTAAGTGATTGAACTCCCAGGTTCTTCAGTGCAGGTGTCAAGGTGCGAATGAGTAGGAGAGAGAGAAAAGAGGGAAAGAATAGAGAAGCAAAGAGGAATTCTTGTCTTTTGTTGCCACAGACATATGGCCGACTGGTTGGGATTTCCCTCGGGATGCCAGCACAAACAGAGCTTTCAGGAAGTAAAGAGCTCCAGTAATTCTTCCACAGCTACTGTGCAACCACCTCAGCCTCCTCTGTGAACCTTCGATATGGAACATTAATCTAGCGTTTGGCTACACTGTAATCATTTAAACCTTTGTTCAAGTTTTCCTGTTTATTTGGTTGACATCTGTGTGGGATCACGTTTAGTTAGGATGTGGCTAGAAATTGAATCAACAGCTTGGTAATGCGCTTTTGGAAGAAGTGATTGGCCTTGAAATTCATTGCCTAAGTTTAAGAAAGATTGTCTTTCAACCCATTTTGAAACGAACGGGCAACAGATATGCACATACAACAAATTTATTGAGAATCACTTCAATCGATTAAATCACTCATTGAATTGAACATCATGTCCAACTCATCTCAAAATGGGGGAAAAAGCTTATAAATGAGCGAACCCCAAGACCACTTGTGGCATTTACTTAGGTTTTATTGGCTGATACCTTGAGAATATGGTTGGTTAAATAACACAAAGCTGAATAGCAGCAAATAATAATCAATAGAAGGAAATATTGATGATTTTTCTTCCAGCGGAATATATTTCCTTATTGATGCACATGCAAGAGATTGGTTTTAATTAGTTTTTAGAAATATAAAGCGAATAATTTACAGACAAACCGCTTCATTTGTGGAACTTATGTTGGGGATTTAAAGTAAGTGGCATATTTTTCACAATCATATTTATAACAACGAGAAAACAGATTGAAGAAACAGTGCACTGCATATGTGTGACAAACAACACTAGCTGGAACATGTTATAATTTACACTAATTATGGTAATTACTCTAACTGATATAACTTAATTAAAAATGTAGTGATAAACAGTACTATTCAACTCCAGAGTTTTGTGATCTAAAAAAAGAGATGTAAATTATCATGTAGGGGTATCTGAGACTTTTTCTTTTTTTTTTTTTCTTTTTTTTTTTTGTTAAAGTGGTAGGTTAGAGATTGCATCCCAACATTTCAATATCTTGAACTATTTCGTAAATAGTCAAATTAATTAAAAAACTGAACCCTGATAATGAGCAGAATCGGCATGTGTTTTGCAAAGCTCTGAAACATTTATGAATCTTCGCTTTTGAATCGATGCTTTGCAATGCATATTAAACCCAATTTCAGAAAATGAGGATTTGTTACAACATAGTGTTGCTAAATTTTTCAGATTTTTTTTTTATTGCTAGAGTTGATTGATCCCAAAGTGAAACCAAGAATCAGCTTAAAAATGTCAGTTTTATAATGATTTTGTAATCCAGGCTCAGAAGATTGATTTTTGCAACTTTGGGCCACTTGACAATTAGTGATTTATCTATAGCTTTTTGATTATATTTCTTCTCAGTATTTAGGCTTTTTCTCTGAAATGGATTTTTTATTTATTTATTTATTTAAATTTTTTTTGAGGAAATTTTATTTTATTTTATTTTATTTCATAGTTTTTTTTTTTTTTAATCTTTAGTTAAAAAGGAATGTTTATGGCACATCTGCTGCATAACTAATCACTTGTGTTCAGTAAATTCACATCCTCTTTGTCCTCTACCTGTTCAGTCATTTCATACGGAAAATGAGATCACTTTTCAGAAAGGGCACAGTCTTGAATACCGTGATAGATACATTAACTGTGATAGACAGAAATTAGAAAATAAGTCTGGCAGACACACCCCAGGAACATCCATTTAGAAGCGATAATCTCCATAAAAGGCTCTTTCTTCCCGCTAGACAGTATACTCGGAGCACAGTGTGCACTTTAAGTGTGGAGTGTGACATTGGCATCTAAAGAGGCGTCCCCGGCCCCCTGAGGGACATCTCCCAATTTGCATAAGTAACATCTTGATTTGCTGTAACACGAAATTGGGCTTCTGTTATGTTCAATTAACCCACCAGTTCAGGTTGTAATTAAAAGCTCACGTCTCCCACTGTGCATTAAAAAATGGGAGTGAGAAGAAAAATTGATCATGAGTAAAAAACAAAACAAAACAAAAAAACAAAACAAAACAAAACAAAAAAAAAAACAGGGAGAGAGTTCAAATATAAACTGCCGTCTCATCATGTTTTCATCAGTTATGACTTTGGCAATCATGGCTCCTGGGTTCAGGATATCTTTGGAGAGGTGCCACCATATCCATAAGTTGAAAGTTAATAGGGGGAGCATCAGCTGTTCTCTTCCTCTGATGTTGCCCTTGCCAGCTGCTGTACGTGAGTCAGAAAGCTTCTGTCTTACAGCACGCAATCTTTACGAGACCACTTGCTTTAAAGGGATTATTTTATGAGGGGAATTATGCAACAATTATGCTAACTAGAGGGCCCTTTTATTCTGAAGTTTTTGCTTACGGGCTTGAAACTCACTAATGGTCACTAGTGTGAGCTTTTTTTGTGATTACTATGCTGCAGAGATGGGCACTTGAGTTAGTGACTCAGACTCAGACTCAGACTCAACTTTATTGTCCCGTAGGGAAACTAAGGTTGCAGCAAAGTGCCAATACACTAACCATATCCATGCACACATAACCATTACCCCCATAAAAGCATACAATGTACACATACAATTTCCCAAACAGTAAAATTCACGCAACCATTACTCAAGTTCATAAATTTTGGGTACCCCCAGCAGGCACCAGACGTCTATGTAACGTCAGGTTGACGTTGGACATGACGTCGGACAGACGTTGCATTTTGGTTGAAAATGAAAATCGGGTTGACGTCAATATTTGACGTCAATTTGACATTGACTTAACATTGGATTTTGGTTGCACAACCTAAAAACAACAAAATCTCAACGTCAGCTGACGTCGGTATTGGACATCAATTTAACATTGACATTAGACGTTGAATTTACATTGAATTTTGGTCATCCGACATCGCAACCAAAATTTAACCAAATATCAATGTCTTATGACGTTGTGTGCCTGTTTTCTGCCTGCTGGGCCAATACATTCTCCTCCCCACCAGACTTATTCAATATCTTGGCCACAGTAACAAATGAATCTTTAGTTCTTTTCGTCCTGCATACAGGAACTCTAAAACGACGGCCTGATGGCAACATCTGAAACTCAGTATGTAGTGGGTGGTCAATAGTACAGAGAATGACCTGGGCTTTCTTAAGAACAGAATTTTGGTAAATTTCAGTAGGCACAGTTTGATTAACACCGATAATCTTGCCTGCCACCTTCACAAGGCTACCCAACCTATTCTTATGTGAGAGACTCAAGTTACCATACCATGCTACAATGCAAAAGGAAAGGACAGATTCAAAATTTTTTTTGTAAAACAGTGACATCATAGAAGACCAAACACTAAAAGATTTTAATTTCCTCAAAAAAACTATCTTTGTTGAACCTTTTTACCGACAGCCAAGGAGTTGGGTTGGAAAGTCAACTTATTATCTATAACTACCCCCAAATATTTATGTGTATCAACAATTTCAATGTCCAAACCTTTAATTGTTGTCATCCAGGAGCTAAGAGAAAACCTCCTGTAATCAATTCAAATAAAGAGAAAATCGGTCACACCACGAAATGAAGTCCTCCACGACAAGACCATGCCCCAAATCCTGTTCGTGGAGAAGACTCACAATCACTGAATCATCGGCGTATTTTATGATATAGTTATTCTCATGCATGCTCCGACAATCATTTGTATACATAATAAACAAGAGAGGTGAAAGGCAACAGCCTTGAGGGGACCCTGTAGAACAGTACTGAAAGTCAGAAAGAACACCATTGACTCTAACACACTGAAGATGTCCTACTAAAAAATCCAAAATCCATTCAGAAATATTAAGATCCAAATTAAAATGAGAAATTGATTTCTCTACCAACAAATGTGACTTCATAGTGTTAAAAGCAGAAGAGAAACCAATAAATAACAATCTAGCATGGGTCTTAGGCCTTTCCAAGTGACTAGACAGATAATTCAACAATGTAAGATTAGCATCCTCGACTCCCCTGCCCTGTCTAAATGCAAACTGCAGTGGATCAAGACTATCTTTTGATTGCTGTAAAATTCCATCTTTAACTACTTTCTCAAGACACTTCATAACTAATGAAGTAAGAGCTACCGACCTGAAATCATTTAGCTCCTGTGGAGACCTTGTCTTAGCTAGGGACTATAATAGATTTTTTCCAAATTTCAGGAAATCTTTGTAACATAAGAGACTGGGAAAAAAATGTATTGACATATTTCACACAGCTGTTCAGCACATGTACGTAACACCCTACCTCCGATATTATCAGGACCGGGACTTTTTTTAGTGTTAACTCTCTGGAAAAGAGCTTTAACCTGAATCATACTAATATTAAAAAAACTGGCTACATGCCAGATCTCGTTTTAAAAAGTCAATTTCTGACTTAAAATCATTATCATCAAGCCTTAAATAAAATGTGTTAAGTTCCTCAGCAAACTGTTTTGCAGAACTGAATCCCTTCAATTTAATATCTCTATCCCCTCTATCTTCTTTACACCCTGCCATTGCCTTCATGCCTTGCCAGGCTGTTCTTAAGTTATTGCCACATAACTGTTTCTCAATTTTATCCTTATATCTAATTTTATCCTTATTTATTTGAACTCTTAGAGCCTTTTTTAACTCCTTAACAGTATTCATATCACCCTGATTAAAGGCTATTTGTTTACTGTGCAGAATAACTTTTGTGTGACTAGACAACCATGGTTTGTTGTTTGGAAAATCCATAACAGTTTTGTTAGGAATGATCAAATCTGTACAAAAAGACACATAGTCACACACCACTTCTGTAAATTCATCGATAATTTCTGATGCATCTTGAAAAACAGACCAATCTGTACAGTCAAAACAGCCCTGTAAGGCCAGAGAGCTATCCTCTGACCACACCTGCACCTTCCTTTCCACCGTCTTCTCCCGCCGTAACACAGATTTATAAGCTGGAAGGAGATGTACCACGTTGTGGTCTGAGAAACTGATTGGAGGGCCTGCTACAGCTTTCATTGCCCCCTTTATCGATCCATAACAAAGGTCCAAAGTCTTATCATATCTCGTGTGGCAATTTATATACTGATAAAAATCACATAATGTCTTCTTTAGATCACAATTATTAAAATCCCCGAGAACAAAGTTCGGAGCATCTGGTGAAATTAGTTTCAAATTTGATAAAACTTTACTAACAGTTTCAGCAGCGGATTTACTGTTCGCTTTCGGATGGATGTAAACAACTTTAACACAAATCTGTGGAAATTCCCTTTGTAAATAGAAGGGTCTTAGTGACACAGATAACAGTTCGATATCAGGAGAGCATATTCTTTCTCTCACAGTTATGTTTATACACCACCTTCGATTGATTTACAGACAAACACCTCCACCGTGATTTTTCCCCGTTACCTCACTGTCCCAATCCAGGCAAACAGGTGAATCAAACCCATCTAGTGCCAGTGAGGAATCCATATCCTGGGGAGTAAGCCATGTCTCAGTCAATGCCAGGATGCAAGCATTTTTATACTCTCGAAGATGACGAATATTAGCCTGTAGTTCGTCAACCTTATTCTTCAAAGATTGGATGTTTGCCAGAAGTATAGTTGGAAGTGGGATGCGTTTCTTTAAGTAGATTTTTAACTCGCACTCGAACTCCTCCTTTCTTTCCCCGTTTCCTGATCCGTGGCTCCTTCGAAGGCCTCTCCTCGACAAGGCCATTCGCTTGACTCCGAAGCTTTATATCCGAATCGGAACAATCCAGAATACAATCCAAACTGTCGTCCACCTGCTCGTCCAAGTCACGATGCGTCCATCTAAACCTGAATAAGAACTCCCGGGAATACCGAAGTCTGTTTGATTTGTCAGGCTGGTGACACATCACTCCGCTGATAATACTCAGCCAAATAATCAAATAAAACACATCCATATCTGCATAAAAACCGGATGACACGTGTCCAAAGATTAACTCTCCCCAAAAATAAATCAGTAAATACAAAAATAAATACTTTATCTAGTATACATGGAATGGCACGTGCAACAAACCACCTTCTGCTGGTCGCCACTAGAGCAGCGCCCTCTTTAGCTCGAGTCGCATTTTTATAGACTTCAGACTTGACTTCAGACTCGACCTGAAATGACTCCAGACTTGACTCGAGGAAAAGGACTCATGAATATTTTAAAAGCAACTTGAGTCATTTATCCTTAAATACTTATATAACTGATATTCAAAAGGCGGACCGCGAGCCGTAACACAGCACCATTTTAAATGAGCGGCGCGTCAAAACAGCGGAGAGAATCACATAACAAGCGCTCAGGGTCGTTTCTGGCAAATATCTTTCAGCGCTATATCCTTTAGGATGTTTATCTAAAGCCAAACGCGCTTTATTTAAGCCCTTTCAGCTCCGTGCGCTTTCTCTCTCTCTCTAGAGCAGTGGTTTTCAAACTTGTCCCTGGGGACCCACAGCTCTGCACATTTTGCATGTCTCCCTAATTTACACACCTGATTCAGATCATCAGCTCATTAGGAAAGAGCTCCTTGAACTCAAATGAGTGTGTCAGATAAGGGAGACATGCAAAATGCGCAGAGCAGTGGGTCCCGAGAAACAGGATTGAAAATCAATGCTCTAGAGGCGCGCTGGCGCCATGACGCGCTTATTTTAACAACAACAGAAACATTATAGCAGCAAAATTATAGATTACTTTCACTAAAACACAGCAGAAAAAAACACAGCAGAAAAAAAAAAAATGTTGCAAGGATAGTTATTTTCTTACTATCTATATATCTACCTATAACCGACTCTGACTGTTCACGTACGAGACGTTTCTGATCTACATTTAGCATTATTAATCTGTAGGCTAAGAATATTTCAAAAGAATAATGTAATTAAAATTGGGAAAATTGTTGTTAGATGGCTAGAACTTAAACTTTGAGACTGCTAGTTATCTTTGTTTTCTGTTCAAGATGAGAACGTTTTGATTATTGTAGCTAGCCTACATAGTTTTTAGTAGATAATGCTTTTAAATAAAATATTAAAATAGTATAGATTTCAGGAGGAAAACCCTCCTGCAAAAAAAAAAAAAGCAGTATTTTATTCTGTCACATGGCCTCGCATGTATCTAAATGCAAAAATACAATATATGTAAATATGTTTTTTTTAAATTGTTTAATTTCATTTATTTTAAATTTTTTTTTGGTCTGGACCTCTGCTTGGAAGAAAATATAGAGGACCCGCCTCTTGGAACTTTAATTGAATACCCCTGACTTATATCATGAAGAAATACTTTATTTGTATGATTTTGTAAATCCGTGTCACATATTTCCTTATGCGTCATGGTAGATCGGACTCTTATTATAGAATTTGATTACAGAAAAACTATTTTGAACATGGTAATGGGTTAAAAAATAGCCTATAAATAACAGGCTGGATATACATTAACCTTACATCTTAACACCTCTTTTTTTACAAAGCAGATCTTATTTTGTCTATAGCCTATAAAACAGCGGAGATTTCAATACATGAGGATTCTGAATGGGATTTTTTTAGCGAGCCATTAAATGACTTGAGACTCAACTCGGACTCGTGACCAAAGAGTAGAGACTTGACTCAGACTCCAGCGATAAAGACTTCAGACTTGACTCGGACTCCAGGTTAAAGACTTCAGACTTGACTCGGACTCCAGGTTAAAGACTCGTGAACATCTCTGCTATGCTGCATTTGAGTTCATGTTTTGTCTTTCACTTTCATGAGTCCACAGAAAGTTCTAGGCAGAAATAGGCCAGTTCGGTGACGTAGTATATTGCTAGCATGCAAATTAAGTGCTTTTAGATGAGCCATTTAGCAGTATTTGGGCAAGATGATCAGAAGCTCAACCACTCACTACTCTAAAAGAAATTAGCAAAGCTCAGAATGAACACAGTTGGCTAGAGGGATTAATTTATAAATCAGACCTCGCTAGTTCTGACTCTAAACAAGTTAAACGTATTAGAATGGTAATGCATTTTGTTTATCACTCTCTACAACTTCAGACATAACACAAACCATGTTCCCATTTGTTATCTCAGACAGCTACCTTCTAAAAATCAACTTTCTTAGGTAGAAACACTTTGAACATTTGCTAATGATATGAAAATCCCCTCACAAATTGACAGTACTGGTTACATGTTTGTGACGGTAGGAAACAGGGGTTGTTTCGAAGCATATTTTTGAGACTGTCTTTGGTACACTGCAGTTTTAAGGAGAAAATTAACAGCAATGGTATTGACAGTGGTGTATAAAGTACCTGAAAGCCATACTCAAGTAAAAGTATGGATATCGTACCAAAAAATGACTTTGGTAGAAGCTGAAGTCACTATTTAGAATGTTAATTGAGTAAAAGTATTAAAGTATGTGATATTTATTGTACTTAAGTACGAAAAGTATTTTTTAAATCTTAAGGATTGAAAGTAAAAGTACAAGTAAATGCAAAATGGAAAAGAAGCAAATATATATATATATATATATATATATATATATATATATATATTCATACAGCTTGAGTAGCAAGATTGTTTTCAGTTTTAACTCTTTCTTCCATTTTGTATTTTTGGGTAAGAATAAGAAGCACTTCATCCAGTACTTAGTGTCTTCATTCCAACATAAGGAAACATTTCTGGAATCTGCATCTGAAATAGCATTTAGATGTATTTACACAGTTTATATATCTCAGAGGGGACATAGATGCATTTAAACTCCAGTTACAGATGTATAAATAGGCCTAATGTTTTGTTTTTAACATAAAATGTTGAATACTGATATTTGAAATAATTTAAAACATGAAAAAAATAGTTGAAATGTGAAATTAAAACCGCCAGTAGGTGACAGCAAGTGACTGTTAATGAGTAAGTCAACCGATTCATTCAAACGACTGATTCATTCAGAAACAAAGCATTTGACTGTGTTAATGAGTGAATCACTGAATCATTAATTCAACTGATTTGTTCAAAAAGCTGATTCATTCAATAAGTAAACATTGTCGATTGCTCAGAGATGAAAACAGTGCTGTGTTCTTTATTTGGAACTATTTTCATTGGCAAAATTGAGCAAAAACAAGCAATATTATGTCTAAAATGTAAGTCACTTATTGCTTTACTGAACTTGTATAAAATGATTATTAAATGTGTTCATGATATCTGCAGAAAAACGGTACTCTTTGTGTGATATAGACAGATATAGAAGTTATAAGCATCTACAATTTAGAATGCCTGGAATTTTGAGTGTTAATAGACTTATAAATCAACTTGCATGTACTCTGTGTGTGGTTTGGTGATATAGCCTACTTGCAAATGTCAGATCGCACATCATTACAACAACACTTACCATATTATCGCAGAAGATATACTGTATATTGCACACGGTTATATCGCGGTTGTGCGTGCACTTGTTTCAACATGAGCAAAGGTGTTTTTAGGAGTCTAACTTGCAAACGCCAGACCACTGATTCATCAAACCTGCTTTCTTGCCGTCTGTGTTCTTCTTACTATTTTGTAGTAAGTAACGAATATGCTTTGGGGAAATGTATCAGAGTAAAAGTATACATTTTAATTAGGAAATGTAGTGGAGTAAAAGTTGGCTGAAATATAAAAATCAACGTAAAGTAAATCCCAAAAAATACTTAAGTACTGTAACAAAGTATTATTACTTTGTTACAATACACCACTGGGTATTGACTGATAAATTTGCACTTGTTTTTATTTAAGCATGATAAAAACACCAGATAGACACGTAAACAACATTAAAAACTTGATTTTCACCACAAGCTGTCTTCAAAAATAGTAAATTTATTTTATTTTATTTTATTTTATTTTATTTTATTTTATTTTATTTTATTTTCATTCCTAACTGGGCAAAGTGGTAGTTCTTAAAAATATGCTATCTAGAGGCTTTGCATTGCTGTTATGTTTCTGTTTTGTTTCTGTGAGAAAATTAGAGGAAAAACTCAGTATAATTTGCTTTGTCAAGAAAACAAGTCAGAGAAATAATATTGCATGGCCTCTGTGGGTTTCCGAATGTTTGGAATCAGTCATTATTTCTTCCGTTCCGTTGGGTGCCACTGTGGACTTCAGTTCTCAGTCCTGTTCTAGCATGCAGTCCTCGTCTCGCAGATTAATCAGCGCTGCATGTTTGCGTGCACAAGATTTCTCTCAGCTTCAGTTCCATACAGAAAATCAATAGACATGCAGAGCTGGAGCACTGCTCATTCATTTAGCTCTGATTCAGAAAATCTTTGGCTTTATCCCACACATTTTCTGAGTGTGTATCTTCTTCCTCTTTTTTTATTTTTTTTTTCTTGTGGTTTGTACAGGAAAAGCACTAGTGTACGACCACGCATTAGTTATGTCCATGATCTTGTATTTACTCCTTGGGCTCCTTCGATAAGGATGGTAAATGAAAGCTGTCTATACTCTTACACTTCCCTAAGCTCATTGGAAAAATGTGCCTTAATGTACATTTTTTGCAAAACTCCAAAAACATACCTATACATACAATTCACTGCAGTTTCAGATGAAATGAACACTAGTGGCAGTAAAACACCAATAAATTTTATTCCTTTTTTATAAAAAAATATGATTCCAGGGTCACATTATTGATTAATAAAGATTATTTTTTATGTAATTTCTTGCACAATACTATGTTACGACCTCAAAACAGTTTTACCATAGTGCATCATTTGTGAAATAATACATTTTGACATTTGCATTGCATAACCAGCTCCATATGTATGGCTTTTCTGACATAGTAAACTTGCTTGGTAGCTCACCTGGTACAACATTGCACATTGCACTCTAAAGAAACACAAGTCCCAAAAAAGATCTCAAAGACTCGTAGAAGCAAGTTAAAATGGCATGGTTGCTTTAGTAAATGAGTTTTATCTCACATTTGCTTGCACAGTTAGATTAAGAGTAGGGTTTAGTGTAGGTTATACATTATTTTCAAATGCAGTAGAGCATTTATAATGCCACTCACCAGAAATTTAGTTTCCAAATTGCTGCCAACAATAAAACCTTGCCAGATTCACGTTCATCTTTTTCTACATTGACTGAGAAGGGAGGGGAAGGTCCATGTGGCCATGAGAAAATGATGTCATTCCCTTAACATGGGATCCTAAGACCATGCTTTTAGTTCCACTCACTGGACGTTTTATTTTATAAGCATTAAAACATGCAAGAAGAAACGTAATATCATTTTGCAGAAATTTTGCCACAGGTATGTTATTTTCCAGTAAACCTGGGTTGCTTTTAGCGATATGGATGTGAATATCTAAATATGCATTTATACAGAATCTATGGCTATTAGTACGGTTATAAGTTTCAAGTAAATTAAAATGTGTGTTTTATGAGATTGTATGCGCAACAGCCATCATCCTTAAATATGTTAAATAACATTCAATTTATTGCTAATGTTTAATTCATGAACATTAATATGTATATCTGAAAATGAGTGCATAAAATTAACTGGCTGCTCTTTTAATACAAATTGTGGAGGCACGAGATGAGTGCTGACCCAAAGAACAGTGTTTTCCTTGCCCTGCATTTTAATTGAAGCACTAAAATGACAAACTGTCTAAATTCCTTGATCCAGCAAGAAACATTTGCAATGTCTAGATGCATTTGGTAATTGTCGTGCAAAAGTCTAAGTTTCAATGATGCAATGTTTTATTCATTACAGAACCATGTGTGGCTTGGAATATATTTAGCAGTTCAGCTCCTTAGAGAGAGAGAGAGAGAGAGAGAGAGAGAGAGGCTCTTATTAAAAGCACCATAGGAAGGCTTCTACCTGAAGCTCTGGCCTTTTGCACTGCTCATAACCAGCTTCCTCTTCTCAGACCAAGACTGATATTAGAGAGTCAACAAAAAGGCCAATTCTGGCAAAATCTCTAAAATACCTGCCAGCCTCATTTACATAGGAGTTTTAAAACAAGCCTAGTCAGCCTTGTTTGTGGCTTGTGCTTTTTGTTTGCAGGCACAGAGGCGAACACCTCCAATTTCCCCACTTATGCATATATACAACACAACACATAAAGCTTTATTAAGTGCCACAGCCCTTTTGTGTCGCTGCTTTTTATGCATCCCCTTGTAGATTGGACGTATAAGTCAGTTTTAGTTGGCTCATAACATCACAACATTTAGCTGACTATATAGTACTGTACAAAAAAAAGTGTTTTTTGACACTTTTATTAAACTTGCAGATATGTTAAAAAAAAAGTGATTAGAAAACTACCAAATCTATTTTAAAATAAATGACTTATTTTACTATTATATCATATTCTGATATTATATTATTGTCACAATCGCTGCCGGAAGGAACACGGAGCCGTGGATAACACAAAAGAGTCTTTAATAAATCCAACAAACACAGGGTATATCCACACAGGGAACACGGAATGACACACGAACGGAACTGGTAGACCCGACAAACACAAACTGAATGGACTGGGGCTTAAGAACACAGGACAAACAGAGAAGAACGAGACACACCCGGAATCAAATTAACACAATCAACGGGAGACAGAAACTGGGTCACGGAGCACATGGGGAGCAAAACACAACAAAAACAGTCCAGGGCCGTGACTATTATATTATATTATATTATATTATATTATATTATATTATATTATATTATATTATATTATATTATATTATATTATATTATATTATATTATATTATATTATATTATATTATATTATATTATATTATATTATATTATATTATATTACATTATATTATATTATATTATATTATATTATATTATATTATATTTGTTAATGTATGTCCCTGGAATGAATGTATAGCAGTATGTGTTGCAGAAAGCAAACAATAAAGTAGAATAAATGTCCCATAAATATTTAACTACTCACATATACAAATATATTAACATACAATGTCATTATTTACAGTAGTATGGTATTTGCATTCAGTGTAAACCGCTTCGGGTTCAACAACTGCTTAAACATACATTACTTTTTTTTTTTTTGTTTAATAATACATGAAGAATGCAGACTGCTCCCTTGGGCATGGGCACATATCAAATCACTGCCTTGCTGTGTAAAACTTCCAGAACTATGCGTTTTTTTTTTTGGTGGCATCAGCCAGCATTGTTATGATGTCATTTTCTGGCTCCAGAGTGATTAATCACATGGCATTTACAGCTCATTGATTGGTAGATTTAAAATGTCATACGTCCAAACAGCCATCAAATTATTTTCATCAAATCATCATCTTCATTTTTTACATAATTGTTTTTTTTTTATTTTGCTTATTATAACAATAATATAAACTATTAAAATATTATTACAATTTAAAATGTGTTTTCTATTTAAATATATTTTAAAATGTAATTTATTTCTGTGACGCAAAGCTGAATTTTCAGCATCCAATCTTCAGAGTCACATGATCCTTCAGAAATCATTCTAATATGGAGCTCAATTTTTATTTTCTTCAGGATTCTGTAATGAATAGAAATTTCAGAAGAGCAATTATTTTGAACAATGTAACAGTCTTTACTGTCCTGTCAATTTAATGGATGCCTCTGTCCTGTTAGACCTCTTTGTTTTTTAGTTGTGTGTGTGTGTGTGTGTGTGTGTGTGTGTGTGTGTGTTTTACTATACAGATTTATAGTTTGTGTAGTGCTCATCAGACTTCACCTCACCGTCTGCCTGTCTTCCTGAGTTTCACAGTCTCTCTCCTTATTTCTCTCTTTGTCTCCACCTTTCCCTCTATTCTGTTTGTGCTGATTTCAGCGTAAAGTAGCAGCATTAAACTGCTCTGTCTCCATTGGTAAGCCTCTGGCAAGCTTCCTGGGCCTATTCTCCCTGACACAGACCCCTTAAAAAGGCTCTTTTTATAGAGAGGCTGGGGAGTTGCAGACAGGACTGGCAGGAGGTTGGGTGCGTGTCTGTGTGTTTTTGTACTAGAAAGAGAGAGTGAGAGAAATGTAGAGACAAAGAATCAGAGACACAGATAGATGAATATGTGAGATGGCGTTCCCCAAATAGCATGTCAAATGAAATGTAATCAAATCAAGGTATGAAAATGTTCAGTGATGTGACGTGTTTTGTGTGCATGACAACCGTGGAGGAACCAGTGCAGCCGTTTTGTTCAGGTTACCATTTCAACTGATGCTAACAACTGATACTAGATTAGTATTAAAGGGACAATCCACTCAGAAATGATTATTATGTCATCAGTTACTCACCCATATCTGTATGCATGTAATTTTCTGCAGAACACAAAAGATCATTTTTAAAAATCAATGTTACTAACTAAACAGTTTTGGTTTCCATTGACTTCCATTGTTTCCTTGTCTATACAGTGTAAGTCAATCAGAAACGAATATATATATATATATATATATATATATATATATATATATATATATATATATATATATATATATATATATTTATTTATTTAGTTAGTTAGTTAGTTAGTTATTTTACCAACGTTCTTCAAAATACCTTCCTTTATGTTCCACAAAAGAAAGAAAGTCATACAGGTTTGAAATGACATGAGGGTGAGTAAATGATGACAGAATGTACTTATTTGGGGGGTGAACTACACATTTATAGCTCTCTAACATCTTAATAATTTTTATGTTTTGGTCCTAAACAGCAAATTTCTATATCTGTTGCATCACTTCTGGTAGCCCTGTCCACTCCAAAAACTCCTTGGACCAAAGTAGTATACCTCATGTATATTATACATCAAAAATGGACATGGAGAGATTGATTACAGAAATTCAGATATTATTATATGAAAAATTATGATTAAATTATCACATAACAGCTCAATATGTATGACAGAGTAAACTTGCTCTGTAGCTCATCTGGTACATCATTACATTTGCAATGCAGAGCACTGTAAAGAAACACAAGTCACAAAAAAGACCTCAAAGCAAACTAAAATGGCATGTTTGCTTCAGTAAATGTTTTTTATCTCATGTTTCTTGCTATGTCCTTGTTATGTTTTTGAGAAGGGTTTAGTGTCTGTTGAACGTTATTTTTAAATGCAATAGAGCATTTATAATCCCACTCACTGGACATTTAATTTCCAAACTGCCGCCAACAATAAAATATTGCCAGATTCACATTCATCTGTTTCTGCAGTGACTGAAAAGGGAGGGTATTAGACCAATAAGACCAATCCCTTAAGTATCAAAATTAAAAAGCATACTGGTGAAGCATCACAAAATTCATAAATTATATGTTATATTTTTAGTTTTTGTAAACTTCCGACTTCCAAAGAAATCCAAAAGTTTGCAAAATTTAAGAGTTTGGAAATTTACCATTATTTATATGTGATATTTAATTTATTTGTGTGTGTTTTTTTTTTTTTTTTGATATTTTTACCGTAATTATGAAATAGCTGCTTGTTTCAGTGTTTTATTATATTAACAGAAACTGGGAGTGTTGATATAGTTAATACCCACCATCCATTTTGTGATTTCAAAAGTTTCAAAAGAACTGTATGTTTTTCAGTGAAAGCAATTGTTACTGAGAGAGGAAAAAGAAAAAATGATTTCTAATTATCTCTTGATTTTATGATTTTTAGCATTTTACTTTAGATTAGAGTTAGATTATTTTTATATATTAATAATCATTTATTAGTAAAGGCCCACTTAGAAGTTTGCTAAGGCCCCCTAGAGTGGCCTGGCCCCTCGTTTGAGAACCACTGCTCTGTTTTCATAATTTGTGATTGGGCTTTTCTTTCTTTGATGTTTTTACCAACTACTATGATTATAATGCACATTACATTGTGTATTGATTCTTGAGAGTTGAGTGTCATGACAAGGGTAAATGACTGTGAATTTGAAATTTACTAGCAAGTTTAAATTGATTAAAATTTTGTGTATTTCCTTCTGAAAAATGCAAGTCTAGTTGCAAATTGATCTGATCTGAGTTGTTGTATGCTGTCTTTATGATAGTAACACATTTACACAAGGTTGTGTGTGGCGTAAGTCAGTGTTACTATGTTAATACATTAAGATCTCACATCTTTATTACAGAACAGTGGTGATATCATTTTAGACAGCTGTTATGAGGTCTCTTGCAATTAACATTCAACTCCAACCGGCATTCTAAAAAGTAAAAGTGAGCACATGTGGCATACTTGATAATTACCCATTAGGCTTTGGGCTAGTATATTTGATTTAGTGTCTTTAGTGGCTATATGAGAAGCTTTAGTGTTAGAGTGAGTCGGATTATGAGTCATTGTGTTCTCACTGAGCATGTCTTTAGGTAAAGATTCCGATTTAGATTTCAAATAAAGCCATCATAACTGGGTTTACCACCTGTCTAAATTTAGTTGCTTTACAGGTTATACTGCATTTGAACTTATCTACTTTTCATCAAGGACGTATTATCCTAAATTTTTACGGTGTGTGCACGCAACAAATTCCCATACATGCTAAACAGTTTCCTCACTTTAAACCTGTCATATGCCGCAGGTGTTGTGCTGATGTGTTTGAAATACACCCAAGGTCCCCCTCTTGAAATCCATCTTCTTCGTTGTTATGGTTTCAGGGGCTTGACTTAATTTTTCACTGACAGTGCATTCATTTTAGGGCCTGCATAATTACCTCAGTGGCATCTCCTGAGATGTACATATGCACTAGGCCATCTGTTTATACATAAATACTTTTATTGCATCACATTAAACACTATTTATTCAACCTTCACCATCTCAACTCGTTCCTGTTGCCATAGGCATAGGCATTATAGCTATTGATGTACTCTTCCTTTGACCGATTCTATTCTTCTTCTTTTTCTTTCCATGTTAATGTTCTGTAGAATGAACGCAAATGGTTTCAAAAGCACTTTTTTCCATTTCCAAGATGTGTCATAGCTTTTTTCTTGGGGTCAGGTTTCAGGGTTTGGAATATAGACGTTTTACAATGCAACATCTTCCAGAGTTTTCAGTGCTGCCAGTCAGTGTAGGAAGACAGAGACAAGTTGTTAAAAACCAGATGTGAACGTAAATGAGATGATGATTCAAGCTGAATGACAATTATCAGTTAAGAGCAACAGCTGGTAATTTTGGATGAGAATATTTGTTCTTAAGACAAAGAATTGTCAGAGAATCGTGAACATGATGGATTCGTGAATGGTTGTGTAGGAATCTACATGATTTGATTGCTTAAAATGGGCTGTATTTTACTTTATTATAGAATAGAATAGTCTCTGCTAACTGCTAACTGACAGACTGACAGAGATCACACCTGTCTCTGTGACAGCTCTATCTTCTAAAAATAGTCAAAAAAGAGTCTGTGAAGTGATCTGCGGTTGTTTAGCTCATCAGAAAACAATAGAATCAGAAAAAAAAACAAAAAAAAAAAACATTTTGCCTGTGTTTCATTTTGCAAGTTTGAGTTTGCTGAGATCCAAAATGTTTACAATGCTTGGACATAAATAAAAGTTGTACATTTTCTGTTTATTTTAATTAAAATAAGGGTAAAAATATTAGTTGCTTATTAGCATGCCTATTAATAACATATTAGCTGCTTATTAGTACTTACTGTATAAAGCACATATTCTGCATAACCATAGTCTACATCCCTAATCCTACCCAATAACTAAATTTAACAACTACCTTACTAACTATTAATAAGCAGCAAATTAGTAGTTTATTGAGACAAAAGTCGAAGTTAATGGTTTGTTAATAGCGAGAATTGGACCTTAAATTGGACCTATTTCAAAATGTAAACATTCTTTTTCATTTTTTTTTTTTTAATATATAAATTGTTTTTATTATAAGTATGGGGATTATATCTAAATTGGACACGCAACTTAATAAATAATTTTAAACAGATGAATCTATTCATGTCATGTCAACAAAAGTCAGCCAGCTATTTATTATCATGTTAAATATTGTGCCTTTAGCCATAATTTTACATATTATTCATATTAAACTGTTGATTTAATTACTTTGAACACAACTGAAAATCATAAACAAGACCTTTGCGCAAGATATATTGTGTAACTTTAGCAAATCTTATTTACACCATATATCTATAATATTTTAGCTACTGTTGGATTTTGGAACAACAAAGTTCATGCTTGTTAAAGATTTTGTTAATCTTGATAATATTGACAAATAAACACAACTGTTATGAATTTTGAAGCCTAAATTGTCAATTGTCAAAAGTAAAAAGGTGGCTATAAACAAACTACAATATGGTTGCATGACTTCAACGCCACCATCGCTAAGCTTTCAACAACTTTTTTAGTCTTTATTTTAGAAACATTTTCTCTTAAAGTTTGAGTTGAGTCTAGTTTGCATGAGTCTGATTATAAACACATTGAGGCTTTGAAAGCAGACTATTGAGTAGATGAGTTTACTTTTTTGATGACATTTAGCATCTTCGAAAACCTCTGTGGTCCCATTTAGACACTTGTCAGCAACTGTGATTGATCCAGAATTTCTAAAATGCTAACTCTTTTCCAGATTTTGTCCTACAAAATAGGGATACTTTATAGGGATTACTGCTCAAGTCTGGCAGTAGAGTTTGGTCAAAGATTTAATATATACAAAGATGGTGCACTCATATTACTTAAGAATAGGAGACAGTGCAATCCACAATATGGTCGATTGAGTCTCGCCTTCTAAATAAAAGAGTCAATCACAAATTGATAAAGTCATTGCATCACTGGTCCATTTGCCATAGAAACAATCCTTCCTCTGAGATGCAAGCTTACCGCACATACACATTGGCTGAGATATAAGCCTTTTTAATGCTATTTGAACATATGGAACAACATTTATGGGGCATTTTATGTTAGATTTTGTTGCTTGAAATATGTTATTTAAATGTAAGTGTGGGAAGCCGTTTTTGAGCTTCCACGATTTCCCCATTCAAGTAGTTAAGACTTTGTCTTGGATGTCCAAACTAGCTGCCTAGAGGTGCAAATATGGCCACAGAGTAAACAGATTTTCCTTGACTTTGGTCTGCTGTTAGCATGTTGTCAATCTAACTGTGTAAATAAGCATAAAAATAGCACACACAAGTACTGATTACATTTTCTATTACCTCTATCATCATCCACATGTTGTATGAATCACAGTGTGATTGCCTTCTCCGTTAAGTACGCCTACGATGCTGCCATTGGTTAAAGCAATGTATTTTGTGAGGTATATGAGAATGTGCCAGTAGATGCTGTCTCTGTAGGCAGCTCACTAGATTTTGGAACACAGCATGAATCGCACTCTTTGTACTCTGTCAAATACTTGTTGGACCTGTGTGGTGGAAATAAAACGGATGAGAGTTGTACAGATGAGATATGAATGGTCGACATCCGCACAGTAATCTAGAGCAGGGAATTGAAAATTGCATCTAAATGGAATACTAAGCCTGCAAGGAGCAAGATCTGCTGAGTTCTGACCTTGTGTTTTACTGTGGTCATCGAGAAATAATGAGATACCTGCTATGCGCCGGTCACATTTGAGTCTTAGCGAAATGGCACCTAATACAGCTCCATCAGAGGAATTTCACAGAGTGGAAATTTGCCATCGCAGCATAGAAGCCAATGGAATCAAAAAGGGCAAAAGAGAAGGGAGGTGTTTTAGGTGCACAGAGTCTGCCTGTGCATCTTTATCATGGATTGCGTGTTTTAAATGGGTTCACGGGATAGTCAAGCGTGTTTTCTAATATGCAGAGCACAATCTTTCTGGTCAGACTATTCAATATCTCAATCCTGGTGAAAAATGGCTGGGTCACTAATAGGTCAGTGCAATATAATTACAGTGCTGGGTCAGGTTGTTCGAGATTTTGTATTGCTAACTATAACAGCAGCTATCATATCTGCCAGACTGCATTTGAATGGAAGCTCGCTCTGATTTAGTCAGCTCTTATGCTCAAGGATACATTATCTATATTGATTGCATCAATGTAGATGGCAGTCACTCAAAAGAAGCATTATCTTGATAAAAAAGTGTCAGAAAAAAACCTTTTAAAGTCCAGAGCTCTGGCACAGAGCCAAGATCTTCCAGTCGCATAGACCGACACGAAATACAAACATAAATGGACTTTAAGTGCAGTACAAGTACATGTCAACAAATTATGCCATAAAACTCTGCTTTATGAATGCTGAGATGACAATGCTTCGGTTTATCTCTCATTGCGATGCACGATGTCGTCGTCGGGTCAGACAGGAAATAATTAAGCAGAGTGTATCTTCTGATGATGATAATAAATTCACTACATTATGTAAAGGTAAGGCATTCAAAATGACTGTCAAAGAACTGTTCATGATAGAATTCCTTCTATTTATGTCTTTTCATACGTCTGTGCTTTAGACAGGAGCTAATTGGTCCCTATTTTACGTTTTTCCTTCATACCGAAAAATCTGCTCATTATTTTTGTCCTCTGGAGATTAATTTAGAGAACAATGTGCAGAAATTTTTATATGAGGTCACAAGGTTGGGATTGGGAAATACATGCTGAAGGTATCCAATCCAAAATGATTTCCCCACTTACAATCGATATGCAGGAAAAATAGCAGCGCTGATTTCAGATCAGCACACAAGGCTGCCAATTTTGTTTAACAACCCTAATAAAAAAGTAATATATTACAAATATATTTACTTCATACTAAGTATAGTTCAAATCTATTCATATTCAAATCATATTACTGACATATTGCTTGAGACTTACTGATATAAAAAATTATAACTAAACTTTATTTGGAGTACTACTTTTGCACAATGCATATTTCTTAATATTAAGCCTAAAATGTGTTTTAATGCCACTATTGATGAGGATTGTATGATTGTATGAATATCAGTCTTTAAATGAAATATATTTAAAGTGTATCTTTTTTAAAGTTGCAGTGTATTTTTATTAAGTACATGAATTTGTAACTGCATTTCTAGTATACTTAGTATGAAATAAATGTATTTCAAATACTTTTTAGCATATTTATTTTTCACTGGGGAATGCTTACCATTACTTAGTCCTGGACTTAATAAATTCACAAAAACTCAATATATATTAAGTGTAAATGATTGAAATGTATGTATATGCTACTGTTCAACAGTCTGGGGTCAGTACAGTGCTATTCTGAAAATAAATCAATACTTTTATTCAGCTAGCATGCATCAGATAGTTAAGATTTTTACATCAAACTTAAAAATTAAGCAGCACAACTGTTTTCAACATTGATAATTATAAGAAATGCTTCTTGAGCAGCAAATCAGCATATTAGAATGATTTCTGAAGGATCATGTGACACTGAAGACTGGAATAATGATGCTGAAAATTCAGCTTTGCATCACAGAAATAAAATACACGTTAAATAATATTAAAATATAAAAATAGCTTTTAAAATTGTAATAATATTTCTCAATATTACTGGATATACTGTATTTTCTCTACTGACCCTAAAATTGGAATGGAAATGTATACTGTATTTATAATGCAGCTAAGTAAACAAACAAATAAATAAAAAACAATTATTTGGGACCATATGAACCTAGTGGCATTTGTAATTTTAAACCTTTTAGCAAAAAACTTTCTGTGAAATGTTTAGCTTAAAATGCGTTTTTAATAAATAGCCATAAGCACCAAAATACTTATTGAGACTTTTCAGATTTTTATTTTTTTTAATATAAATTTCAGCTGAGGTAACCCTACTAAAAACTTACTTCTTTAACATCTCACAGACTTTTTGCGGTTCTCTTCCAAGCCTCAATTTCCCCTGAAATGACCCTCACATCCGCACTCTTAGTGATCTCGTCTCACTCTCTTTCATAATCACACTCCCTCCAGCATCCACTTGATGAGAGCGCAGAATTGCTGATTCCTCCCATCGCAAACTATCGTGCGGCCCTGCATGACACAACTAGATGACCAAATATCTATGTTCAGCCCGAGCGTTAGCGAACTCTCTGGATTTTCCTGCTATTTTCATGTCACATACAGCCTGGCAATGAAAGGAAATGGAAGGGAAGGGATGTTTAAAGCAATGAAAGAGTCTTCTCTGATGGACCCTGACGGATACGCACTTCCCCTCGGATTCTGACTCTATTTCTGAACATCAGAACTAGACGCAGCATCGCCTGCCACCTGAATCTGATGGGAATGAGTGGAGAAGGAGAGCAGATGAAGAGGCGCTCGCACTTGCACAAAATGGTGCAGCTGTGTTGTACATGTGCTGAACAAGAGAGCCGCAGCGGTATGATGTCTCCAGGCTCATGGATACTGCAGACAGACAGAAGAGGATCTAATAGCTCAGGAGAAGAGCACATCTGAGCACATCTCTTTTTTGACTGAAATAATTCATTAAAAAAAAAAAAAATGCATTTTTTTTTTTGTTTATTCCAACATATTTTGCTTTCCTCTTTCAATTTATATTGAAATATTTGAATATTGGTGCAGAATTGGGTTAGCTGTCACATTTCTTAAATCTGAAGTGAGTTTATTTAAACATTTTTTTTAAGGCAGCAGTCTGAAAATAATAAATGCAACCATTATACAGACTATTTTCACAGAAGAAGCGTGCAGGTATCGGTCTAATGACAGCTGAATATGAAGTGTTTCAGTACAATGAACACTTGAGACGTTCTGCTCCTTCATCTTTCCTTCTCCATGAAGTGTCTGGCAGGTTTTAATCAGGTCCAGCTTAGCTCGCAATTTATTTTTCTCCAAGCCAAGTCAATATATTAGCATATGATTAATTACTCTCCGTAAATACGCAGACAGTGAACTTGATGAGGTTTGCTAATTCCAAATGCTGATAAGGCTAAACAGAAGAGATGAATTGCATTGTGGGTAAGCCCATCAAGTATTTGTTTTTTTTTTGCTTTTTTTCAGTAATAAACTCATCTTTATGATATACAAATGTCATTATGATATTCTGGCTTGATCCAGCTGTAAATGTTATTTTCTTTACACATTTTCTTGACTTTAATTTCTTTTAATTTTCTTTAAGTTCCTTTTGTTTGCATTATTTGAACATGAAGACCAGCAATGATTGATTGATTTAGAAAAAAATGAACCTATAAATAAAACCTTATCACAAATATTTCAGTAAATTCACCAGACACCTTTATTTTTATTTTATTTTATTTTATTTTATTTTATTTTATTTTATTTTATTTTATTCTATTTTATAAAAATGAACCTATAAACTTCATCACATATTAAAATAAATTCAATGGACACTATTATTTGTTTTTTGTTTGATGTTATGTTGTGTTATGGTATGTTTTTTTGTTTGTTTTGTTTGTTTGTTTTGTTTTGTTTTGTTTGTAAAAAGGAACCTATTAATAAAAACTTAAAACAAAAACAAATTTTCAATAAATACAATTTACACAGTATTTTATTTATTTATTTGTTTATTTCATTCATTCATTCATTCACTATTATTTGTTTTGTTTTGTTTTGTTTTGTTTTGTTTTGTTTTGTTTTGTTTTGTTTTGTTTTGAATTAACCTATAAAGTTCATGTCAAATATTAGAATGAATTCATCGGAAAGCATTATTTTTTTTATGTTATGTTATGTAATATGTTATATGTTATATGTTATGTGTTATGTTATGTTATGTTATGTTATGTTATGTTATATGTATGTTATGTTATGATGTTTTTTTTTTGTGTGTGTGTGTGAAAATGAACCTATAAATAAAAAGTCCATAACAAATTTTCAATAAATAAATACTAAATAGTAATTTATTTATTCATTCATTCATTCATTCATTCATCCACAGACCACCCAGGACTTCCAGTGGTGCATCCTCTTGAAGAAAAGAGAGGAAAAAAGTTATTTCTGCTTTATTTTCAACTTTATTTTCTCTTTTCACAGTACTCATTTTTTTAACTGCGCACATATTGCAGAGCAGCAGTAAATGCTGTGGCCAGCAGCTTTTGTGTGAGGAAGTTTGCTGTGCCTCTTTCCTCATCAATAGCTTTGAAGCCAAAAAATATTTCTGCCTATCTGTCAACACTTCATCCCTCTCTACACATCTTCCCTCTCACTCTCCTTCCTCTGTCTATCTCTCCGCATCAGTGCTTCATTCCCACCCCTGCGCTCCGCCACAGAGAATTCCGCCCTTAATCCTCTTTCCGAAGCCATCCAGCCTTGCAGCCTTGCTCTTTCAGTTCTTAAGTGACAATATCCCATAAACATGCAGGTACATAACACACGTCTATGGTTAACCGATGCACCGCGGGTTGTGAGATTCGACTGGTTATTGTAACATGAGTCGCCTTTGGCTCGAGCGATGAATAACTCCTCTTCCACTCGATGAGGCCCTGTTAATTTATGCATTAAGTTGGACAGGATCCAGTTCAGAAATTTCCAGTGGCTCTTAGACATCAGGAGAGGCTCAAATCATTTTCCTGAGAGTAATTGGAGGGTGCGAGGAAGGCCATTAATGCGGCGAGGCCAGAGAAACAGAGAGCCAGTGATCAATCAAGTGCATACAAGCTGTGGGGTCCAAACACAACACCACTCATTTTCATCTAAAGCTTTTTAATAGATGTTTGCGCCCTTCCGTCCGCCCACCGTCCTACTTAAAGCGACACTAAGTCTGCAACAATATTGTACACCAACACAGAGAAAACCTGAGCAGTATTTTGAACAGTGTTCGAGGTTTAGCTCACTCAAAATTACATCTCACCACCATGTCCTTCCAAATCTGATTGTCTTTCTATTTCCTGTGGAGAACAAAAAAGCTGTGAAGCTCCAAAATGGAACAAAAACCATTAAAAGTAGTCCAACTAGAGCTCTGAATCTCATCCAGGATTCAAAAATACCGTTTGACGCCAAAACACCATTGGTTGGTCTACTTTTATGATAAATGTATGGTGTCCATTTTAGAGAATTGCTTTAAGAAGGTAAATAATTCCAAATTCCGTTTTTTCCATTTTAATTTTTCTGGATTCCTTTTTTTTTTTTTTCATTTAAATTTTTCTAGTGTCTGTTTTAATGGTTAAATTAAATTGTATTAAACAAAAAGCATTAATTTACAATATTAAATAGTGATTTATTAAAAGTTTAATAAGGCCCTATAAATTGTTTTTTTTTTTTCTCCAATTCTGGTATATATATATATATATATATATATATATATATATATTAGTATTATTATTAATATTATTACTTTTTTAATTAATTAATTATTATTATTATTTTTATTTATTTATTTATTTATTTATTTATTTTTTTGCCAAATTCTGTTTTCCATTAATTTTTTTGGTTTCATTAAATATTAATCAAAAGCATCTCTAATTAGGCTGAAAACACCGCGAGCGTCAGACGCACTTCAGTACGTATGTAGTAAACAAAACCGCGCATCTGCGCCATTCACACAGAGACACGCAGAACATGCAGGATTCATATTTAAATAGTGTTTTGTGGCTTAATATTCACAGACACTAGTCCATGTCGCATTTTGATTTAAGTGTACTGACCTACTTTGGCTACTTTTACCAAATTTGGCAAATTCCATGACATTCTGCGTTATACAGTACAGTAAATTCCATTTTAATGACTGGATTCTGCGATTCTGTCTGCGTTTTCCGCATCACAGAAATCATAGGGCCCTAGGTGAACTGACTCTTTAAATCACTAGCTTGTTGTGTAAAATTGGGTTTACAGTTACTTTAAACCAGATTTCCTAATGTACCTTTGAAACGTGAGCGTATGAAATCAATTTCCAGCAAAGGGATTATGAATCGCGAAAAGGATCAACAAAAGAAACGGAGTTATTCTCCTCTATCGATTCAGCATTCATCTTTGACAAGTTATAAATCTATCAGCTTCCACTGAGATCTCTGCATATATCTAGTTAAGGTTATTTAAGGTTAATTCATCAATATCCAGCATAGGAGATTTATATGCTGCGCGGCAGGGCCAAATATTGATTGGGTTACAACACGTCCCATATTATCCGCTGGGCAATGCTGTCTTGATTGATTCTAAGGACTGAGATCAGTAAGTCTGCTCTCACATTCTCAAACATACTCCTTTCAGTCTGGAGAAGGGGAAATATTTTATTCCAACATGGCACTGATCACGGACGGTTGTGATGTTCTATCCGGTTGGAGATTTTGGTGTTATCTTGGACAGACAGAGGAGCCACTTCTGTCAATGTTTGAGTTTGACAAAGTGTCTCGCAGACGAGACTCGCTCCTGATGTATAATTCTGTGTCACTTGGGTTTTGTAGAGGATAATGCAGTCCTAATATTAAACACATCCAGCCTTTTTAAAAATAGACTTAGAATGAATTGATCAGTCATATATCTTATGAGCACAGTAATAATTTGCATCTTCATAGCTCTGGATGTTAGCGTTATGCTTCATGGAAGTATCAAGTTTGTTTCAGATGTTTCTCATGAAATTAATAAAAATACAAAGGATAGTATGATAGTAAAAATTTGTCTTGAAAAATTGGAAATGTTCATATTAAAACTGGTTTTTAATTGTAGACCAGTATTTTGGCATGAAATATATCTGAGTTCTCATACTTTTGAACTTTGAACTTTTTTTTTTTTTACTTTTTAACTTTTGAATGCAAACTTTGGAGCACATTTTCATAAATATTACCTGGTTATATATAACCTTATTTTATTTCAGCTACATAAATATCATTTTCATTTAGTTTAAGCTGAAGTACTAAAACTCACACTAAATAAACTAACTCAATAAAAACTAGATAACTAGATTAAACTAACTACAGTATATATAAAATTATATATATATATATATATATATATATATATATATATATATATATATATATATATATATATATATATATATATATATATATATATATAATTAATATATATATATATATATATATATATATATTGTTTTGCATGTAATGCAAAGTAAAATGGAATACTACATTCAAGATTCACATTTCCTTCATGATGCTGATCAATAAAACAGAGAAGGCATCAAGTTGGCAGTCCAGTTTCATTTGATCAGCCAAAAGATATTAATATTGACTGCTCACATGCAGCACTATAGATACAGTACCATTGTCAGAATATAATTCATTAACCATAAGCAAGCAGCTCATTTTCTTTCCATCAAGTAAGCATAACACAACCAATAATCCTTCCATTTTACATCACCGGCGTCTTCCGTAATGAAATCAGCTTATTTTCTTCCTGTATCTCAGCTTGTATTGAGAAGTCTATGCATGTTTATCAATATGTCCATCTCTGTACAGAGTAAAATGGTTGCATGTCCCGAGGGCTTGGTTTCAACATCTCATTATGAGAAAGTTAAGATGGGGTTGAGACCTGCACTGATTGCACTTCTCCTGTAAATTTAACAGTGCACGTCTTCGTCTGGCCTTCGAACACCCGTCCCCAAGGAGAACACGCTCTCCAGTCCTATTACAAATGGTGGTACTGTACGTACAGCATTCTGTACATACTGATTTCTATCACTCACATTTCACACCAGATTGCATTTGTAAATTGCAGTCTAGATAACATGTGGGGTCCTCTTTGGTGGAAATTGTCAATTCCAGTATAGATGAGGAACATAGAAGGTCATCGTCTGTACTGTGGGTGTCTGGAGAGGCTTGGTGGGCTATGAGGAGCAAAGCTATCGAAACCCAGACCTTAATCATTCCTAATCAGACAGAAGTGGTGAGAACAGGCTTTGATTGGGAAGCGTGAAGCACAAAGGGTGTTTTGAAAGAATAAAGCACACGATATGTGTGGTTGTGCTCATTTGACAACCTCTGATGCAACTCGACTGAAGTAAAACAAGCCATCTTCCAGAAAGCAAACTAAAAGTATGGCGCAGTTGACTGTCAGGATTTAAGGCCATTAGTGTGATCCAGGTCTAGGATTTTGAGTTATTTTTTGTTAACTTTGTGGAAATTGCAGATATATATATATATATATATATATATATTTTTTTTTTTTTTTTTTTTGTAAGTATGTCAGATTTTGTTTGTACAGCCTTCTGCTGTCATGAACATCTCAGCATAGCTTTATTCTAGAAGAAAAGGAAAGAGTTACAAGACATTTCAAATGCTGAAATCATAAAAACGGTGTCACTTACAGAATTCTTCTGAAATGAAGGATAGCAACACACTGTTGTATTCTCTTTCTATAAAATGAGAACATTACAGTGTCAAATGAAGTCAAAGAAAACCTCATTAATCCTTTCTTCATTTGACACTGTGTTCACTTTGTCTGAGAGATATCATTTTTCATATTAAAGCACGTTTTTATAATGTATGTGGGTCAAAGATGAAAAAGGGGTTTTAAGCAGTCAAAACAATAAGAAGTTTTGATGCTTAAAAATAAAACTACTTAATAAACAATAAACATACAACTTTATTTTTTAGTTTCTCTGTACATCAAAATGTGTAATAATAGTGTATATACCAAAAAGTCTTGTCAGGCATATTTAGAACAAGAATCATTATATGGCATTTAAAGACTATATTTAAAGATGACAGTGTGCCACCCAAAAACTAATTAATTGTAATAATAAATTGCACTTAGGTGGAGATGCTTTATATAATTTATTTGTTCATTTATTTATTGCAAAAATAGTGGAAATTTGGAATTTGGAAATATTGAAATTGTAGTACAGTAAAACAATAGTTTATATCCCAAAAAATCTTGTCAGGCATACAGTATTTAGTACAAGAATCATCAGATGACATTTCATTGCGGCACCCAAAAAACTAATGAATTGTTATTATAAATCTTTTCCAATCTTTGTCGCTATCCTTCAAACCGCTAGGTTGTACTCATTTGACAGCAAGGTGTTTTTAATCATTTAAAAATATAATAAAATTTAGTATGATCACTTTTTATTTTACGTATTTTAGTAAGCAGAGGTCAGAATAAGTAAGTTGTTTTATTTTTACATAAAAATATATCTTGCACTGGATGACTATGAAACATTATTTCACCCATATTTTGACATTTTATTTTTACGAAAGTTATTTGAACATTAAAGACACTCTATGTGCATTTTATTTGCTTTCATGTATATAAAATCACCTTTGTAAATTTAATTTGATGCTTACACCAAAATGGCATATCTTGTTTTTGACCCATGTACACAATTCTGCAAATCATGTTTTCAAACTTGCAGCTTTGATTGACACCTTTGCAAATCCTGTTTTGTGATCTAACTTTTTTTGGGCATTATTTAACCTTAATATTCCAGATCCTTAGCTCTTAGATCTGTGCAGTGAAATCGAGAATGTGAAAAAAGTAAGTCCTTGAAATGCTTTCACCAGTGTTATTAAGACGTCTGTGAAATGTTTTATTGACAACTTGTCAGGAATTCACATTACAACTCAGTTGGACTTTTAATGAAATTCAAAAATGATTTTGATGTTGATGCTTCATAATTCCAACCAAATTTTGTCCTTTCTAACAGTTGCATCTCTTAAACTAAGAGCACATCAGCTTTACATGTTTTAAGTCTGTGAAAAAAACATCAAATTGCTCCTCAACCACTGCTCTAGCATATTTTTTCCTTGTTTTCCTCTGTATTGTTTGTTGACATGTTGCACAGAGTGTGTTTGAGAATGAATTTCGGAATCGCAGCCGCAGTTGGGGAGGAAAATGAAATGATCTTGTAACGATGCACCTCGTGTGATTAGTTATATAAAGTTTGCCCCAACACGACGCAAAACAACAAACTGTGAGTCTTTAAATGTGCTGCAAGCTTGTGCAGTTGATCTTGTTTATTTGGCTTGTTAGTAACAACATTTGCAGTCGTGCAGCCTAAAAATGGTGCACTTTATTTAAGTAGGGCAGCCTAGCGTGCGTCAGAAGTTTAGTTTCGGTAGCAGATAGTGTGGAAGTACCTTTACGTAAGTGGCAGCGTGTCTGGCATTATCGACCAAGAAACAGAGAATGGCCATGCATTCCATTTCAATAACTGTGTCAAGTGTTATCTCGCCCTTATGGCAACTTGCTAAACAATGATTTATCACTCGAATAAACACAGTTTTCCCACACATCATTCATTTTAGCCCCTGGCCTGTCAAAATACAGGGGTGTTCACATGCGCTTCACACATGCTGAGATGCACTCACACACAAACACGTACAGACAGTTCCGGCTGCTTTTTCTTATTCTTCTCGCTCATGCAAACTCATGCACAGTGAGAAACAATACATTTTTTTTGCATTGCCATATGAGATTGTGGAATGATTATCCTCCTCTTAGATCCCTGCTGTGAAAATATGCACTGATAGTTGCTTATCAAGCTATCTACATTTAAAGCAATCAAACCACAGGAGCGGTTTTAAACTCTACTGATTTAAATATTAATTTTGATTATGAGTGATCATATTTAATCAAGGAATCATATTTGAATATAAATACATACAGTACACTGGAAATAATCTGGTGAAGGAACAATTTTCACTCAAAAATCCAGTAAATTTTACAATTAATTACAAAGTAACACATTGAATTAAACACTACATTTTAAAGTAGAATGACTGAAATTGTATTTTCCTGTAAAACATATTTCAATCTTTGTTTCATTTACAACTCTTTTTGGTTTGTAATCCTGGAAATATATAATATAATTTCACAGTAAAGTGGTGTCCTAAACTGAAAATCAATGAAAAATTGATTTTGGGTTCATAATCCTGGAAACATAGATAATTTTACAGTAATGTGGTGTCTTAAACTGAAAAATCACTGAAAATCTGCTTTTTGGTTTGTAATTCTAGAAATTTCTGAAACATTGCATGGTAAAGTGGTCTCTTAAAATGAAAATTGCTGAAAATAATCATTTTGGTTTATAATCCTGGAAATAAATAGAAAATGTTAACATTTAAAATTCAAAAAGAAAGTCACTTAAATCTGTTATTTATTTGTTTGTAATCCTGGAAATATATAGAAATGTTTAGCATATAAAATTTAAAATGAAAATCAGACTTTTAGTTTTTAATCCTGGAAATATATGGAAATTTGTATAGTTGTCACGGTGCACACAAGGGAACGGAGGAGACGAGAGGTAAACTTCAAAATAACAGTCTTTAATCCAGAAAGGGGTACACACGGTAGGGCAGAGACACACAGGAACAAGACATCAACGTTAATACCAGGCGCTAGACTCAGAGAAACACAGGGCGGCACGGAAGGCACATCCACGCGCCTCCTAACATCCAACAGGGAGGGGGGTTGGGGAGCAGGGAGCTCTGGAGGCCATGGCTGGGCCGGAAGCTCTGGAGGCCATGGCTGGGCTGGGAGCTCTGGAGGCCATGGCAGGCGGTCTTCATGGCTGTGGCCTCATCCTTCGCCCCGGCCTCTACGACCAGATCCTCTTAGCCCCCCCAAAAAAATAACTCGGGGAGAAATTAGGGCTAAACTCAGGAACATGAGCCCTCCTTGGGCTAAACTCAGGGACATGAGCCCTCCGTGGGCTAAACTCAGGGACATGAGCCCTCCTCGGGGCTAAACTCAGGAACAGGAGCCCACTTAGGGCTAGGCTTAGAATCTGAGGCCCTCTCTGGCATGACGAGAGCACAACAGCCCTCCTTGGCCTGGACGTGGAGTCAGGGGCCCTCTCAGGGGTGATTTCAGGAACCACTTCCATTGAGGCAACAAGCGAACCCCAACAGACAAGACAAGACAAGACAAGGTTAATTAAAACTGTTCCTGTGGACAAAACTTTAGGGGAAATGACAAGACTCTGGTCAGGGGCTGGAACCTGCTCTGGACTCTTGGTCAGGGGCTGGAGCCTGCACTGGACTCTTGGTCAGGGGCTGGAGCCTGCATTGGACTCTTGGTCAGGGGCCGGAGCCTGCACTGGACACTCTGGGAACTGGGAACGGCACTCCTGGCCGAAACTAGGGAACTGGATCCACTGTGACTAGGAACGGTACTCCTGGCCGGAACTGGGGAACTGGATCCACTGGAGCGAACATTGAAACTGAAGTGAGCCGCAGCCGGCGGGCTTGAGTGAGCGGTGGCCCGCGAACTTGACTTTGGATCGGCCGGCGAACTTGAATGATGAATGGCTGGCTGGCTGGCTTGGGTTAGCTGCAGCCGGTGGGCTTGACAGATGAACAGCCGGCTTACTTGACTGAGGATCAGCTGGCGGGCTTGGGTTAGCCGCAGCCGGTGGACTGGACAGATGAACGGCTGGCGAACTTGACTGATGAGCGGCCGGCGGGCTTGGGTTAGCTGCAGCCGGCAGGCTTGACAGATGAGCGACCGGCTTACTTGACTGAGGATCGGCCGGCGTGCTTGGGTTAGCCGCAGCCGGCGGGCTGGACAGATGAACGGCCGGTGAACTTGACTGACGAGCGGCCAGCGGACTGGCAGCGCTCGCAGCAATCCCACCGAACTCCCATGCTTAGCTTTAGCGAGCTTGGACGGAATGACGAGCAGCGACTCCCAAGCCGCAGGGAGAACAAAATCAAAACAGAAAAACAAAAGACTTTAAAAACCGGAAAACAAACCGAGTGAATGGCCGCCGTTTACTGTTTTGGTCTGATATTCTGTCACGGTGCACACAAGGGAATGGAGGAGACGAGAGGTAAACTTCAAAATAACAGTATTTAATCCAGAAAGGGGTACACACGGTAGGGCAGAGACACACAGGAACAAGACATCAACGTTAATACCAGGCGTTAGACTCAGAGAAACACAGGGCTTAAATAATCAAACTAAACGAGATAATTAACAAACACAGCTGGTACTAATAGAACTAATGATGAAATGATAAAGACAGGAACAAGAACATAATCAAATATGGGCATACAAGAGGGAAAACTAAGTCGAGGGGAACACAAGAGAGAAAACTACAACACAAGACAGGACACAGGTCTGACAATAGTAAAGTGGTTTCTTAAAATTAAAATTGCTGAAAATAATCTTTTTGGTTTATACTCTTGGAAATATCTAAAAAATTTTGGCATTTGAAATTTAAAATTAAAATCACTAAAAATCTGTTATATATTTGTTTGTTTGTAATCCTGGAAATATACTGAAATGTTTAGCATTTAAAATTTCACTGAAAATCAATTTTTGGTTTGTAATCCTGGAAATAAATAGAACATTTTACAGTAAAGTGGTGTCCTAAAATGAAAGTCTCTGAAAAGCAGTTTTTTTTTTTTTTTTTTTTTTTTTTTGTAATTCTGTAAATATACTTAAAATTTCAAAGTAAAGTGGTGTCCTAAACTGAGAATCAATGAAAAACTGCTTTTTGGGTTATAATCCCGGAAATATTTAGAAAATTTCACATTAAAGTGGTGTCCTAAATTGAAAATCACTGAAAATCTGCATTTTGGTTTGTAATCTTGGAAATATATGGATATTTGTATAGTAAAGCGGTCTCTCAAAATGAAAATCGCTAAAAATAATCTTTTTGGTTTATAATCCTGGAAAAATATGTTTAGCATTTAAAATTTAAAACTAAAATCCCTGAAAATCTTTTTTTTTTTTTTAATGTTAGCATTTAAAATGTAAAATGAAAATCTGCTTTTTGGTTTGTAATCCTGGAAATATATAGAAAACATTAACATTTAAAAATGAAAATTAGAATCATTAAAAATCTACATTTTGGTTTGTAATCCTGGAAATATATGGATATTTGTATAGTAAATTGGTCTCTCATAATAAAAATAGCTAAAAATAATCTTTTTGGTTTATAATCCTTTAAATATATAAAAATTCTTAGCATTTAAAATGTAGAATTAAAATCACTGAAAATCCTGGAAATAAATAGAAAATATTAACATTTAAAAATTAAAATGAAAATCACTAAAAATCTGCTTTTTGGTTTGCAATCCTGTAAATATGTACAGCATTTCAGGATTTCAGCATTTAAAACAAACGTTTTGAGGTTAGGATGGATTTCTTGAAGATGCTCTTTTTATCATTACTAAATTATGTAATTGACCTTCTGAATGTTTTTATAGTTCATACTTCACAAAAATGATTATAATATGAGAGATGTTGAAGTAGATTTTTGAAACAAGAAAAAAGACTGCTAGAGAAACAAGGAAGAGGACAAGTGGAAACACTAGTAGTTTTCTGGACTTTCTCAAGATCCATCTGCCTGTGTCAAGTGTCTCTCTCTCTCTCTTGTCAATCCGTGTAAAGAGTGTCAGCATGTTCCAGCATGTCATCCGTGAGAAGAGGTAGTGCTTTGCGCACAAAATTGCTCATCAAGGCCCTTGTTTAAAACTATTCTCATGTCTGAGTGGGATATTGATTTATGCATAGCGTCCTGCATCAGAACGCAGGCTGAAGTGCAAAGGGAACATCAGTATGCCGCCATGACTCAAGAGAATCCGACCGCACTTTTGGGAATGAACATTTATGCTCACGATTAGGATTTATCTTCGGGAACCAGTCCCGGATTCTACATAATGTTCCTCGTAATGTCACTAAAATTGTGCCATTTGTTATTTAATGATGGAGCTGCACTTAAAGCAACATGTAGGGTGTTTGTTAAAAAGGTATTATGGGAAAAAGTTCTCCGCTCTGGTTTTTCTGGAAGACAAAATGGGAATGTAACAAGGTAATAATGCTCTTGGGAAACAAGCCTCGCCGGTAAAGTAATGCTGATGTACTATTCATATTCAACTTCTTTCAGGAAATTAGGACTTGTTTAGAGTTTAATAGAAGAAAAAAGACAATTGTTAAGACTGGGAGAATTTTAAATGACATTTTATTCAAACAATTGAAAGGCAAAAAGGCAGTTGAAAAAACATAAAACATGCTATTATTAGGGGGGAAAAATCTGACTGCTAGACTGAGACTCAAATACACTTGGGAAAACACAAAAAGATACAAATATATAAACAGAAGCAAAATTTAGTTTTTTGCGCCATTAGAAAAATCTTGACATCCTTCAAACAAGATAAATTTAAGAAGATAGTATGACTTATTTTCAGAGAATATATCTACATTTATTTCTCTTGCCTTGTTGGCAAAGAGATTGAATTGCTTTAAGTATACAGTAACCAATTAAGTGATGATTAAAAAAATTCTTTAAAAAAACAAAACAAAACAAAAACAATATATACTACCCAGCAGGCACAAAACAGGCACACAACGTCATAAGACGTTGATATTTGGTTAAATTTTGGTTGCGACGTCGGGTGACCAAAATTCAACGTAAATTCAACGTCTAATATCAATGTTAAATTGATGTCCAATACCGACGTCAGCTGACGTTGAGATTTTGTTGTTTTTAGGTTGTGCAACCAAAATCCAATGTTAAGTCAACGTCAAATTGACGTCAAATATTGACGTCAACCCGATTTTCATTTTCAACCAAAATGCAACGTCTGTCCGACGTCATGTCCAACGTCAACCTGACGTTACATAGACGTCTGGTGCCTGCTGGGTAAATACTGATTAACAAAACTATTTTTTTTTTTTTTTTTCCCTCAGAGCAGTATATCATATATTTTGCTTTAGCAAACCCCTTATGAGATACTGACATCTCTCTTTGGCATCCCAAGGTGCTAGCCCTGGAAAAGGCATTCAGACTTCACTAGACGTAATTAATCTGGTACGATGGCATGCTTCATAATTTATCACAACTTGTGAGTCACACTGCCATACACAGAGGCATTAGCTAATGATTTGGCCAGCCCCGTGTTTTCATCTTGGGTTGTGGTTTTGGGCCAAGGGCCGGGTTTCAGAGCGGGTATGTTGATGTTAGTTCAGGTCATGAGGGGCTTCAGGTTTAAAATGAGAGATCCAATTAGTGCAGCTCTTTTATTGTGTTTATATGCACAACAATATTCAGATTAATGAATGTTTGATTATGTATGCATCTTGTAAATGTGCTAATTGGATTAAGCTATTAGTCTGGTTTCTAAATACTGGGGTGGCACTAACCTTAATGTAGTCCGATTATTCTTATTTTATATATATATATATATATATATATATATATATATATATATATAATTTTTTTTTTTGATGAATCATTTGAATGAATCATACCTGGGAGATATAAAAGTACTAGAAATTACACCCAAAATTGGTGTAGAAACAAATTTCACAGTGAATAACACATTGAATTTGAAGATGAATTTTTTTACTTTGAGAAATATTTTTGTTTACTGTGTAACAAATTTAACTTTCTTAAAGGGATAGTTCACCCAAAAATGTAATTTCTGTCATCATTTATACCCTGGAGTTGTTCCAAACCTGTATGAATAACCATACAGTTGATGGTAGCCATTTACTTCCACAGTATTTTTTCTTTTTCTTTTTCTTTTTTTTTTTTTTTGTTTTTTATGCTATGAAAGTCGATGGCTACCGCCAACTGTTTGGTTAGTTGCATTCTTCATAATGTATTTTTCTGTGTTCAGCAGAAGAAATTCATATAGGTTTGGAACAATTTCAGGGTAAATTTTGTTTTATTTTAATTTATTTTTATTATGTTTTATTTTTAAATTTAATTAAATTTAATAATTATTATTTATTTATAAATAATAAATTATAATTACATATTTATTTTATTTTATTTGATCTTATTTTTCATATTTTACTTTCATTTATTTTATGATATTTTTAAATTAAATAAAATTGTACTGAATTAAATTAAATAACTTATTTTATTTTATTTGTGTGATTTTTTTTTTTTACTTTTACCACTAATTACTGTTCAGTTTACTGTCAAAAACAATTACAAGAGTGTCTTATTAACATTGGATTGTTTACATTTTACCTTGTTGATGTTAATGTTGTCATTTGCATATGCTGTCATCTGTTTACTATATGCAAATGAAGATAGACTCGCTGTCTGACAATCTGACAAGCTGTCTGCTTTTAAAACTCTAAGACAGATGACACTCTTTGTCACTCTGAAATACAGAATATGAAAAAAGTGAATATTAAAAACTGGCAAAGCAACAAGCATGTAGCAGGAGCTTAATTTAGCATGAAAGACAGGTTCTATCCGCTAATGATATATTCACAGTTTTTTTGTTGAGCAAGTCGATGCCTGTTTCCTTTCTGAATGTACATAAAGAAGCAACCTAGTGTTTTATCTCCTCTCAGCTTGTGTCTTTGAATTAGCCGAAGACTGTAAGTTTAAGATGCTGTCACCCTAAAGAGAGATGGAGCACACTTGACAAGTTGTGTGGGAAGATTAAATCTTTTTCCTATACAGCTTTTGACATTGAATTTTGGAAAAACATTTCTGAATTTTGGTTCTAAGTACTTATATATTGAAAACAGAAAATAGACCTAAGGGCTAAAAACACAGCAGATATATATAACTGTTATGCCACAAGCATTTTATAACAACTTGCAAAACTTTTACAGTGAATTTATAGGTCGAGCCACCAGGGGAATTACATATACTCTGATTCTAAGCCACACTTAAAATGTACAAACTACCGTTCAAAAGTTTAGAGTCTGTAGGATTTTTTGAAAGAAGTCTCTTATGCTCACCAAGACTGCATTTATTTTTAACTGTCATGTTGTGTTCTGGTCATTTTGACCCAGAGAGGATTTTCTTTTTACTGAAAATGCTAAGTATAGCAGTTATATTATATAATAGTTATAAAACTTACTGACTTTGCTCACACAACTTCCTCCCCCCAAAAAGTTATATTTTTTATGTATGTATATGTATGTATTTATTTATTTATTTTATCATTATTTTTTTATTATTATTATTTGGACATCTGTGGTGTTTCCAGTCAAAAAAGACTACAAAAATTGTTTATGAATTTATAATTTTATAAAATGCTATATTATCACCAAATATTGGATTCAATCTGTTTATCAACTTGTTTTGTTTTAATTTGCACAGGTCTTGTATTTCTTTTTGGAATTCAATGATTTTTGGCCTCATTGTTCTGAACTTATGCACCTCAGCTTGCAAAAAATACAATCCACGTTTTTTTTTTGTTTGTTTGTTTGTTTTTTTTGTTAAAAAAGATCAATGAGGCCTTCAAATGCAAAGATGATAAAATGATTGAATCCAAGATTTGGTAAAACAAAACAAAAAAAAAAAATAAAAAAAATAAATAAATAAAAAAAATCAAAGAAAAAGGGTTAAAAAATACACAAAAAAAATTGTATTATTATTATTATTTTTTGTTGTTGTTGTTGTTGTTGTAGAAATTATTACTTCAGTTTTAAGTAAATGCTGTTTTGAACTTTCTATTTGTCAAAGAAAAAAATACGGTATGCACAAAAGATAATCAATAATCAATAATTTCAAATAAAATCCATAAAATCAGCAAAGCAAACAAAAATACAATCATTCAGTTGATCAATAAACTAATCGAGAACTGTTATAGAACTCCATCTTGACTTGTTGAAAGCAGTGGCAATGAAATCCATCACGAACAGTTGTGCCTATCTTACCCACAATGCTCTGCCTTTGAGCACCTTTAGCCAACGGCTCTTTCCACCACAGTGTTTTAACAAGCGCTGCTAGGGATTGATTCTACCTGCTTCCATCAGACAATACAACACCTCCATCTCCTCTTCCCATCCCGCTGTTCCTCCAGGTGATTCCCCAGTCAGGGTAACAACATTACACACAAACAGCTCTTTCTCACTCGTGCGCTCAGTAGAAACACCTGCTAATGCACTCAGATATGCACATTACACTTGAACTTCAGCTCTTACTCTGTTGGTCTACACTGTATATGTGAGTTTTGTGCCTTGGCATCAGTAAAATACCTCTATCTGTCTGTTTGTTTTGCTGTCTGAGTTCAGGATTCTCTGTGCGTTCACTTAGTGACCTCCAGATCCACAGGAGATGGTGAGTGCTCCCTCTGCGTGAGGGAGTTTTGTTGTGGGACTTTAGTCCTTGGTGTTTTAAGCCAAGGACAATTGCCAGAAAGTGAGAGAAAGAGGTGCAAGCTGGTAGCTATGAGCAAAGCAAATAATATACTTGCCTGCTTGACCTTGTCCTGCTACAGCATCAATTTTAATCCTCTCTCGTGTCGTTCCAAAGCTGTACAACTTTATTTCTTCTGTGAGACACAAGACATTGGACCCTATTGACTTTCATGGTATGGACAACAAAAACACGAAGACATTTTTTCAGAATATCTTCTTTTGTGTTTCACAGAGGGAAGAAAGTCATACCAGTTTGGAATGATGTGATGCTGTGTAATTGATGACAGATTTGTAATTTTAGGTGAACTGTCCCTTTAAGACAAAAGTGCCAGTGACTGTATTGTGACTTGCAGGCTCTGCTGTCATAAATCCACCATTGCTCTCTAGTGCTGAATTCTTTTCTCAAACACAAGCACAGTTTCCTCAAATTGTTGGAACAGTTGTATTGACACATAATCCATGACCATCTGGCTCCTCACCTCTGGGCCTACAGTTACTCTTTCTCAGGGTTTCCCTTCGTGCCCTCTGTACCAAGTTCATCGCAGTTTTTCATAAGACTTCTCCTGGACCAATCCCCTCAGATTCCTTTTTATACGTTTTTTTTTTTTTTTTTTTTGTCTCCACAAAGCACATTTGATGTTCTCTTTCTAATATAAAATTGTTAACTAAAACTATTTATTTATTTATTTATTTATTTATTTATTTATTTATTTATTTATTGTCTGTTTGTTTGTTTGTTTGTTTGTTTGTAATTGAAATCAAGCTAAAATAAAAAATAAAACATGAAAAAAAAACAAAAAAAAACATATAACTGTTGTCTTTGCAAATAAGTTTCAGTTGAAGTACTAAAATTACTAGAACTGAAAAAAAAATACATAAAACTAAATATATCTAAATAAACAAGTAAAGAAAGAAAGAAAGAAAGAAAGAAAGAAAGAAAGAAAGAAAGAAAGAGAAAAGGACAAAACAAAATTACTAAAACTTAAACTAAACTTAAAATAAGCATTTATGTATTTGTTTATTTATTTGTTTGTTTGTTTGTTTGTTTAGTTAGTTAGGTTTTGTTTTATTATTATTATTATTATTATTATTATTATTATTATTATTATTATTATTACAAACATGAACAAAATCGGATTAATATAGCCACACTTTTTCACACGTAAACACAACAGTTAGTTAGTTAGTTTATTTGTTTGTTTATTTAGTTAGTGTTGTTTTTACTTGCTGTCTATGCATGGCAAATCTGAAATAATTATACCACATTAATAAGCCTGGCATCCATAAAGTTCATTATAATAGATGCAACAGAATCTAAATGTCATTTTAATTTAAGCTTTATTCTATTACGATGCATTAATCAGATGTTAACATGCAAATTAAATAGTTTTCAGATGATACGCTCCTTCTCAGACATATTGGCAACATATGTGTGGTATATTTGAAAAGCATCAACTGCCTTTCACAAAGTAACATAAAACTCACCCAGAAATCCATCAGTATATTATGTGTGAATCTAATTGACTGGCACTGAAAGGCATTACTAGGTTTAATTGGCAAGCTGTGTAGTACGACATACTGTATGTACACTGCGGTAGGAGTTCATCTGACTGGAGCTGGCAACAGCAAGGCCACCTACAACACTCCCCATATGTAGGAGACAGAAGGGCCCACCGTCCTTCAGCTAATGTTTACCGCTCTGCTGTAAAAGATGCCGTCCAGGGATGAGTAATTGACCTCACACACAGACATAACATAAAGGCCGTCAATACGCTACTGAAAATAATATCATACGCATTGAAATCTGCAAAAAATGAGGAAGTCACTCACAGAAAGCACATACTTTGTGTTCAAAATGAGCCTAAAATGCTAAATATTGAGCCTAATTAGGGATAGTAAAGATCACACTATTATAGAATAATATTTTAAAAAGTAATTACTGTATAGAGTATATTAAATTTGTGAAATGAAAATATTGCATACAATCAGAAAACATTAAAAATATTTGTTAAATGCAGTTTTATTTATGTTGTTTTATTTTTGTAATGTGTTTTTATAGTCCTACTTTTTATAATATAATACTGTTTTGATCTGTTTGATATTTGCAGTGATTACTATTTACTGTTTCATAGTGTGATTTTGATGAGTTGTATTAAAACAAAATATCTCATATAGAGACTATCATTACAAAAAGTTATCAAATGAATTTTGATTTGTCAAAATATCAAAGACTCTTTTATAAAAGTGCTAACATGTAAAAAATATTTGCCAATGACCAATAAAAAGTGACCGATTGCTCATCATAATGAAATGTAAATTGCAGTATACTAAATTTAGTTGGCCACAGGATTGGCACTATATTGCATGATTTTTTTTTTTTTCTTCAGGAACTGTATGGGCTATAATGTAAATTTCCTGAATCATTGAATGTCCTTGTATATTTGCTTCGACCCTGATGATTGCTGGTTGTGTTTTATTTTATCTCTCTCAAGCTTAAGGACACCAAAATGTTTGGAGACCTTTCATTTATCTATTCCCTTTAGCGCACACTGTTCAGCAGCATCTATGCTATAATTTGCATGAGTTTGAACCAAATAATCAGAAACGAACAACTGAAGGATGATGCATCTAAAAGTAAACAACCTAAACGCCCACAGATTTGTGAGAGAGCAAAGTTCAAATCGGCCTATTTCTTTAACAGTAAAAACAATAAAAAATTATAACAGTTGGTAGGAACACAAGTTAGGTGCTGTTTTTTTCTATGGAATATCATGCATTAAATGTCCATACTACCTGACAGATGTCGCAGAAATAGTCTTGAGAGTCACATCTGTTTCTGTGACAGCCAAAGCTCTGGAAATGGTGAGGGAAAAAAGTCAAAATGTTGTAGTTACAGCATCCACCAGCAGGGGTTCACTAGGCCATGCTGACCAGCCACACTCTGACCCTAGATTTGTGCTGTGTCCTATTTTGCCTACTATGCCCTAAAAGTGTGTACTCTTTCTGTGAAGAAGTAGATACTGTTAAGTGTGTAGAAGAAGAGGCAAGCTTCGAGACATATTTACATGTCATAAAACTGTGTAGTTTGTAGATCTTTTTATTCATGTTTGTGATTCTGAATTGAATCTTCCTCCAAAGCATGATGGGTTGTGTGCAATATTAGCCATTTCAAAGATCTTTGAAAAATCTGCTAGAAATAGTAAACCATCCAAGGACTTTTGGCGTACTGTTTTCAACATGCTTTAGGGATGGGTTTTGACACAAATATTCACAATTTGTTTTGATTCTTATTCATAAGCTTACGATTCGATTTGATTAGCAGTTCATTTCTATTCGATTCAATATCGATTATTTTGGATATATATCAGGTACAGTACATGCCAAATTTTCTCAAGGAAAAAAAATGTTGCAACTAATGCCGTAAAATATACACGAGAGTCAGTTGGTACTACATTACTATCATATTAAAGGTTAAAATTAACTGATTTGTATACAAACGCTTAAATTACACTCAATGAAATTTTTATAATTATAAAGTTACAATTACGTAATAATATTTCTACTCCAATCCGTTTTTTGAAATTGAAACATTTAAATGGTGGCTGTCATAAAAAGTGACAGATTCATAAATGAAAAATTGAAGAACAGTAAAAAAAAAATATAATGAATATGTTATATGGTGCATATATTTAGCAAAATGCCCATTTCTAGAGTTCATTCTTCTAGCTGACTAACGAGTTTATGGTCACCGTTATGTTTTTTCTGAGGTAAATGTGACATTACATGACATTGTTTACAAGCTGTTATACTGACGTCTTTGCGTGGTTGAAACACTGATTGAGCGATCACATGAGACAGGATATGGATTTCAGTATGTTGTACTCTTTCTTTTAACAACCTTCAGATGTTTATGTAAGTTTATTTCGTGCTGAAAAACGGAAGCAATGATCAGTTCACGCAAACTTTCCGCTGCCACTTCTCTTGAACTGAGTCGCTACAGTGATCTGTAATGAATCTGTGCACCAAAATGGCATTTATTGTTTGAATACTGTAATACAATTAACAGAATTTGAAATCTGAGACTTTGTTACATATCAAAAGTAACAAAGCACAAAGCTTAGACCCTATTTCTATTTATTGGATGGGAGGTGCGCTACAATGTTCTGTTCATTAACTGAAAACAGGCTAGACTAATCGATTCTTGGGATTTAAGAATCGCTATCGTTTCATAAAAATGAGAATCGATTAAAATCGAGGAATCTATATTTTTTTCCCTACTATGCTTTGGGACACACTTATTCTAATCTCACATACTATTTAGGATGAATATTATGCACACTGGGATACAGGGTTTGGTTTCTTGGTGTGTCTTTGTAGGTATTTTTTACATTTATGTTTTGGTATTTACACCACAAAATACTTCATTAAAGATATGTTAAATGAGAAAAACATCTGAGTTGTAAATCTCATGTCTTTTCATTTTCTAGTGTCTTTTCACTGGTCAAATCTACTGAGACACTTAGAGCACTTGATCTACAGCATTAGTTATGTACACGGCCTGTGGACTGGACAGGGGCCGCTGAGAGTTGATTCAGCAGGTCAATTCACACAGGACTACTTTCACCTGTGGGTATGTCTTCAGGGCATTTTATAGTAGGCAAAAGACACTGTAATTCATCCTTGAAAAAATCACTGACATGACCAATTCGGACAGGATTAAAATCACAGAGGAGCTGTGGTAGTTATTACATTACCCCGCCTCCTCATATAAAACTAATCCCGTCCGAATAGGGCTGGAGATATAATTGCTTCTATATTAGTTAATAGGCTTTCTTCCTTCCAAACATTCCTCAGTTGGTGCCAAATGACGTGTCTGTTATAAATTGGGTGTATAAAGACAGTACCTCGAATTTTGTGGAGGAAAATAAACTAGAACAAATTCGACTTGGACAATTTAGTCCAGGCAATGCTAAAGCTATGGGGGCATGTCACTATTTGTTAAGATGGGGATTTTTATGTGGACAGTCTTACAGGTTTTACGCCTCTCTCCCACATGTGAAATTGTTGCCGAATTGCCTTTGCTGTTTGAGGCTGGGATAATTTCGTTTGACAACACCTGCTCTAGTGCAATGTATTATTTTTCAGTGGGAATGATCTTCTCCCCTCTAATACAAGAGAATAGCCCAATACTATCCATCCAGAATACTACCCACAAACCCTTTATAGAGAGTCCAGCCTCTGTGTATAACTGGTTTCTGTTTCTCCGCTTCACAAAAACAAACATGCTTTATACCAAATGCAGAGTTTTATTAGATTATTAAATGAATAGTTCATCCAAAATTAAATTAGGTGAAAATTTACTGAAAATTTAGCATTACATCACTTGCTCACCAATGGATCCTCTGCAGTGAATGGGTGCCGTCAGAATGAGAGTCCAAACAGCTGATAAATACATCACAATAATCCACAAGCAATCCAAATGACTCATTTAATGTCTTGTGAAGCGAAACATTTACTTCTGGCCAAAATATGAGTCCATAATCCATAATAATGCATCCTTCAGTCAAAAAGTCCATCCCTTGTTGTGATCTCACATCAAAATCAATCAACATGTTTGTTTAGAACTGTTTTAGACTGATTTCAGTCTAAAAATAAAATAAAATAAAATAATTTTTTGCTTAAACCATCTCTTTAAAAGTTCAATGTCCCTTACATGACTTCTCTAACAGGAACCCTACAGCATTCCATTCTTCATTTATTATTTATATGTTGATTTAAAAAATAAATAAAAGACAGATGCTTGATTTGGATGGTGATTTATGCCCTTCCAACAAATTTAAACCTTTGAAAGTCATACTTGAGTATTATTCCAATTAATTATGTACCAGTGTTGTTTCCTCTGTAAATATGTTCATGCATATAATTCAGCGTACCTAACTAGAATTTAAGAAAAGACTTGATTTAATAAGGTGCTCAGAACAACACTGCAGTGAAGTGTCTAATACGCCTAATCAGAATGCAGTGAGAATCAAGCCAAAGCCTCTGTAAATGAAGGAAGCTTAATCAGAATAAGGGTCTCAACATGTAAACAGCTTATACTCATTACTCACAGAAACATGCATCAGCAGTATTAAAGTTATTTTATCAGCTTTAATGGTTGTGTTGTATTATATTACGGGTGCAAAATTAACAAGCAGAAACATAACCATTGTGTCTAATGTTTTAATTTCCTTGCAGAAGTGTTTACATTGTCTTAAATTAAAATTTGTTCAAATGAATGTATCCTTTATATTAGAATGTGCACATCTTCCTATATATATGTATATATATATATATATATATATATATATATATATATATATATATATATATATATATATATATATATATATATATATATATATATATATAACTTGTTAGCCAATCAGAAATGCTTTCTATCTGTCAGTCATTTTATGCATGCTATGAATGCTGACATCTGATTGGCTAATATTGTCTTTGAAGGTTGGGGTTGTGGAAATGAGGTATATAATTGAAGTCAGCAAAATGGCTAGCATCCCTTACAGCACCTGTATAGGCATGAGTATTTTTCTGCACATTTTTTTTTTAAAACAGCGCCACCAATTTTCAATCTGATTAATCTTCCACTGGGTTACTGGACATATGTCTTTTTCTTCTTGAACTCTCCATTTTAAATTAAGTTTTTGAGATCATTGTCCTAGCAAGATTTTTTTTTTTTTTTTTTTTTACTCAAGGTTTCCAGCAGACTGAAGCAGGTTCTCTTGCAGTGTTTTCCTGTATATTGCACCATCCATTGTTCCTTTTCTTCCTTTTAACGACATGCATACTCCATGTTGACGAGAAAAGCACACTTCATGATGCTATCAGCAGCATACTTCACTGAAGAAATTTACTTCTTTTGCACCACACATATCACTATTTTATTCTATTCCTTTTTTTTTTTTTTTTTTCCCCTTGTTCCCATGCATCTAACCACTAAAACTTTTCCTTCATTGAAACTGGGTCATTATTAAAGCCTGTTTCCAAACATTACTCGGACCTTTTGGAATAATAATAATAATAATAATAATAATAATAATATTATTATTATTATTATTATTATTATTATTTATTTATTTATTTAATTTTTTTTTAGATTTAAAAAAAAAATAGCTTTTTTTTTTTTTTTTTTTTTTTTTTAGCATTTTTGGAAGTGTTTTCAACCAACTGGTTTCAAAGTCATTTTTAGTGTATGTATGAAACTGAAACTGAAATTGAACTTTTCATTTACACAAAAAAACAAAATACATTTTATTTAATGATTAATTATTTTATCACTTTTCTTTAATAATCTTTAATAAGCTGTCAAATGAAAAAAAAATGAATTGCACAAATTTAAATTGCACACATCCTCAAATTTTGGTGCATCACTAAAGCATACATTTTTAAGTGCGACTTAAGTGTCTGGGGCAATTATATGTCGTTTTATCTAACTCCAGCCATCTTTTTTGCCTGTCTTCATATTATACAGAGCTGTTCGTGTTGTTGAGCAGTGCTCTGGTGCTTTGCTCTCCGTTACTGAACTGTATGTAAATGTCAGGGCAGCTTTCAAATACTACAAGAGATCTCAGCAGTTCAGGCTGCTCCCCATATTGCTGAACGAATTGACTATAGCCTTAAAGGTGTTGTCTGGTGGACTAAAGCCTGTTTTACATGAAGACCTGCATTATTCTTTGAGCATAAGGGGGATTTCATCATTCCTTTTCTTTCCCAGAGTACTCTTCTGTTTGAATGGTTCTTCACCCTTTTATCTTTTAGCAGTTTTTTCACATGCAGAAGGCCTGTTTGAAATGGGCTAGAATCTCTGTACCAGTTTTATTAACGCTGGATTCAGGCATGCATGTTAGTTGACTAAAGACTTTGATGAGCGAAGCCGTGAGGAACAGATTTTTCTCTTTGAAGATATATTGAATAAAAATAGGCTTGCATTTGGACAATTCACTAAACAATATGTAATATTTCATTGTTTTCATCCTAAAATGATTTGGGTGACTGTTTAAACTAATGAATTTTTGTGTTTTAACATTTAACATCCAAACATTAACATTTTGAGTCAAAAGGTGCTCTATGATTGAGGAGCATTCAGAGGCTTAATGTATAATTTTCCCACACTTGTTATTATAACTTCTGAGAGAATCAATGAACTCTTCCCCCATAATGATCAGCGCTTCTTCAAAAGGATTTGAGTTCATATAGGTATGAATTCTTTCTTGGAGCATATATAGATTGTAAGTTTATGAGTCTACTTTTTTTTCTGCTCTAGGCATGAATTTCCTCTCTTTCCCGTCTCTAATTTTCCTGGTGGAATTTGACTGACCTAGTTAGCACAGTCTCGTGCACCTTAAGAATCTTATAAAGGATATTTACAGCGCTGTAGATAGATTCAGCATGATATGATTAAGTAATGAAGAGATGAATTATTAGGGTGTCAAGGAGGAAGCCTGATGCATCATTTAATGGTGTTTTATGCTGAGATGAAGAGAAGATGTGAGGATTTGTGCATTTTGAGGTTGTTTTATGCTGATTTATTGAGCAGTTTATATAATGGGTAATTTAATAATGGCTCTGATTCAGATTTCATGTAAACTTTTGTGCTAAGAGTTGATTTGATGATGGAGATTTTTTTTTAAGCATGAAAAATATAATTATTCCATAATTAGTTTCTTGATGGCGAGGAATCTGTCCAGCACAGCTATATGTGGATAAATGAAATGTTTTTGAGAAGGACCAAAGACTTAAACTACAACTACACTATGTATATATATACTGTATTTAAAAAAAAATTGTGCATCAGCGACCCATACATTCGTAATCAGCACCTGTTTTCAACCTTTTCAGGTTGAAAATCCTCATTCTCAGTGTGTTTTTGAACTTGATAATGAGTTTTTAAGTAAATTTATACAGTATGAGACATTCTGCCAGAAAAATAATGCATTTACGTTTTACTAAATTGCATTGCACCATCTGAAAGGATATCTAGTAAATATACTTTCAGAAGGTTAACAGCAGGGTTTACAGTTTTGTAATTTAATTTAGCAAGTCTTGTGCTCAAGGTTGTGAAAGTACAACATCTTAGAAAGACAAATCAATGCAATCAAAGATATTGCAATGCACTTTTCACTTGCTAGTTATTTACTAATGTAAAATCATGGTAAAAGGATTGACATTTTAGCCCCCTGCTGACAAATGACAACTAAACAAGATAAACTAAAATGATTACATTGACTTCAACCTTTTTTTTTTTTTCTTTTTTTTTTTTTTATCTTGTACAGGTGATTCTCATGCTCACCAAACTGTATGACTTCAATCTGGGCAGTGTCACAGAGAGCTCCTTATGGAGGTAAGAATACAGATTCAAGGCTGCTATCTTTATGTGTACATGCTATAGGGAAATGTATTACAAGCATGTTATGTAATATACCTTTGTGACTGTTTGTTCTCAACTTGTTAAAGCTTTTATTTAAGCAAGAAGATAAAAGAGTTCACTGTTACGATTTATACATTGTGCAAATGATGTGATGCAGTGTCCCTGTGGTAGCTCCACAAACATCAGAGAAAAATAGATAAATACAATGTGCTTTAAAGGTTCTCATAGTCTCTCTGGAGCTGCGTTTGTTTAAACAGAATGACAGTACAAACATGTCCAGTGTTGTGACTTTTAAATCAACTATGTATTAATAGTCTGATGAAGCTACATTAGCTGATTAATGGTGTGTCTGTCGCTGATTGTCTTTATACCCTCTCCAGATATCCAGTGCACAGCTCATTGATCTGAGTGGACATAACGTATGTGTATTAGAGCTGCTTGAATGGAGCTGATGTTGGAAATCTTAAAGGGATAGTTAACCCAAAAATGAAAAATCTGTCTATATTTTTTATCCTCATGTCATTTCAAACCTGTATGACTTTTCTGTATTTTTAAGAATGTTTGTTTTGGTTTTGGGTCCCACTGACTTCCATAGTAAGGACAAAAACACTATGGAAGTCAATGAGCCTCAAAACTGTTAGGCTGCCAACATTCTTCTAGAATGGATTAAAAATACTATAGAAGTCAATGGGACTCGAAAGTGCTGTGTTTCCGACATTGTTCAAAATATTTTCTTTTGCGAAAATTCTGTCATTATTTACTCATGCTCGTGCCATTTTAAACCTGCATGCATTTCTATCTTCTGTGTAAGACACAAAAAATGTATTTTGTGAAATGTTGTTAATCAAAGGTTTTGGGTCCCATTGACTTCCATAGTAAGGACAAAAACAATATGGAAGTCAATGGAACCCAAAACTGTTCGGTTGCCAACATTCTTCTAAAATTAGTCATTTAGCAGACGCTTTTATCCAAAGCGCTATGACAAGTCACGGTTAGCCTAACACAGTACACTTAGCAAGGTTTTTTTTTTTGTTTTTTTTTTTAAAGAAAACAAGTAGGTAGAATATAGAAAAGAAAGGTAGTGTTAGTTTGTCATGAAAATCTAGCAGTTAGAGAATAAATATGCAGTTGATAGAGGGTCAAGTGTGTGTGTGTTGTTTTTTTTTAATAAAATGAAGGCAGATAGATAAAATAGAATTAGGAAAGAGAATGCTAGAGTTAGAGGGTCAAATAAAGATGGAAGAGATGAATTTTTAGCCGTTTCTTGAAGATGGCTAAGGATTCAGCTGCTCGGATTGAGTTGGGCAGGTCATTTCACCAGATGGGAACAGTTAATGAAAAAGTCTGTGAAAGTGATTTTGTACCTTTTTGGGATGGCACAATAATACGGCGTTCACTTGCAGAACGCAAGTTTCTGGAGGGCACATAGGTCTGAAGTACTGAATTTAGGTAAAGGGGTGCAGAGCCAAAGGTGGTTTTGTAGGCAAACATTAATGCCTTGAATTTTATGAGAGCCGCTATTGGTAGCCAGTGCAAATTGATGAACAGAGGTGTGACGTGCATTCTTTTCGGCTCATTAAAGATTAATCTTGCAGTGGCATTTTGGATTAATTGTAGAGGTTTGATGGAATTGGCTGGAAGACCTGCCAAGAGAGCATTGCAATAATCAAGTCTGGACAGAACAAGTGCTTGAACAAGGAGTTATGTTGCATGTTCCGAAAGAAAGGGCCTGATCTTCCTAATATTGTATAAAGCAAATCTGCAGGTCCAGGCAGTTTTAGCAATGTGGTCTGAGAAATTCAGCTTATCATCAATCACAACTCCAAGGTTTCTGGCTGTTTTTGAAGGAGTAATGGTTGATGAGCCTAACTGGAAGGTGAAATTGTGATGAAGTGATGGGTTTGCTGAAACTACAAGCAGTTCTGTCTTAGCTAGGTTGAGTTGAAGGTGATGGTCCTTCATCCAGCAAGAAATGTCTGTTATACATGCTGAGATGTGAGCAGCTATCATCGGATCATCAGGATGGAATGAGAGGTAGAGTTGAGTGTCATCACCATAGCAGTGATATGAAAAGCCATGTTTCAGAATGACAGAACCTAGTGATGCCATGTAGACAGAGAAGAGAAGTGGTCCAAGGACTGAGCCCTGAGGCACTCCAGTAGCTAGATGTTGCGACATGGATACTTCACCTCTCCAAGATACCTTGAAGGGTCTATCTGAGAGATAAGACTCAAACCACTGGAGTGCGGTTCCTGAGATGCCCTTTCTCAATAGGGTTGACAGGAGGATCTGGTGGTTGACTGTATCAAAAGCAGCGGATAGATCCAGCAAGATAAGTAATGAAGACTTGGAAGCCACTCTTGCAAGTCTTAGGGCTTCAACAACTGAAAGCAAGGCAGTTTCGGTCGAATGTCCACTTCTGAAGCCAGATTGGTTGCTGTCCAGGAGGTTGTTCTGTGTGAGAAAGACAGAGACTTGGTTGAACACAACACGTTCAAGTGTTTTTGCAATGAAAGGTAGAAGGGAAACCAGTCTGTAGTTCCCTAAAAGAGTTGGGTTAAGAGTGGGTTTCTTAAGAAGTGGGGTTATACGAGCCTGTTTAAATGCTGAGGGAAAAACTCCATTGTGAAGGGATGTGTTAACGATGTGAGTGAGTGCAGGTACAACTGCAGGAGAAATGGCTTGAAGGAGATGGGATGGAATAGGATCAAGCGGACAAGTAGTAGGATGACTGGAAAGGATGAGTTTAGAGACTCCTGCCTCAGAGAGTGGAGAGAAGGATGTGAATGAGTGTATGTTTGATGGTAAGATGTGTTTGACAGTTTGTGGTGTGGAGAATTGAGCAGTGAGGTTAGTAATTTTATTAATGAAGAATGTGGCAAAGTCGTCAGCTGTTAGAGTTGATGAAGGAGGGGGAGGAGGAGGACAAAGGAGGGAGGAGAATGTTTTAAAGAGCATGCGAGAGTTAGGCGAATTGTTAATTTTGTCGTGATAGTATGTTCTTTTAGCAGTAGAGACATTAGCAGAAAAGTCAGAGAGGAGTGATCGATATAAATTAAGGTCAGTAGGATTTTGTGATTTGCGCCATACCCTCTCTGCAGCCCTGAGCTTGGAATGATGTTCGCGAAGAATATCAGATAGCCAAGGGGCAGAAGTGGTGGTACGGGCTGGCCTGGAAGATAAGGGGCAGAAAGTATCTAAACAAGATGTCAGAGTGGAACAGAAAGTATCAGTAGCACTGCTAGCATCAAGAGATGATAACTGTATAGAGGGAGGAAGCGAAGATGAAACCATAGCAGATAACCCGGAGGGTGAGAGTGAGCCTAAGTTACATCGAAAAGTGACATGTGGAGGGGTATGTGTTGTGTCAGGAATCATCTTGAGGTTAAGAGTGAGGAGGAAGTGATCCGAGATGTGCAGTGGAGTAACCAGCACATGATCAGTGGAGCAGTGTCGTGTGTAAATAAGGTCCAGTTGGTTGCCTGATTTGTGAGTAGCCGTAGATAACAATCTCTTGAGATCAAAAGAAGCAAGCAGAGTGTGGAAGTCTGCAGCTTGAGGTTTATTGAGGTGGATGTTGAAGTCTCCAAGTATAACTAAGGGAGTACCATCCTCAGGAAAGGTTGAGAGCAACACATCTAATTCTTCCACGAAGTTACCTAGTGGTCCTGGAGGTCGATAAACAACTACAAAAATGGATTTTTAGAGGGTAGGTAATAGTAACCGAATGTGATTCAAAGGAGCTGTTGATACTCAGAGATGGTAAAGGAGTAAATTTCCAATTATTAGAAATGAGCAGACCAGTACCTCCACCTCTTCCAGTCAGACGGGAGGTGTGGGAAAAGGAGAAATTATCGGAGAGTGCTGCAGGTGTAGCATTGTCCTCTGGTTTGATCTAAGTCTCTGTCAGGGCCATGAGGTTTAGCCTTGAATGACTAGTAATGGAAGTAATGAAATCAGCTTTGTTCACAGCAGACTGACAATTCCAGAGACCAATAGAAAAAGAAAGTAGTGTATTAGCAAACATAGGCAAAGTGCGCAGGTTGTTAGGATTGCGCTGCCTACAGTGTGTGATGCAAGGTTTGCGAGTGGTAGTGATAGTAGTGATCTGAAAACACATAGTAAGAATTAGTTATAAAACAGGAGTGAAACAAGTAATATGAAAGAGAATAAATAAAAAGTGATACTTATATCCCTTGCCGGTGTCCCTGCCCGTTGGAGTCGCACGGTAGAGTCGATGGTCTTTACACTCTTCGGTCTTCACACGATGAGGGCTTCAAAATATTCTAAATATCTTCTTCTGTGAAAATTCTGTAATCATTTACATATTCTCATGTCATTCCAAACCTGTATGCACTTCTTTCTTCTGTAAAACACAAAAGAAGATATTTTGAAGAATGATGGTTTCAGTTTTGGTTCCCATTGATTTCCATAGATTGGATTAAATATACTATGGGAGTCAATGGGACCCGAAACTTCTGGGTTACCGACATTGTTCAAAATATTTTCTTTTGTGAAAATTCTGTCATTATTTACTCATCCTCGTGCCATTTCAAACCTGTATAAATTTCTATCTTCTGTGGAAGACACATAAAACAGATATTTTGTAAAATGCTGTTAATCAATGGTTTTGGGTCCCATTGACTTCCATATTAAGGACAAAAATACTATGGATGTTAATGATATTCAAAACTGTTAGGTTGCCAACATTCTTCTAAATATCTTCTTTTGTGAAAATTCTGTCATCATTTACTCATCCTCATGTCATTCCAAATCTGTATTAATTTCTTTCTTCAGTGGAACACAAAAGAAGATATTTTGAAGAATGTTGGCAAGCAGATGGTTTCAGATCCCATTGGCTTCCATAGTCAATAAGTCAATGGGACCCAAAACAGTTACCAACATTCTTCAAAATATCTTATTTTGTGAAAACCCTGTTATCATCATTATTTATGATAATGAGTACATTTTTAATTTTAATTTTTGGGTGAGCTATTTCTTAACTTCTACTAATCTAAAGCTCTACTACCGTCAAACAAATGGTAAAACTGGCCTCAAATCACCAGATCTGGCAGCTTCTACCAGCAGCAGATTGGATTGGAGATGCTCAGCAGACTGTGTGGCCCTTTAGTTTGGAAAGATAGAGCTTCCATCGGAATTGCAATGGCCAAACACTCTGTAATATAGCAGGACAGGAAAATATCCAGCTGAGCTCATAACAAAGATCTCTCACAAAAAAAATCTGATATGTTCAGCAATCTCTTACTCTCAGACAATGCTTTGCTGTTGACCCAGCATTTCAGTAATGAAGTTAGTGACCCTGCATAAAATATGCTGGTAACCAGAGGGTTATTAATCAAATGGCAGTATGGAGTGTAGTTACCTACCCAAACATTTTATATGAACAGGAAATGATAATTAGATTTCAAGATGATGTCTGTCCTTTGTGTGAGTCTGTGTGTGAGTGAGTGCTCCGCAGTGATGTCTGTACTTTGTGTGTGTGTGTGTGTGTGTGTGTGTCTGCTCTGCCGTTAATCATTTAAGAGTTCGCCTATATCATCTCATAATGAAAAATGGGCTATTTTTCTATGCAGGCTAAGATTGAAACACATCTGTGTCAAAACAATGCTACATTTGTCTAAATATATACAGTAAACTTAAATCTAAGATGGCGCCGCAGACGGCAGCTACTGTGCTTTGCTCTTCAGTGTTTGTACTGTTTTTGTTTGTTTTTCCTGTTTTTTGTTTCTCAAACACCATCAGTTTTACCAGGGATGACCTGCTGAACATTCGGCAGAACACACCACAAAATATTTTACCGTTTTTTGATTATTCGGACGTTTTGCTGGACATTGTAGTTGGCGGAGCCGTAGCTCTGGTCAAACGCTTCAGGACGCACAGATGGGGGAAGCGAGCCGGCGCGCTCGTGAAGCTTAGACAGCGCGGATTTAGAACGGCGTTGCCTAGCGTCCATCTCACGAATCTCCGCTCTCTACCCAACAAAATGGACCAACACCTTCTGCTCTCCCGGACAAATAAGGATTTTTCAAACTCTGCTGCTCTGTGTTTCACGGAAACCTGGCTGAACGACGCCATACCGGACAGCGTGCTACATCTGCCTAACTTCCAGCTGATCAGAGCAGATCGCGACGCAGAATCAACGGGGAAATCGCGCGGCGGTGGGACGTGCTTTTACATCAATGAGAGGTGGTGTACAGATGTAACTGTGTTAAAAAAGATGTGCTGTCCTGATCTAGAAACTCTCTTCATTAACTGCAAGCCTTTCTACTCGCCGTGGGAGTTTTGCTCGTTCATTCTCGTGAGTGTTTACATTCCTCTGCAAGCGCACGAGCTCCCCTTTACAGAAACTCGCTGATATGATCACAGACACAGAACAACAACACCCGGACTCTGTTTTAATCATTCTCGGGGACTTTAATAAAGCAAATCTCTCTCGCGAACTGCCAAAATACAGATAGCACATCACATGTCCCACCAGAGACCGTAATATATTGGATCACTGTTACACAGCGATAAAGGACGCATATCACTCTGTCCCACGAGCAGCTTTAGGACTCTCTGATCACTATTTGGTTCATCTTATACCGACCTACAGGCAGAAAGTCAAATCTGAAAAACCTGTATTAAGAACTGTTAAAAGATGGACTAATGAAGCAGAGCGGGATTTACAAGCCTGTTTCTCTCTCACTGATTGGACTGTTTTTGAATCTGCTGCCAATGATCTGGATGAGCTCACAGAGACTGTAACATCTTATATCAGTTTCTGTGAGGATATATGCATTCCTACCAGGACTCATCTAACTTACAACAACGACAAACCGTGGTTCACTGCAAAACTCAGACAGCTCCGTCAGGCCAAAGAAGATGCTTACAGAAAGGGGGATAAAGTCTTGTATAAACAAGCCAAATACACACTGGAAAAGGAGATCAGAGTGGCAAAAAGGAATTATTCCGGCAAGCTAAGGAAAAAATTCTCTTCCAGTGATTCTGCTTCAGTGTAGAAAGGTATGAAAGATATCACCAGTTACAAGTCACCATCCCCCAGCACTCTGGAGAATCAACAACTGGCAGATGATCTGAATGAGTTCTATTGCAGGTTTGTAATAGTGTCCATCCCGGACACCCTTCAGAATAAAGTAACTCAGCTCTCCGTCCCCACCTCCGTCTGTCAATGGATCACCAGCTTCCTGACAGACAGGCAGCAGCTAGTGAGGCTGGGAAAATTCTCATCCAGCACCCGCACCATCAGCACTGGAGCTCCTCAGGGCTGTGTTCTCTCCCCACTGCTCTTCTCCCTCTACACCAACGATTGCACCTCTAAAGACCCCTCTGTCAAGCTCCTGAAGTTTGCAGATGACACCACACTGATTGGCCTCATCCAGGACGGTGACGAGTCTGCTTACAGACAGGAGGTTAAGGAGCTGGCTGTCTGGTGCAGTCTTAACAACCTGGAGCTCAACACGCTCAAAACTGTGGAGATGATCGTGGACTTCAGGAGAAACCCCCCTGCTCTCCCCCCACTCACCATCATGAACAGCACTGTGACTGCAGTGGAGACATTCAGGTTCCTGGGCACCATCATCTCTCAGGACCTGAAGTGGGACAATCACATTGAGTCCATTGTCAAAAAGGCCCAGCAGAGGTTGTACTTCCTTCGCCAGCTGAGGAAGTTCAACCTGCCACAGGAGCTGCTGAAACAGTTCTACTCCACCATCATTGAATCCGTCCTCTGCACTTCAATAACTGTCTGGTTCAGCTCAGCTACCAAATCTGACCTCAGAAGACTACAGAGGGTAGTCCGGACTGCTGAGCGAATCATTGGTACAACCCTTCCCACTCTCCAAGAACTGTACTTATCCAGTGGGAGCAAAAGGGCTGGCAAAATCACTCTGGACCCCTCACATCCAGCACACTCCCTCTTTGAACTGTTACCGTCTGGTCAACGCTACAGAGCTCTGAGCACCAGAACGACCAGTCACAGGAACAGTTTCTTCCCTCAGGCAATCCATCTCATGAACACTTGACATTAAACGTGGAACACACAACACTATTATAAATTATTTATTCACCACACATACTTATTTTTTCATTTCAAATTTGCACATATCAGACCTATACACCATAATTGTCTATATTATATAGTGTGTTTTTACTATTTGTACATTACCTATTTGTATATTTGTATATTATTCTTTTATTATCTGTGTCCTGTCCTGTTGCTGTCTTTCTGTTGCACTGTAGAGCTTCTGTCACTAAAACAAATCCCTCGTATGTGTAAACATACCTGGCCAATAAAGCTCATTCTGATTCTGATTCTAAACTGTTTAAAAGTTTGGAGTCAGTAAGATTTTTTTATTTATTTTATTTATTTATTTATTTATTTATTTTTTTGAGAAATAAATTAACACTTATTCTGCAAGGATACATCAAAATAATTTAAAAGTGACATTAACTTTGAATTGTTACAAATTAATTAAATGAATACCGTAAATACTTACATACTGTTCATTTGAAGTTTCTATTCATCAAAGAATCCTGAAAAAAGTATCACAGTTTCCACAAAAAAAATTATTTTTTCATTTAATAATAAGAAACCTGAAAAATTAGCTTTGCCATCACAGGAATAAATTGTATTTTGAATTATATCAAAACAGAAAACAGTTATTGTAGTAATATTTTATATTATTACTGTTATTACTGTATTTTTGATCAAATAAATGCAGGCTTGGTGAGCATAAAATATTTATTTCAAAAACATTAAAGAATATTTTGAACTATATATTCTGGGTGGATTTATTTTATTTGTCCTATAATATAATATAATATAATATAATATAATATAATATAATATAATGTAACGTAACGTAACGTAACGTAACGTAATTAATACAATACAATACATTACAATACAATACCATTATAATATAATATAATATAATATAATATAGAGTGCAATGGATTAAATTAATGAAATGATTAATGACTTTGAGACAGATAGTCTGTGAATTGCATCTTTAAATATTCTGAGCAATTTGATGTGCTTTCTGCCTTATACAGTTTTTATATAAGTGCACAGTGTCTGTGTATAAGTACAGTACTGTACAGTGTAGTATACTGTAAGTGTAAAAGTGTCTCATGAGAGTTATCAGCTCTATTGGATGGTAATATAATAACCTAGGCCATATTAAAGGCCAGGTGCATCCTATGGTGTTCCCTCAAGATATCTGCATATTTCAAGACAATTATTTCCCCCTCACCCAGGTAGATAAATTCAGGAGTGCTTTAATAAGTGTAGTCAAATGCCTTCCGTGGCAGATAATTAAACTTTCATGGGAAGTTATAAAGCACCAAGACACTTCCTATACTGTAGATAATGCAAGCAGTTTTTGGAGTAGTATAGTATATATAGTATATAGTGAAACACTGTAAACATTTGGTCAGCATTAAGCATTATTTCTGAAACCAGGAACGAGGAGTCTTTGTGTAATCATTAATTATTATTATAAAAAAGTACCAGCCTCTAGTAACCTTAAACACTTACAAAACCAAAAAAGAAAAAAAATCCTCTGAGCTCTTGGTAAGTACTTAATTTATGATATTGTTGGCTTTGAACAGAGCTTCAGTGCAATAGCTGCTCTTATTGAGGTGCTGGTTATTAAATGTAATTTTGAGTCTGAAAGAAGGTTTGATTAATGCACATAGACACAAATTATACAGCCTTGTGTACTTATGCCTCGGTCGTTTTCAGTCCCGGTGAGTGGAAAAAGAGGAAATAAGATTATTATCTTTTTATTTCTTCAGAAAAATTGCACGTAAAAGGGGTTTTGTCAAATAATCTAAAAATGTGCTTTATGTAGTAGCACCTAAATAAACTGGTTTTATTCAAGTCAAGATACTGTTTAATATGAATTAACTGATCAGTTCAAAATGAAAGGCATTTAAAGGAATTATAGGTTCAATACAAGTTTAAGATCAGTCTACAGCATTTGCATCATAATGCTGATTGCAATGAATCAATCAATGAATCAATAAGACTTGTACCTCAAAAAAAAAAAAAAAAATCAATTTCATACTGATGTGATTACAGTACAGTGGAAGCGAACAGGGCCAATTTTTGGAGGAATTATGCAAGCAGAAATGTGAATCATCATTTATAAAGACATTTACATTATTTCTTCTGTTAAAACTCATGTATTTTTTGAACTGTAAAGCTGTTTAAATCATTTTTAGTTGTTTTAGGGTTTTAGGCATTATGTGAAAAGCTATTCAGTGACGTCCTGTAGTGAAATCATAATAATGTTTATTACAGTGAATACTCTGAGAATCTTTCAGTGCAGCATTGTAAACTGCCCTTTAGCAATAAATCCTCATTTCCACATGAAATATCCCACTGTTCTTAGCATTTTGATGTACTATGAGTTTGTAGTCATTGTTGAGCTGATCATGCCCGTTTACCATGTTTTCTTGTCATATTCTTGTCATGACAGCAGGATTGTCCTTACTCTTTTAATATAAAAGTTGCTTATAACATCATCAATGCAAAGTCACTCTGTACACTTGGCCCATATTTGGAATTGATAATATTATCATATCAACATGAATTAGCTATTAGCTATAATTTCAATCCTGTTTAAGTCTCTTTCCTCTGTTGATCCCAAAACTTGAGTGAACTATTCCTTATGGCCCTAAAGATACTGTTTCACCTCCATTGTTGATGAAAGTTGCTTTTAAAAGCAATATTGTGTTACTCCGTAAAAATAAACTAATTGCATTACTATTTGAAAAAGAAACTTAAAAGTAATGTGTTTACTAGTTACTTAAAAATAGTAATCTTATTACGTAATTCGCAATTACCCCCAACACTGTTCACTTTAATACAATGTCACGATTTATGACCAGGTCTCATCCACAAGGAATTGTTTGTATCAGGGGTAAATAGTATGACTGGGGTGAGCAATGCATGGGGTGAGTATGCATTTACACATCAACATCTATTCAGTATTTAGTAATTTGATTCACCCTAATGAATGACAACCATTTTGGGATTTTCCACATCCAGTTAAAGCTTGTAAAATAGTGTATTCAACTTAATTACAACTGTTTTGATGCAAGAAACATTGAGTAATATTAGAAGTGAACTAAACAGCAGAACAAATCATCTTTAAAGCAGGATATTTGAAGTGGCATGCTTTTAATGTATTAATTAAAAATCTCAGAGCAATAAGAGCAAAACTCTAAATGGTCCAAGGTCAAACTTCGATGGGGAAAAACACTGCAGCGCTGTAATAAAGCGTTAGGCTAGAATTTTGAAGGAGAAGCGGGCAAAAACAATGTACGAGCTTGTTATAAAAAGATGACGTTCTGAGTGTTTTTAAAGATGTAAGAATAGCACTGCAGTTCTCTAGTGTTATCAAAGTGCAAGTCAAATGAGGTTTGTAAAACTTTAACGTCCAAACATCATTTTTATTTTTACGGTTGTACGTTTGATTGCACACTTTTAAAGTGGTAGTAGATATTTTGATTCTCTGATGTACGTGTCTTTGCATCATTTGTGTGTGAGTTGGCGAGACGTTGCTTTTCTAAAATAGATTTGAAATGGCAGTTCTACCCTGAAAAAACATGTTTAAAAAATGTCAGGTCTCAACCGAACACAAGTTTCACATTAGCACACAGATGAACGTATGAATATTTTATAAAACTCACCACATCTTCACCGCAGCCTATTTTCAAGTGCTGTCAATATTCAAAATTTCATATAACAGGAAATGTAAACAACCGGTTGTTGGATATCTTTCCTTCTCTGTCTTTCTTTAGCACACTTTGTGTATGTATGAGTGCAGATACCACTAGGCTAAAACAACTGAACGAAAGTGCTTTTCATTTCAATAACAGCTTTCAATGGGATCTTTCGGATCTGTAATGAGGCGACTGGCTGTTTCTGGGATTCTGAAGGTCATCACATTCTGGCACAAAAAAAAATACCTCAGTTCTTGTAACTGAGAGTCTTAAAACACTTATGGCAGCTGCTTTGATTGATTTCAAATCCCTCAGAATAGTCACAAAACTACTTTATGTACTTGGAATTTATCTTTTTAGTTTAATCATGTTGTTATTTATAGTTCTTAAGTGGTCTCAGTGTCATAGCCAGAGCTTGATTTCTGGTCAGGACACGTAGTTAGTGTTTTCTGTTATGTGGCTAAACCGCAATACAAGCAAGTGTAAGACTGACTTCTGTTGAGTCCTTGAGTAAGACACTTAACCCCAGGTTTCTCCAGAGGGGCCGATTGTGTCAACATTCTCTATTGCATTACGATCTATAGAGCGAAACATTAACTGCAGTGTTATCACCGTTGGCGAATCGCCTGTAGTTCTGTGAATCGCCAAGCTTTCGAAGTGCAGCCAGGGATGACATATACAACAATTTCAACGACAATTTCAGCTTTGCATAAGGTATGAAATGGGTTTGGATCATTAATGGATTTTTGTAGTTGAAAATCCGTAACTACAGTGAAAAAAAAAAAGGTGTAGGAATGACACAATTTGTACTCAAATTGATAGTAAATTTTACAAGTAATTAAAATGTAACCACAAGTAACACACTGAATTAGACACTGAATTTTGAACAAATATCTGTTAATGCTAAAACACAACACAATGCAGTGCAAAATTCAAACTACAAGTAAAATACCTGTAAAATTCGTTCATATTAATTGTCATGTTTCACACAAGGAGCACGGGAACGAAGGAGCGAGGAGACGATGAGTGAACTTCAACATGGACATTAATTCAACAAATGAAGGGAAACAAACACAGGAACTCAGGAATGACATCTAGCAAGACATTCAACAGCGGATGCTAGACACTGGGAAACACAGGGCTTAAGAACTGGGAGGAAATTAGATAATTAATGACACACACCTGGAACTAATGATTACAAAATTGGAACTGAACGAGGACAGTAAACAGGAAGGACCAAATATGGGCATAAACACTGGGACACAGGGAGCACATGGGGAAAAAAATACAAGACACAGGAACAAAAGTCTGACATACTCCTTCCTTCCGGAAGGCGTGTCCACGGTACTTGTTCCGGGACCCATGGCGGATCAGGCAGTTCAGGGCGCCATGGCGAAGCAGGGAACTCAGGAGGCCATGGCGGATCAGGGAACTCAGGAGGCCATGGCGGATCAGGGAACTCAGGAGGCCATGGGGGATCAGGGAACTCAGGAGGCCATGGTAGAGCATGCAGTTCAGGGAGCCATGGCAGCGCAGGGAGCTCAGGAGGCCATGGCGGAACAGGGGACTCAGGAGGCCATGGCGGATCAGGGAACTCAGAAGGCCATGGCAGAGCATGCAGTCCAGGGAGCCATGGCGGCGCAGGGAGCTCAGGAGGCCATGGCAGAGCAGGGAACTCAGAAGGCCATGGCAGAGCATGCAGTCCAGGGAGCCATGGTGCCTTAGGGAGCTCAGGGCGCCATGGCTGGACGGCCTCTGTTGCCTTGGCTAACGGCCCGGCCCCTCCGGCCAGAGCCAGCTGGATTCGGGGACTGGAGCCTTCTCTGGGCTGGATGCAGAGACTGAAGCCCTCCCTGGGGTGGATTCGAGGACTGGAGCCCTTTCTGGGCTGGAATCGGGGACTGGAGCCCTCTCTGGGCCTAATTGGGGATCAGGACCCCTCCCTGGGCTTAACTGGGGACTGGGGATCAGGAGCCCTTCCTTGGGTAAACTGGGAATCAGGAGCCCTCCCTGGGCTTAACTGGAGATCAGGAGCCCATCCTGGGCTAAACGAGGAATCAGGAGCCCTCCCTGGGCTTAACTTGGGATCAGGAGCCCTTCCTTGGCTTAACTGGGGATCGGGAGCCCGTCCTGGGCTACACGGGGAATCAGGAGCCCTCCTTGGGCTAAACTCGAGAACTGGAGCCCTCCGTGTTCTAAACTTGGGAACAGGAGCCCACCCTGGGCTGGACTCAGGAACTGTGATGCGCTTACATGGAGCTGGCACTGGAGCGTACTCAGGGGCTGGAGCCGCCACTGGAGCAAGCTCTGGGGCTGGAGCCGCCACTGGAGCAATCTCTGGGGCTGGATCCGCCAATGGAAAGAGCTCTGGGGCTGGAGCCAACACTGGAGTGAGCTCTGGAAGGTGCTTTCGAGGAGCGGGCACTGGCTTCGGAGCGGCCGGAGGGCTTGGGGGAGCCACAGCCGGCGGGATTGAGTAAGCGGCGGACAGCGGGCTTGACTGGGGAATGGTGGACTGAATTGACTGGGGATCGGGGGGCGGACTGGACGGTGGGCTGGTTCTGGCTCGGGCCCGGACACTCCCCAAATACCAGAAGGTCCCTTCCCTCCAACTTAGTCCAGTGGTTTCTGGGAGGTCCACGGAGCGATGGTAGTTGGCCCCGAGCCAGAACAGATAATTGAGGGTGGCGTCATCCCACGCTGCCGCTGTGACGAGCCCGCAGAATTCCCCTGCGTACTCATAGAAGGGGAGACCCCTACAGCCTAGGGCAAGGAATCGTGTGGCGGCCATCTCCATGGCCATGGGGACAAACAAACAGGAAAAACAAAAAAAAAAAAACTTTCAAAAAACGGAAAACAAACACGGGGAGAGGGAGCGCCGCTTACGAAGACGAAGAGTACACTTCAACATGGACTTTAATTCAACAAACAAAGGGAAACAAACACAACTGGGAGGAAATTAGATAATTAATGACACACGCCTGGAACTTATGATTACAAAATTGGAACTGAACGAGGACAGGAAACAGGAAGGACCAAATATGGGCATAAACACTGGGACACATGGAGCACATGGGGAGAAAAACACAAGACACAGGAACATAAGTCTGACATTAATACTGAACAGTTTTATTTTATATTTAATTTTAAAGATTATACTGTAATAAAATGTATTGATCACTGTCAATGTTAATGCATTGACTTACCTAACATTAAGTAATGGGACCTTATTGTAAAGTGTTACCAGGATTCATAAAAATTTGTACATCTCTAAAGTTGTCCATACATAAAATTCTTACATTGTAGATACTGACAACACATCCATATTGTACATTTTAGCATATATACAAAAATATGAATATGTACATTTGCTAGAACATAAAATTCTTACATTGTAGATACTGACAACACATCCATATTGTACATTTTAGCATATATACAAAAATATGAATATGTACATTTGCTAGATTGCAATGTCTAGGTCACTTTACTTTATCTAAACAAGACTTAATGCGCTTATTTAAATTTCCATGAGCATCCTGATAAAGTTTTGTGAACCCATGTTTAACAAGTCTTTTTTTTTTCTTTCTTTCTTTTTTCAATCTGCAACGTATAGCAAATCAGCAGGACTTAAGTGCATACTTTCTTGCTTTGTACATAGCATACTTGTAATTGTGCTTTGCATTGAAGCATTGCACTGAAAGGGCCTTGAGTATGCTGTAAGTCGCTTGGATAAAAGAGCTAAATGACTGTTTCTGCTCTGTTTACAATGCTGAGGACATTGATTTCATCTCAGTGGACCTTCCTGAGTCTAGAAAATGACATATTTAGTTAATAACCGACAAGTGCTACATATAGCACCAGAGCAACAAAGCTGTATCCTCTGAAATGGCTGTGTTTGTTTATGTAGATGTCAGGCAAGTGTCTGTTGTTCCCCTAGCAGTCAACAGAGGGCATCCTCTCTGGATTTCCCTGTTTATCTGAAGCTTATTACCATAGTTACCACACACCTGTGTTGCATTTAGAGCTCATTAGTCAACCATTAAATGCTCCCTTTGTTTCAGCGGTCATTTGTGAAGTCTTATTTGTAGGATTAATGTGATCCTGACCAGCTGTCTTTGTGGATTCTGTTTAATGCTGCTGTTACTGAACATTATTGTGTTGACCTAGTCTGTCTCTTGGATTTTATTCTCATTTTGTTGCACCGGTGTAGTGGCTTATTATTGATCTGTTGACAAAAAAAAAAAAAAAAAAAAAAAATTCAAAGAATAAAAAAACATCAGTGTTACTATTGGCCTGTAGTTTTTAGTTGGAACTGGTATTGTATCGTCTAGAAACTGCTGAGTTTATAGTATACGGAACTCAGAATGTTGAAAGTTGGACGTGAAAAGTCAGTTAGCAAACTCTCATTAACGTTAAACATCACATTGAGCAATGACAGATTCCCAAGATAAAACTCTCTGTGTGTCTTTCCTCAGCTTTGACTGATGGTCTCTTTTCTTTAACTTCCTCCATACTGTAAATTTAATTAAAAGCTGACATTTTGTGTGAATACCAATGAGCATGAGGATGATGGGCTGGCAGGGTGTCTACGCACAGAAATTGCTTTTTAACTAAATCTAAATATTTGCTGATGTAAAAAGTATTAAATTATATATCAACAAGATTTGATAAGATATGAGTTAATTAAAGCTCATTACATAAAATGAAATGAGACATCCTTATTGCATTACATGGATTAAAAAAAAAAAAAAAAAAAAAAAAAGCTGAAATCTATTAAAATAAGTAAATAAATTTCTGTTCTGGTATATATACACAGTCATGGCCAAAAATATCGGCACCCTTGGTAAATATGATCAAATAAGGCTGTGAAAATTAATCTGCATTGTTAATTCTTTTGATCTTTTATTTTAAAAAAATCACAAAAATCTAACCTTTCGTTGGATAATAAGAATTTAAAATGGGGGGAAATATCATTATGAAATAAATGTTTTTCTCTACTACACATTGGCCACAATTAACGGTACCCTTTTATTCAATACTTTTTGAAACCTCCACTTGCCAGTTTAATAGCTCTAAATTTTCTCCTATAATGCCTGATGAGGTTAGAGAACACCTGACAAGAGATCAGAGACCATTCTTCATCCAGAATCAGTCCAGACCCTTTAGATTCCCAGCTCCATGTTGGTGCTTCTTCTCTTCAGTTCACCCCTCTCGTTTTCTATAGGACTCAGGTCAGAGGACTGGAATGGCCATAGCAGAAGCATGGTTTTGTGCTCAGTGACCCATTTTTGTGTTGTTTTTGATGTTTGTGTTTGGATTATTGTATGGTTGGAAGATCCAAACATGGCCCATTATAAGATTTCTAACAGAGTCAGTCACTTATTGATTTTTCATCTGTTGGTATTTGATAGAATCCATGATGCCATGTGTCTAAACAAGATGTCCAGGACCTCCAGCAGAAATATAGACCCACAACATCAAAAATACAGCAGTATATTTCATTGTACACATGGGGTACTTTTTATCCCTGTGTTCACTAAACGCATCTTGAGCGTTTGCTGCTAAAAAGCTCATTTTTTAGTTTCATCTGACCATAGAAGCCAGTCCCATTTGAAGTTCCAGTCGTGTCTGATAACTGAATATGCTGAAGTTTGTTTTTGGATGAGCTAGGAGAATTTTTCTTGAAACCCTCCCAAACAACATGTGGTGATGTAGGTGCAGTTTGACAATTTTCTTTTAAGGTTTTCTGACCCCGAGACTCAACTATTTTCTGCAATTCTCCAGCTGTAGTCCTTGGAGAGTCTTTAGCCACTCAAACTCTCCTTCTCACCGTGCATTAGGACGATATAGACACATGTCCTCTTCCAGGCAGTTTCGTAACATTTTATGTTGATTGGAAATTCTTAATTATTGCCCTGATGGTGGAAAGGGGAATTTTCATGGCTTAAAGCCACTTCACTAATTTGTGAAACTCAATTATCTTTTGCTGAACATCAGAACTATATTCTTTGGTTTTTCTTATTGTGATGGATGATTAAGGGAATTTGGGCTTTGTTTTCCCTCCTATTTATATTTCTGTGAAACAGGTAACCATGGCTGGATAATTTCATGTTCATAATCACCCTGGAGTGCTCAAAATTGTGAATATGAATGGATCAAAAGGATTAACAATGCAGATTAATTTTCACAGCCTTATTTGATCATATTTACCAAAGGTGCCGATATTTTTGGCCATGACTGTATAATATATATGTGTGTGTATATATATATATATATATATATATATATATATATATATATATATATGCAACATAATATGTTTTTCTACAATTTCATATATATATTGAGATCTGTACATTATAAACAATTATTTCCTGACAGAGAAATAAAATTTCCTAAAATCTCCTAGTTTCCAAGAGTCTGAAATGCAATATATTGTGAACAGAGTTGGGTGTAACGTGTTACTCAGTAAACGTTACTGTAATCTAATTACTTTTCCTGGTAACGCAGTAAAGTAATGAGTTACATTTTAAATTTATGTAATTTGATTACAGTTACTTATGTCAATTAAATTACATTACTTAAGTTACAAAAAAAAAAAAAAAAGAAGTAAAAATCATGTTTTGCACGTCAGTATGCCCTTTAATAAATCACCAGAGAATGCGAGCTAAAATGAGAGTCCTACAACATTTAGATGCAAAGAAAGGTTGCCTATCATATTTCAAAATATTGCACTAGACATATTTTAGTCTGGCATTATAGTTTTGGAAAAGATCAACAAGTGAATGTATACAAGTTTATGTCACAGTAACACTAATAAAGTAAAAAATAAATGACTCATCAGAATGAGATCAACCGCTGGATTAAACCGCGTCAGCATCACAATTCAAGGCTTATTCCTCACAGCGCGTCTTCTTCCAAAAACGAAAAGTAGCCGAGATGAACTTGAATCTTTCTACAGAGGTGACGTGAGCGTTTACATGTTCGCGTGTCTCAACCCTGGTTTCGCGTGGATGGTTATCTTATAGCGCGCGATATGCGTGTGCATGATCACATTTTATTGGTGAGCTCAGATGGGAAAGTCTGTACCTCGCGTTGGAGGATTATTTTATCAGAGAATATTTGTTTTCGACATGACTTACTTCATTTAATAATAGACACTTCAAGCTTTCTTTAGATATACTGTATTTCATGAATGACTCATGTCATTTTCGTTCATTCTATTGACTCGTTTTAGGAAGATGTTCACGGAGACTGAGAATGCAGAAAGCGCACCCTATTTGTTTTCTTTATTTTACAAAACCAAAAAAAAAAAAAGTTTTGTTGATATTAGGAGTGAATCAGGGTATACAAAAAACAGGCCTACTTATGTAAGTTTTTCAGTAAATATGAAATTAATGAAAAAACTATGAGTTTCTCTTTGTAGTGTATTTTTTAGGTTTGATAACTTGAAAAGTAAAGTAAACTTGAAAGTAACTTGAAAGTAAAGTAATTAGTAATCTGATTATTTTTGAAATGCAGTAATCAGTAATGTAATCAAATTACAATTTTAAAGAAGTAATTAGTAATTTGTAGTGGATTACTTTTTTATAGTAACTTACCCAACACTGATTGTGAAGTATTTATGACCATTTAAAATAAAATGCATATAACAGAATCAAAGAATGTCAAGTGTTTGTAGAAGAAGATCAAAGCAAATAAAAGCAGATGTTGAAAAATATACTTTAAATTACATGTTAATTACTACTGTGCACTGCAGAATGAATATCTGTAAAAGTCTGTTGTTTTTAAATAATTAGATTGAATTAAGCATAAAAAAGTTTATAGTGTTGTAAAGTCATTTAAATTTAACACAGATTAAATGTTTTAAAATTCATTCTAAATTAAGTCCTATTAAAAACCATTAAAACAAATTAATTTAATTTAAATTCAGTTGCATTTAATTTTAACCAGACTACTTATTAAAAATACATTATAGTGTTTAATTAAAATGCACTTTAATAGGTTGTTGAAATGAATTTTAAATATACTAAATTGCAACTTCATTATTAGAAAAATTAAAGTATTAATTAGACATTAAAGTATGCTTTAGTTCACCTTAATTGTTTGTCAGTATATTCAGCAGAACACTTTTTTAATATATATTTCAAAGCCAAGCCAATAGAAGATTTAAGTCCCACTTAAGTGGGTCAAAATAAAAAAACAAATCAAAAACAAAAACAAAAAAAAATTAAAAAAAACACTGAAGTTCAACCAACTGCATTTAATCTAGATTTATTAGAATATAATGCATTTGAAATCAATTACAAATAATACGCATTTATTTGTAATTGTAAACATTTCATTTAATTCACAGTGTATTCTTTTAAAGTATATTATTTGCGTAATAAACACACTTTGCAAAAGTATGCTAAGTGCACTTAGTTTCTCTTTTCTGTTCTTTTCTTTTCTTTTCTTTTCTTTTCTTTTCTTTTCTTTTCTTTTCTTCCGAAAACGCCACCTCGTAAAACAGCTACGATCCTGAGATCAGGTTGATTCATCATTTCAACATTTTTTAAACCTGTAATTACCTTCTTTAAATCAAATTAGGCACTTAAGAAGTGTTTTGCTTCCATGAATAAGTTACAGTTCCATACTCACTCCAGCCTTGTTTAAAGTGCACAGCGAGTCTTTAATTACAGCGGCTGATTCCCCAGGTTCTCATCTAAGCCTCTGATTACATTTCAGGTCGACAGATTATGGAACCACTTACGAGAAACTCAATGAAAAGGTGGGCGTAAAGACCATCCTCAGCTATCTGTACGTCAGCCCCAACAACAAGCGCAAGGTAAGATTTATGGCATCCGTTTCTACACCTATGCTTTGTTAGTCTTCTTGGTGTCTCTTTTACGAAGGTGTCAAAACATTTTTCAAGGTGATCATGCTTATGTGCGTGCGGAGCTTGAACCCTCTGCTCATTTATGACCGCTAACCGTGTTGGAAGGATTTCTCAGGTCTTCTTCTTAGCTCAGTGTGCTGTTGGCTAATTTATCCTCTGGAAGTATTTACTAACCTCTCCACTTTTTATGAGATCAATGCATTTTAAAGATTCACTGACTACAGCACACAATTTTCACTTGGAGATATAGTAGCATTCAAAGCAAAACGCACTCATATAATTAATATTGATAAGGCTGTATTTTTTCTTTTTTTTTTTTACTTTGATGGCTAATGAATTATGAACATGATGAAAAGAGATTCATAAATTGCTAGTGTTTTAATCAAAGGCATGACAAAAAGGCTTGTATTTATGGCTTGAGGCTTGGGAGTTTGCTTTGACAGTGTAAGCTATCTTTCTCTGTCCATCTTTTTTAATCCTCTTTTTCTCCTCCTTTACTCTTTTCTTTATCAAGAGAAGTCATTTACTACTTAATTTTGGCTATTAGTCAATTAATTATGGCCCGTAATGAAGATGGAACACGTCTCCAGTAGTTAACACCAAGACATGCTACACTCTCAGGAAAAAAGGTACAAAAACTGTCACTAGGGCGGTACTTCTTCAGACGGTACACATTTGTACCTAAAAAGTCCATATTGGTACCGTAAAGGTACATATTAGTATCTAAAGTGTAGCCTGCATATTAGTGTCTAAAAGGTACAAAAAAAGCACCTTTTGAAAAGGTACTACCACAGTGAAAGCTTTTGTACCTTTTTTCTGAGAGTGTATGCTACATGCTAGTCATAAAGTTCTGTAAGCTAAAGTGTGTGATTTTTAGTGAAACTTAAGTATTTATAATTAAATTTGGCCATATACTTCGTAGTTTATTCATAGACATATTTTTTCTGGCTTATTTGACTATAACATTTTTTTTTCTATTGATTCAGGGTGAAGAGCTATTTTTTAGCAAATGAAATAGCTTTAAGAAATTTTTTATATAAATTTGAAGGGTTTCTAAAATTTTTATTAATTTCAGTTTTTCCATGTTATGTATGCACAATTTATTTAAAAATGCACTGAAATTTTCAGGTTTTCCATGTTCACCTTGAAAAGAACAATTCATTTAAGTTTGGAACAAATTGAATTGGAAGATTTAAATGTAGAACGTCTCGGTTACGTATGTAACCCTCGTTCCCTGAAGGAGGGAACGGAGACGTCACGTCGGATGACCGACGAAATTGGGATCTCGCCAGAGAGACCAATCCACTTCGAGTGTAACTAAACGAGCCAATGGACATTGGCATGCGATTATTGCATCCAGCTGCCGCTGATCACAGCGTGAGCATAAGAGGCAGCTGATGCACCGCATCAATTATGTTTTCGCTGAGGAGCCGAGCCGGCGACCCGGCAGCTCAGCGGTGGTACAGCGACTGTGGCGACGGGACGTGACGTCTCCGTTCCCTCCTTCAGGGAACGAGGGTTACATACGTAACCGAGACGTTCCCCTTTCAGTCGGTCACTCCGAGTCACGTCGGATGACCGACGAAATTGGGATCCCTACCAAAGCGCCACAGGAGCTGCCCCTTCCAGTGCCCTGTGTAGGGCTCCTGACCCTTCCTATAAAGGCAGACGATAGGACCGGGCTCTACACAGAGAAGGTCAACTACTGGTGTTCCTTGAACAACCCAAACAGTAGGACTAGGATAACACTGGGAAGCGTGCCCTTCCACTTGGAAGAGGCACACTGCGGAGTCACCTCCTCCCAGAGGGGGTTAAGTGACATTCAAACATGTGAAGTAACCCCGAAGGGCCCTATTGCACATGGAAGTCTCTGAGATGGCTCAGGCTGCATCTTTAGAGATGGCAGAACGTGGTCCGCCAGGGGAAACATGGCTCTAATAAGAATACCGTGGAATACACATATGGGATCCCGACAGGGTCTCTCATATGGGCACTAGCCTCGCACCAGATTTCAAGAATTCATTGGCTGAAGGCCTGGCGCCGGACGCCCCGCCGCGTCTGGACGCCGGAGTGCTGGAGGACTCAACAGGGTTTGCCTGGTTAAGGAACTCTCTGGAGAATTAGGCGTAAGGACGCCGCAAGCCGACTCTGAGCCGGCCCTCTCAGTGCCACTACCCGTTTGAGGTGAGAACACAGGAGGAAACCGGTTCGACACGTAGGCTATAAAACCTAGCGAACGTGTTGGGAGTCGCCCAACCCGCAGCTCTACAGATGTCTGCTAGCGAGGCACCACGAGCCAGCGCCCAGGACGATGCGACACCCCTAGTGGAGTGAGCACGCAACCTGAGTGGGCAGGGCACACCTTGTGCTTCGTAGGCCAAGGTGATGGCATCCACTATCCAGTGGGCCATCCTCTGCTTGGAGACAGCCTTCCCCTTCTGCTGTCCTCCGTAACAGACAAAGAGCTGTTCTGAGGTCCTGAAGCTCTGAGTTCTATCCACGTACTGACGCAGTGCGCGTACAGGACAGAGCAAAGCTAGGGCTGGGTCTGCCTCCTCCAGGGGCAGCGCTTGCAGGCTCACTACCTGGTCCCTGAAGGGCGTGGTAGGAACCTTGGGCACATAGCCGGGCCGGGGCCTCAGTGTTGCACTGGAGTCAGCCGGCCCAAACTCAAGGCACGACTCGTCGACCGAAAATGCCTGCAGGTCCCCCACCCTCTTGATTGAGGCCAATGCAGTCAGGAGTAGGGTTTTCATAGAAAGAAACTTCAACTCGACTGACTGCAACGGCTCAAAGGGGGCAGTTTGTAGGGCTCTTAGCACCAAGCCAAATCCCAAGAGGGAAGGGAGGGAGGCCTCGGAGGATTTAACCTCCTGGCCCCCCTAAGAAACCTGACGACCAGATCGTGCTTCCCCACCGACCTCCCCTCTATGGGGTCGTGGTGGGCAGAAATAGCAGCAACATATACCTTAAGGGTGGAGGGGAACAGCCTACGCTCCAACCCTTGTTGCAAAAAGGAAAGCACGGCTCTGATCGAACATCTCCGGGGGTCCTCCTGGTAAGAGGAACACCATTCGACGAACAGGTTCCACTTCAGCGCATAGGCCCGTCTTGTGGACGGTGCTCGTGCTGAAGCGATAGTGAGCGCTACCTCCTGGGGCAGGTCACCTAGAACCTCCGCGTCCCGTCCAGGGACCACACATGAAGTTTCCACAAGTCTGGACGCGGGTGCCAGAGGGTGCCCCGTCTCTGAGAAAGCAGATCCTTCCTCAGAGGAATCGGCCAGGGAGGGGCTGTCGCGAGGAGCATGAGTTCCGGGAACCAGGTCCTGTTGGGCCAATATGGAGCCACTAACAGGACCTGCTCCTCGTCCTCCCTGATCTTGCACAATGTCTGTGCTAGCAGGCTCACTGGGGGAAACGCATACTTGCGCAAGCCCTGGGGCCAGCTGTGTGCCAGTGCATCCGTGCCGAGCGTTGCCTCGGACAGGGAGTAGAACCACTGGCAGTGGGTGGTTTCTGGAGATGCAAACAGGTCTACCTGAGCAACTCCGAACCGACTCCAAATCAGCTGGACCGCCTGGGGATGGAGTCTCCACTCCCCAGGAAGTGCCGCTCGAGACAGCTCGTCGGCCGCCTGATTGAACACTCCTGGGAAGTGGATGGCACGAAGGGACCTCAGATGCTTCTGACTCCAGAGGAGGAGGTGGCGGGCGAGTTGCGACATGCGACGGGAGCGCAAACCGCCTTGCCGGTTGATATAGGCAACGGTCGCAGTGTTGTCCGTACGGACCAGAACGTCCCTGCCCCGAAGGCGCCCTCTGAGGCGGCACAGGGCAAGGCGTACTGCCAGCAACTCGAGGCAATTGATATGCCAACGCAGAAGGGGGCCCGTCCAAACCCCTGATACTGCGTGCCCGTTGTACGTGGCACCCCAGCCGGTGGCCGAGGCATCCGTGAATACCACAGCATGCCTGGATACCTGCTCCAGGGGCACTCCTGCCCGAAGGAACGAAGGATCTGACCACGGGCTGAAGGTCTTGCGGCAGGCCGGTGTAATCTGAACCCGGTGAGTACCGCGTTTCCACGCCCACCTCGGGATTCGACCATGGAGCCAGTGCTGAAGCGGTCTCATATGGAGCAGACCGAGCGGAACTATGGCCGCAGCTGCAGCCATATGCCCCAGGAGCCTCTGAAAGAGTTTCAGTGGGACCGCTGTCCTGCCTGATAAAGTCTTGAGGCAGTTCAGCACCGACTGAGCACGTTCCTGGGTGAGGCGTGCTGTCTGGTTGACCGAATCCAACTCCATGCCGAGAAAAGAGATCCTCTGCACTGGCACGAGTTGCTCTTTTCCCAATTGACCCGAAGGCCCAACTGGCTGAGGTGCCTGAGCACCAGGTCCCTGTGTGCGCACAACAGCTCTCGAGACTGTGCAAGTATGAGCCAGTCATAGAGGTAGTTGAGAATGCGCACACCCCGTTCTCTCAAGGGAACAAGGGGCCGCCTCTGCGACTTTGGTGAAGACACGAGGCGAAAAGGGACAGCCCGAAGGGCAGGACCTTGTACTGATATGCCCGACCGTCGAACGCGAATCGCAGGAATGGCCTGTGTCGCGGGAGAATCGAAACATGAAAGTACGCGTCCTTCAGGTCGATTGCTGCAAACCAATCTAGGGGACGGACGCATCCAAAAATGCGTTTCTGCGTCAACATCTTGAACGGCATCTTGTGAAGTGCACGGTTCAAAACTCGCAGATCCAAGATCGGTCGTAACCCACCGCTTTTCTTGGGCACAATGAAGTAAGGGCTGTAAAACCCCGACCTCATATCGGCTGGAGGGACCGGCTCTATTGCATCCTTCGCCAGTAGGACTGCAATCTCCGCGAGCAAGACAGGGGCATCGACGGCTTTGACTGAAGTGAACCGGATGCCCCTGAACTTGGGGGGGACGCCGGGCGAACTGAATCACATAGCCGAGTCTGATGGTCCGCAGGAGCCACCGGGACGGGCTGGGGAGCGCTAACCAGGCTCCGAGAGACCGCACCAGCGGGGCCAACGGGCCCACCGACATGCCCGCGGTGGGGCAGCGAGGTGGAACACAGGGACCGGCCCCAGGGCCTGTGACGGCCTGGCCTGTGACGGCAGGGGGCGGGGTCTGGGTGTGTAGTGTAGCACTCACCTGATTTCTCCTCGCGTGAGAGGAGACACAGGAACCCGGCTTGAGGCTTGTGACAGCCCGGCGTTTGACGACTTGAAGCGGGGACTGGAGTGCTACTGCCCTTACCTGGTTCCACGAATGGGCAGGAGGGGTGCTCTTGGGCAACCACCCGCTGCCTGCTGGCGAGAGAGGAGGAGGGAAGCGATCCTGTGATGCACGGATCACCACTCTCCTCCTCTTGAGACCCGGAGATTGAGGAGACCGCTCTTTACTGATGTTTTGGGTACCGCTGGCTGCTGGGCCAGAGGCGGAACAAAATGAACAAAAGATACTCCACCCGGCCCTCCTCCGGGGGAGGGAGTGGTGCAGTCACCATCTCCCGATGAGCAGTCTCCTCCATCTCTGGGTCGACCGTCCCAGGGCCTCTTGCACTTGCGCTTGCCGCCAGGTTTGGCGGGGGCCTGGACGGGCTGGGCGTCCTGCCTGCGACCGGCTCCACGACGCTGCCTGGTGAAAGGCTGCTGCGGCTGCGCGGGAGCGGGGGCGGCCGCAGGGGGGCGCCCACGGCGACGAGCAGGCTGAGTGGCGGCAGCCGGAGTGGAAGCAGCAGGTTTCCTCCGGCGCATGATGTGTTTGCCTCAGTCTGCTTCTGGGCTGCCGAGAACTGTTGGGCAAAGCTCTCGACAGCGTCGCCGAAAGGGCCGGTCTGTGACACGGGAGCATTCAGGAACTGTACCTTCTCCTGCTCCTTCATGTCAGCGAGACACAGCCAGAGATGGCGCTCCTGGACATCGCACGACCCAGAGACTGTGCGGTCACCTTCGTCACTCGTAGCGCGAGGTCCGTCGCAGCACGCAGCTTATGTAGAACCGCCAGGTCGTGACCACCCTCGTGCAGGTCTTTCAGTGCTTTGGCCTGGTGGACCTGCAGCAACGCCATAGCGTGGAGGGCGGAAGCCGCCTCCCCACAGGCTCTATAAGCACTGCCAGTTAGACCTGACGAATACTTAGAGGCCCGTGAGGGGAGACACGGATCACCCCGCAGGGTGGAAGCGGCTGTTGGACACAGTTGCATGGCCACAGACCGTTCCACCGAGGGGATGCCCGCATACCCCAAAGCGGCTCCACCATCGAGGGTGGTGAGAGCGGAAGAACTACAAGATGTGTTTCGGGCAGTGAAAAGGTGCCCTCCACGATCTTGTCAGCTCCTCATGCACTTCCGGAAAGAATGGCACCGGAGGGGGGCGCTGAGAACCAGCGCCACCCCCACCGAGGAACCACTCGCCCAGCCTCGAAGGATCGGGACACGGTGGCTTTTTAGGATTCCACACGAGCCCGACATTCTCGGCGGCCCGGGAAAGCATAGCCGTCATCTCTGGGTCTGGCACGGACAACGCTACCACACCCGAAGGGGGCAACGCAGCCGAGTCATCATCCCCGGAGAGAGAGGGCCCGCCCTCCGATGCAGTGATCGACATCTGGTCGTCAGAGGGGGCACCGAAGGAAACGCGTGGCCAGCGCGCTCCTTCGGCAGCTCCACCGGCTGCGGAGTGCTTGAGGGGTGAGGAGCTCCACTTGGGGAAGCCCTCACTGTAATCCTCAATCACCTCTGACTCCACCGGATCCAGTGTGCACGCCGGATCACGGCAGGCAGAGGGACTCTTCCATGTTTGACATAGCAGAGTCGCACTCCGAGATGGTCATGTCCCTGCAAGAAGAACATGAACCATCCACGAAAGCCACCTCAGCGTGCTGAATGCCCAGACACGTGAGGAAGCGATCGTGACCGTCCTGAGGCGCCAGGAAACGACCACATCCAGAAACGCACGGGTGAAAAGACATCTTTAAAAAGACGCGATCACCCGTGTTGCTCTTTTAGAGAAATTGCTCTTTCAGAGAAATGCTCTTTTAGTGCTGAAGCACGCAGGGGAGCTGGCCACCGCACACTCCTAGTGTGGCTGTCAGCAGGAAGACGATCTTTCTCTCCCGGACACCGTGACCACCGCTGCCGCGCCGTAACGCCCGCACTCGCTCGCAGAACACTCTCTTGGAAAGGAGAGCAGTAGCTTTAACCACTACCGCTCGGCTCCGAAGCGAAAGGATAATTGATGCGGTGCATCAGCTGCCTCTTATGCTCACGCTGTGATCAGCGGCAGCTGGATGCAATAATCGCATGCCAATGTCCATTGGCTCGTTTAGTTACACTCGAAGTGGATTGGTCTCTCTGGCGAGATCCCAATTTCGTCGGTCATCCGACGTGACTCGGAGTGACCGACTGAAAGGGGAACAGAATTTCTGAGCAGGAGTTTGAATCAGTGAATTTTTTTTATGAAATCTAGTTCATTCAAATGAACCATCTTAACCAACCAATTCACTAGAATGAATCTAACTTTCCAAAGCTACACCTACGCTTTGTTAGTCTTCATGATGTCCTTTTACGAAGGTGTCAAAATATTTTTCAAGGTGATTATGCTTATGTGCATGCAGAGCTCGAACCCCCTGCTCATTTATGACCGCTATCCATGTTGGAAGGATTTCTGAGCAGGGGTTTGAATCAGTGAATCATTTTTATGGAATCTAGTTCATTAAAATGAACCATCTGAACAAACCAGTTCACTAGAATGAATCTAGCTTTCCCAAAGCTACAAATTAGAAAGAAGACAGTTTATGCACAACTTGTTGTGGGGATGTTGTGTTTTGTCACACTTTTGGTTACGCAATATGAGGCATTATCTAATTAAATACGCACAAATGTTACATTTTCAGAATAGAAATCTAAACAAGCAATGAAAAAAATTAAATTAAAAATAAAGTTGTAAGATTGTAGAGTATGCTTTACAAGAAAATACTATTTCAGTCTTTCTTCTTCAAAATTTCATGTTTAATTCAATGTGTTACCTACCATTTCTTTGATATTTTGTGAAAGTTACAGTTTCTATATGAAAATTGTTTCTACAACAATTTTTTTTCAGTGTATGTTCAAAATGTATTTTATTTTATTTTATTTTATTTTATTTTATTTTCACTGTTCATGTTGTTAGGAATAAAATGCAATATAAATTAAGCAAATTATAAACCATTATGTAAAAAACCTTCAGAATAAAACTGTAAAGTTTGGTATGTGCACAGATTTCTGGCTCAGTGCAGAAGAAAAAAAAAAAACATTTTTAGAAAACAGACTTTAAAGATATGTATTGTAATTTAAATTTACAGACGTAAATAGATAAAATGTACTACCTGGTCTCATGACGAAAACTTAATTCTGGGAATTTTTTCGCCAGATGCAAAATATGTATCAATAAGTACATATCACTGCAGTTTCCAACAGAAATGAACACTAGAGGCGGTAAAACAGCGAGCACTTGTAATCATTTTCATACACAGTTATGATTACAGCTCCATATGTTTCGCTTTCCGGACGTAACAAGCTTGCTCAGTAGCTCAAAATGTATTTGGACTTAGAATGCGGAATCCTTGGGTACAAATCCCGTCAAAAACATGACTCATGATGAAAGAGCTGAAAGATGAGAGATTGAAAAACAAGATAAAACGGCATGCTTGCGATTGTGTTTTTACGTCATATTTGCTTTTGTTCATACTATCGGGTAGGTGTAGGTGAAGTGCAGATGGAATGTTATTTTAAAATGTCATGGAGCATTAGACTTATAGCGCCACTCAACGGACATCTCAAGTCAGAACTGTTGTGACTCCTACAAAACCAACATCACATAATGTACGTTCTTCTGATCCGGGGGGAAAAAAATAGTGCCACCCAGTGGACATTTTACATAGAATATGTCACAAAACGTATATGGTGGTACGTATTTCAAGTCTTGCAAAAAAGTACTTAGAGGTATGTTTTCATCATGAGATCTGGTTGAAAATGTATGTGTATTTTGGGTGTACGGAGACCAAAAAAAAGCTCAAATCTCAACACTGATCAAATACTTTTTCTTTTTTTTTTCTTTTTTTCCTGTAGTGTCATGAAACATGACAATTAAAATGTAATGTAGTCAATTTAGTTGCTTCGCTACTTTCGGTTAATTACTCCCCAGCACTGCTGCTCAGTCTTGTTCACTTCACTATTCAGTTAAGATGCAGGAACTGTGGCAATCGTGGCACTCAATCATAATGTAATAATCTGGGATGTTTTTCTAACAGATCAATTTTGTTTTGCCTACAGTTGTGGGTGCTTATTTAGGGATTCATATTTCCCAGCAGTTCTGAACCGGCAGATTTAATTACGTTGTGTCTAGACGGCATCTCTACCACCAACACACGCACAAATGTCACCAACATCTGCTCAACACTATACTGTATTGTTCATCCACTCTGAATGCCAAGGGATAATCATTTTCTTCAGCAAAGTAGCAACCTTGTACACCAGAGGGGGAGAGACAAACCCACAGGAGATGTTTCTTCCTCTTGTTGCGTCTAAGTGCTTCATTTTCCAGCCAGTAATGAAGACGAAACACAGGTTCACATAAATAGCTCCTCTCACTTCCATTGACATTATAAAACCAGGTCTGGGTCATAATTAAGGGCTGTACTGTAAACATAATAACAGCTTTGGGTCTAATAGAATAGTCAATATCCATTTTTCTGCTTTTTCGTTAACGTAATGTGGGACGGCTATTTACATAAAACAAGCAGTGATTATATTTGAATGTGAATGGTGAATTGTAGCAGGGCTGGTCAATGCAGCACATCACAAAGAGCCATAATGAGTATAGTGTGGAGTCGATAGTAGAGCTTTATTAACCCATTAATGCTAGTTTATAGTGTTCTTGATGACGCAGTGGAACATATTCAACATAGAGAAAACAGCAGGGAGTGATTATTCATTTAGAAATATAGTCTATATTATATAGTAAATATAGTCTACTGTATAGTGTGTATAGTTTTTTTTTTTTTTTTTTTCTATTGACAGAACAATAGAAAGTTCTGCTTAATGTGAATAGCTAATAGAATATGGCTCCTATATGACAAAAGTAGCCAAAAGTAATAACTTCCTAAAGTTCTGCTGGATACTGATAATTATTTCATGTTATAGTAATAAATTGAATATATTATTATTATTTTCTCTGAAGTGTTTCTCTAATACTGTATATTAAGACAAAAATAAATATAAAAATTATTTAGACAAAATATTTTAGTTGATTAAGTTATAAGTATAATTAAAGTGTAATTAAACTAAAATAAATTAAACTAGAAACTAATATAAATTAATTTAAGCAACATTATAATGTACACTATTAAAAATATTCATTTTGAGATTTTCTGAAGATTTATATACGGTACAGTTGTATATGTAATTGTAAAAAGATTAAATTACAAATCCACAACCGTTCAAATTTTTTATTTTTATTTATTATTATTATTATTTTTTAATTCAGTAAGGATGCATGAAATTAATCAAAAGTGGCAGTAATTTTAAATGTTACAAAATATATGTATTTCAAATAAATGCTGTTCTTTTGAAATATTAATAAAAAAAAAATCCTGTATCACAGTTTCCACGAAAATATTAAGCATCACAACTGTTTTCACCATTGATAATAATAAGAAATATTTCTTCAGCACAAAATCAGAATATTAGAATGATTTCTGAAGGATCATATGACACTGAAGTGTAATTCGGCTTTGACATCACAGAATAAATTACACTTTTATATGTATAGAATATATAATAATACGTAGAAAACAGTTATTTAAAATTGTAATAAAATTTCACAATATTGCTATTTTTACTATATTTTTGATCAAGTAAATACAGCCTTGGTGAGCATAAGAGACTTCTTTAAAAACATTTAAAAAAATCTTACCAACCCCAGACTTTTGAACAGTAGTGTACTTATAACTACTTTCGCTTTAATTATTTGCTTGTCAGGATATTATAAACACATCTTCAAATGTTGTTTTAACATATTTCAGCAAAAAAATGCAAATGAAGTATGTTCTGGCTTGGTAAAAATGTCCAATGGATGTGATCCAAGCCTTTTAAATCTTCACTCTGCAAACTGCAAAGTGTGATACAGGATTCTAAATACAGAAATGACCACTTTAATTCATTCAATATTGGTTTTTGTATTCTCTCTCACTGACAGTCTCCCACCTGCAGCTGACTGCTTCTCTTTCAGGGTTTTGGCAGTGCCGTCTTTTCATTTTCCTCTCCACTGTCTACAATCTGCTGTGGTTGCACTTTCTGCTGCGCGCATTTACCTTTTCCCTGTGGCCCTCACTGTTTAAGACTATGGCACGGTGGTTTGGCTCTTACCTCAATACTCTAATTATCCACCATCCTTTAATGATTTTAGAGAAATATTTTAGCCCAATATGACAGTCAGTTTTAAAGGGTGAATTCATTTTCTCCATCTCATTACTCTCTGACTTCATATAATCTTTGCTATAAGACTGTATGACTTTCAAAACATAAATTTGCAGGAACACTTTGCCCCCTGGATTTTGGCATATTTCGGTAGTTTTTGATGCCTCAAATTCAATTTGTCACACCCTGTAATGCACTCTTAAAAGCCACTCAAATTTTCCACACTGAGAAATTTCTTTGTGAAATGTATAATAAAATAAAATCATTCTCCCGTAGAGCACTGGCTATTTCAGGACAGAATATAATAGCAATTTCATCTTGAGTAAATTTCATATTCTCTACAAAGCATTTCTGGCATTGCTCATTTTTCTCATTTAAATGTCTGCTTGTGTTTTTCCTCCCACTGCCTTGAGCAAATTATCCACATGACATTTTGCCACCAAAACCACAAGCTCCACATCTGATTATTTATCCTCCAATAACATTCAGCCTCTTTTTGTTATACAATATTATATTTATCCCAGATTTAGACCATGGCTAATCACTTGGATGCGAGTTAGACTCAAATCACTCATGGCTTAGAAAAACATTATTCTTTATTGATGTGACTGTATCATAAGATGATAACTTAAGATGAGTCATTTTTTAAAGGCTAAGCTTCACTGCATTAAATGTGTGTAAAATGCAATCCTAATAATATATGTCCTTACTGAAGACAACTTCCATCTATACTGGCTAAATGGATATGCATCATGCTAGTAAACTGTCTACTTACAGTAAGTTTGATATCATAAAATGACTACATCAGTGTCAAAACAAACAGAGAAATTTTGATCCCACTTTATATTAGGTGGCCTTAACTATTATGTACTTACATCAAATAAGTACAATGTACTTCCTGTTTTCATATTGTATTGCAAAACACTTCTGCTGCTACTGAGGTGGGATACGGGTAAGGTTAGGGACAGGTTTGGTGGTATAGGTAGGTTTAAGGGTGGGTTAAGGTGTTTGGGATGGGTCAACAGTGTAATTATAAATGTAATTACAGAAATTACTTACAGATGTAATTACACGCAGGTATTTTTAAAAAATATGTACAATGTAAAAACCTGTATGTACACAATAAGTGCATTGTATCAAATGATTAATTTAAATGTAAGTACAGAGTAGTTAAGGACAGCTAATATAAAGTGAGACCAATTTTTTAAAGTTGTACTGGTAATTTTTCCCCAATGTAGTCATAATGGATGAGCCTTATAATGAATCAAAAAAAAAAAAAAATGCAAAGTGCCATAAAAATTTAAAAAGTAGTCTACATGACTCATGCAATATATTAACAGTTTCCCTGAAAATCAAAAGTAATTCTCTAATAATCTTTCCATTCAGTGAGTGAGTGAATCAGCTGATCTAATTCATTCACAGTAGTCTGAATGATTCAGATTGTGAATTAATTAGATTCACTGAAAATGTCCCAAAAAGAACAATTCTTGAATCAGGCATTGCTTATTCTCTCAGTAATGCTCCAAGGCCAGTCTGAAAGATTTGGAGCAAATAACAACTTCAACTTCAGTCTGTTCAAAGCCATTGTATTATAGCACACTTTTATGATCCTTTATGGTGCTTTTGTGTCCTTTTTGAAACTCACAAACTCCAGTCACCATTAATCGTGCAGTTTTGTGCTCTACAGAAGAAAAAGACCTATAGGTTTAGGTATGATTGACATGACATGGGTAAATTATGACAGAATTTGCATTTTAGGTTAAAATATTTTTCTTTAATATAAGCTAAATGCAAAATGAGTGATTAAATGTGCATCTTAATGAATCTTTTCCTTGTGGAAATGCCCTTTAAATGTGATTTGAATAAATACAAAAATTGTGAATATAAAAATTACGATCTCACGAGGATAGCAAAACCTACCTACACAAAGTCATACACATACAGAGATGAAAACCCACTATTAAATAATGAAAGATAAAAATGTTTTGACAGTCTGTTCTCCTCTAGTGCCCCAGCCTGTAATTGTTATCACAAGGGACCTTTCATTCAGATAAGAGCGAGTGAACTGTCTTTTTACAAAGTGAATTTTCAACTTTTTTTGTTTTTTCATTTAATGGCTCTCTGTTGGCCTGCAAAAACCCTATTTTGCTCAGTCATATGAACCCCACTTGAAGTTTACCAGCACACAACTGTGTATCTGTGTGTAGTTGCGAGCATGTGTGTTTGTTTAACACTATCTGTGCTTTATGAGTATGAAATTACAATAACTAGCAGGTAAACAGAGTTTGCACTCCATCCCTAAGGACATCTCGTGCACTTTCATGTTCAAGGACCTGTTTTCATCATTTCTGCCTCTCAAAAAAAGGCACATTTTAAAAAGTAAAACATCCACATTAAACACCCACTTGTCAGGAGTACACCACACACGGCCTGCTGGGAATGAAGGGCTGATAGTGACCTCATGATAAACGCCGATAGCTTATGGGTAAGGCAGTTAACGTCACTAAACCGAGGTTGAGATTCAGATCATTTGTGTAGGATTTTCTCTAAGCTTTTAACATTTGCTGTTGATGCCAAAGGGATGAAATGAGTGTAATTATACAGTACACTCTTAAAAATAATGATTCTTTATTGGCGTCTATGGTTCCATGTAGAACACTCCACTAAAGGTTCTTTAGATTATTAGAATGTTCTTGAACTGAAAGGAACTAAAATGATGGTTCTATCTCTTTGAAAACCCCATTTGGAGCCTTTATTTTAAAGAATATACAGTAGCAATGTTCTAATGTAGCAAGAGTGTCTCTCAGCATAGCAACACAACTTTAGCATCATAGATTGGATAAATACTGCAAAGGCTTGAAGAAATTAGCAGCCGTTGTGAAACGAGACACATACGGCGACTCTAAAATTCAGATAGGTGCAAATCTATCTTTAATTCATGATTCATTTTGTGAGAACTGAAGCTGTAGCAGTTTTGGTGTGCCTATAAAGTGAAAACGCAAGAAGCTAGTCTTAATGGACGAGCCTTTCAGTCGGTTTCTGAGGTGGTGTGGGCAGTTCTGATGGAATGAGCTCTGCAGGGGAAACACTCACTGATGGGGCGGAAGCAAACGGCCTAACTGAGAAAGAAATAAAGATGAACATCTGTTAGCCCTCAGGCATCATTTCAAAACGCCTGCAATGAGCAGAGAGAGAACAGAGAGGTGATTAAAACAGAGAGAGAGAGAGAGTAGCCATACTCTTGCATAAAAAAAGACAAAACGATCAACTTTGGGAAAAGGTTTCCTTTATTTAAGAATTAATTTATTATTTATTTTATTAATGAAGATAGTCACCATGCATCCTCAGTAATGATCATAAAATTCTTAAAACAGTTTCATTTTATCTTGTTTCAAAGTATTATTGGTCACATTGGGCCACACAGTGGTGGCAATACAATGTTTTGATTAATGCTCGCATGCATGTGCAATACATTTTGTCATTGTCTGCCTATATTTTTGACCATACCTCCTTCTTCTTCTTCTTCTTCTTCTTCTTCTTCTTCTTCTTCTTCTTCTTCTTGACAAAAAAAAAAAAAAATCTGCATGTCAGGGAATATTGAAGAAAAAATATAATATTTAATTAGAGTAACATTTGTAACAATGTTTTATTATTATTTTATATGTATTGTATTATTATATATGAGCATATTGTACAACAAGAGTGCATAACCAAACATATCAGAGGTATATAGAATAAAAAAATTATATTATATTATATTATATTATATTATATTATATTATATTATATTATATTATATTATATTATATTATATTTGCCTAATGTCTTCTGTAGAACAAAAGATCTTTTTAAAAATATCTTGGTGTTTTTTTTTTTTTTTTTTTTTTACTTTTTTTTTTGTCCAAACAATGAAAGTCAATTGGATCCAGTATCATTTTAGACCCCACTGAGTTTCACTGTACAAACTGAGTACGTCCATTCTTCATAATATCTTCTTTTCTTTTCTTCAGAAGAAAGACAATCATACAGGTTTGTAACAACATGATGGTGAACTATTCTTTTAAATCATGCTAAAATGTAATTGTTTTGTCAACATGTCTTTAGATTGTTTTAACATGTTCAGCTGATTCACAGCACATCAAATTGTTATGAGTGGCCACTCAGCGCCAGTTTTCAGCCCAAATGTGTTAAATGATCTAGTCTGCATTCCCTCCCTCGTGCCTCAAATCGTCGCTTGTTAGCTCGCCTCTTCGGCAGACTCTCAATCACACATGAGACCTTTGCTTCGTTTGCTCAGGCCCGCGTCTGACATTTCTCATTCTCATATGAAGACTTCACATTTTCCCTTGTCGGTGGAAGTCACTGCCTCACTGACCTTTCTCTTCCCAAAGCTTTAATTAGGCTTGGCTTGCCTGACCAGCTCTCCAGTTCACCCGCGGATTGGCTTTACACCCTCACCCTTCTGACAAGCTCGTATGCTCGCGTATGTGTCTTTGGAAAGATAATTGCCAGATAACAGGGGTTGATCTTTTTGGGAAGTTTTCATGTAGAGGGAGAGAATGAAAGGATGTGAGCATACAAAGAGAATATGAGATGAAAAACTTTGAAAGTACATTATAGACAAAAATCTTGTGTCTGAGTTAAAGGGTTCCAACATGAAAGATTAATGCAGTCTTTCTGCCTTGACATTCAATTCTTCATTATGAAAGGAGGACATTTTCCATTATGTAATATCTCTTATTGTTAATTGATCATTTATAGTTTTGCACTTCACTCTTAAAAATAAAAGTTCCATAAGGTTGTTTGGCAGCAATGCTATAGACGAACCTTTTGTGAGCAGTTCTTAAAGAGACAGATCATCCAAAAATGAAAATTCTGTCATCATTACTCACCCTCATGTTCTTCCAAACCCGTAAGAGTTTCTCTTCTTCTGCTGAAAGCATATTTTGAAGAATACTGGTAACCAAACAGTTGCTGGTAGCCACTGACTTCCACAGAAAGTCATGCAGGTTAGTAAATAATGACAAAATTTCATTTTTGGGTGAACTATCCCTTTAAAAGAATCTTTTTCCACTATTAAGAAGCTTTTGTGCAATGGAAAGATACCACGGATGTTAAAAATTCTCCATGGAACCATAGATGTCAATAAAGAACCTGTTTTTAAGAGTGTAGTATGTAGTACTGTATATACTGTAAGTTTAAAGTTTTTGATAGTTTTCAAGGTATTCCATGCAAGTGCTGGAATGCTTGAGTCATATCAGTTTCGCCTGTCGCCTGGCAACCCCACGAGTGCCATCCGCTCCCTCAAAGACGAGCCCTAAAACTGAGCCATCAGCACAATCTTTCAGTCAGAGCACGAGATTGTGCCTCCTGGGAAGGATTTTTAACATTTAGCTGGTTTTCTTTGTGTTTTTAATCATCCTGACCTTCAGCAACAGCAGTAAACTGTGCATACATTGTCTCAGCCACTAGATTGAGGTTATTCTTCAGTGTTGTGAGCTGATGTTTATGTGGCAAGTGTTTTTCATTTACATTAAAATGGGATGTTCTTTTTCTGTATAACAGTTTTACATTTGCATTTTCCATGTCTGAAATGAAAATGCATTTAGAAAATCTGTTTTCCAAATGCATGTTATAGATCTTATTGTTAACTGTTAATCCATGCATGATTTATTCATTCATTCATTCATTTCTTTATTTTTTAAATCAAAATATCATAACTGGGTCCTTCTAATAAAAAAGACTGGTGTTGTATGCAGACAGTTAGTTTGCTTGAACCTGCCACTGTCAGCTCACGTTCATCTGCCTCCATATTTGCGTGCAAAAAAAATCAATCAACAACTGATGGATAGAACCAAGTCCACATCCTACATTTTTACTTTTTCAGTAATCTGCTTCACTGTAATGTACATCAGATGAATACAGAATAAATACAGAAAAAAAAAATGTTTCTACTTCCATTACATTTAAATGAACAAGTTTGCAAATTTCAAACTAGAAAGAAAAAATATAGCTATCTATCTATCCATCCATCCATCTATCTGTCTATCTATCTATCTATCTATCTATCTATATATATATATATATATATATATATATATATATATATATATATATATTTTTTTTTTTTTAATCGCGTTATTTTAAATAATTAATTAACACATTAAACTGACAGCCCCAATTTTTATATATATATATTTTATATTTATAATTATATTTTTATTATGCTTTTTATTTAATCAGAATACACTTCATTTTTAGATATCCATCAACTGAGAAAAAATCACAAAGTCTCTTAATGAAAATTGGATAAATGGCATAGTTCACCTAAATAAATAAATTAATTAATAAAAAGGAAATTCAGACCATTGTAAAAAAAAAAAAAAAAAAAAAAAAAAAAGCCTCCCCTTTTTCAGTTTTGTAAGTACAATGAATTTAAAATATTTTTAAATATCTTGCTTTGTATTCTTCAGAAAAAAAGTAAGTCATACAGTTCTGGAAATTACAAGCGGGTGAGTAAGTGATGACAAAATTGTCATCACTTAATTTGATTCAAAAACACGGAAAAAGTTATTTTTTTATTTATTTTATTTATTTTTTCCACAGTTCAAACCCCCCCCCCCCCCCCCCCCCCCCCCCCCCACCTCTCCACCTCTCCACCTCTCCACACACACACACACACAATAACCGGCCTGAGTTATCCCAGCACCCCTGTCTCCCAAGGCAACCTTAAATAACAGCACCTTGGATGTTTTGTGAACACCTTGAGCACTCACCTGGGACCCGACACAGCATTTCACCCTAATTGCTCAGTTCTCCTGTGAGCAAACAATAGCCTTGGTTAATAAGGCAATATGGACGGGTTCACCACCTGCATCCCCAAAAAAAAAACAACAACAACACAGCTATGAGTTCAGGGAGAAGATTCAGTTCTCAGATCTGTGGCATCAGCAAGGGAGGAAAAGCAAGTTAGCGTTCAGTCATTTCTGTGCTGGATGCAGGGGGGAAATACGGCCCACCTGTACGCACCTACAAAGACTGTTGCAGAGATTTGTGTGTGCTGAAAACATAAGCGTAAGCACTGTAAGGCCAAACAGCTTGGTTTACAGTTTTTTAATGATGTTTAGTCATCAGAGGAAGAGAGCGTGTGTGCTGCTGCGTTTTGTGTGTGTGTGTGTTTATAAGGACTGTAAAGCCCTGTTTTATATATGCGACTGTGCGAGCTTGTGTACACATTTTTTAACGAGACTTCATTTTCATCTGATCACAAATTCAATAAGCATAGATTAACTGTCCTCTACTGGTCAATAAGGTTATAATAGCATTAACCTTCTCTGGTACTGTGTTTTATTATGCCACTATTATTATTTTTTTTTCTCACGCACTCTCGACTTTAGAAGGAAAGAAAAAAATAACAAATTTGCCATTTACGTCAGTCTGTAAAGAAACCAATAATATGATTTTAAGTTTTTAAGAAATTATTTCCACACTTAATTTCTTAGGCTTTTTTTTTCTTTTTTTTTTTTTTTTTTTTTGCTGTTAAATATATTTTTGGATATTTAATACATGTTTGTTGCTTCTTTAACAAGTTAAGTCAGTGTTTTCTAAATGTTTTGTCACTTTTAAATTAGATAAACTGATTGTGTGTGTGTGTGTGTGTGTGTGTGTGTGTGTGTATACAGGTGCATCACAATAAATTAGAATGTCGTGGAAAAGTTCATTTATTTCAGTAATTCAACTCAAATTGTGAAACTCGTCTATTAAATAAATTCAATGCACACAGACTGAAGTAGTTTAAGTCTTTGGTTCTTTTAATTGTGATGATTTTGGCTCACATTTAACAAAAACCCACCAATTCACATATTTCATATATATCTCAACAAATTAGAATACTTCATAAGACCAATAAAAAAAATGTTTTAGTGAATTGTTGGCCTTCTGGAAAGTATGTTCATTTACTGTATATGTACTCAATACTTGGTTTTGCTGAGATAGTGAATTGGTGGGTTTTTATTAAACGTGAGCCAAAATCATCACAATTAAAAGAACCAAAGACTTAAACTACTTCAGTTTAAGTCTATATATATATATATATATATATATATTATAATGCATGTTTATAGCTAAAAATGCGGTTAAAAATTATAGATTTTACATAAATATTGACAAGAATATTCACGTGTTGTTAAACTCTTTCAGGTTTATTGAAAAACTGCTGTGAAAAACTTTTTAACTACTTTTTTTCTTTCTCTGGGCTCACTTTTACTGTTGAATAACGAAAACAACTTTGCAATGCAAACATACACTTTTCATTAAAAATATTTCATATTTCTCCTTCAGAGTAAAATCACACACACACACACACACACACACACACACAAAAAGTCACTAGGCCTACACTGCTTTTTTTACAGCATGTTTTGTAAACTTTGGGTTGCAAAAATGTATATTTTCAATCTAAGATTTTTTTTTTTTTTCATAATTCTACTTTAAAGGAGAAATATTTGTCATCCTCATATCATTCCGAACCCATATTATTATTGTATTATTCATTTGTAGAAATGAATAATATAATAATAATATGGAAGATGAGGGATGAGAGGATAGTGATTCAAACTGAAAAGCTCAAAAAAGGACATAAAAGTATTGTAAAAGTAGTCAGTATGACTTATATACTATATTTTCTGAAGTCTTTATGAGGAACAGATTTAAATTGAAGTAGTTGTTCAATGAGAATTCTCCTGGGGAGCACAACCCCACACTGAGAGAATGTGAGAAACATCGACTTAAATAGATGATCACATTTGGAACATAGTTTGCCAATATGAATACTGCCATCTGAATCAAGCAGTAATGCATTTACTCAACAGAAATTGTTATGGCGTCAAACATATTTCTGCTGTCATTTATTTTTAAATATCCATGATAAAATAATTGTTTTTATGAATAAATGACAAAAGTATGATTTATGTGGCATTTGTTCTGAAGTGAAATTAACACAGAAAAAAAGACTGCAGTATTGGCTCAACAGTGAAGAGATTTAAAATATAGAAAAACAACATTGAGAGATGTATCATAATTATTTATCCAGTTTGCATTTGCAGAAACTTTAAGTGTGTAAATTCAGAAACTTAAAATAAATGTAATTAGAAGATAATTATTATTTTATTTCATTTTATTTTATTTTTCACAATCGTATTAAAAAAGCTAAATTTAAACACATTTAAGTCTGGAATACAACATGCTTTGACTCATTCTCCTCTTCCATCTTTATGGTTTCTATCTATACGTAGTCAAAATACCTAAAAAGGGAATCTGAATTCAAGGCTCAGAAGCCCATTTATCCAAGTCAGGTTAGCAGTTATAAAAAAAAAAAAAAAAAATGCATTCGTGACCGACCTCATTATAGTCAGTATTTACGGGAGTGAGACAATCCAATTAGTTTAAGATGGAGCCGAAACATGTTTCTAATTTCATTAATATTCTATCAGAGGCGACGTAGCGCTGCACAGCGAGACTCAAAGATTCTCTACCACACTCTCTAAGCATCTCTCCAGCCACCTCATCTGCTGCTTCATTAACCTTTGTCTTCCCAGAAACCTCTGCTCTTATGCTTCAAGTCACTGAGAGAGACTTAACATACAGAATCAGAGGAAAGATACGGAGGTGGATTTTGCAAGGCTGCATGAGTATGGAGAAGGAGAAAAGAAAATAAAATGAATTGCCCTTGGTAATGTGTGACTCACATTATAAAAGGGAAGTCGGCAAGGCCAGCGCAGACCAGCCTTAATTTTATCTAAAACTAGAATTACTTGTTCTTGAATTATCTGCTTTTCATTTCATAGTGCTGATCAACGCTTTGTAAGTAGGTGTGCGAAATAGCATAATCTGTATTTTATCTTTTAACTACATTTCTTTGGAGCATCCGCAGTGTCTCATGTTCAGATTCTTTCAGTGTCTCTCTATCTTCTCCTGTTCCTTCCATCTATTTCCACACAACTAAAGGTCAATTGACAGTCAGCGAGATGCACGAGTGTCTGCATATTGTATTTTCATATTTCTGCATCAGGTATAGAAATGCAGATGGAGAGGCATAACAGCTTCAAATAATATGACAGCTTGTATGACTAATATGTGCACTTCTGTTCAGTCTGGTGGATTCTAGCATGATCTGAATACAATCTGAACGTCTGACTTAAAGGAGCAGTTCACACAGAAATGTAAATGTCACTGTTTTTTAAACACTGTTTTGTTTCAGATGGGTCTCAAGTGGTCATTTTTTGCTGGAAGTGTCTATGATTTCATGGCTGTGACAAACATATCTCTCACTGTGTTGATAAAGCACAAAAATTAAAAGCATAAAAAGTTGTAAATATCAACCTGATCTCATGACGAAAACATACCTGTAGGAACTTTTTTCTCAAGACACAAAATACGTACCGCCATGTGCGTTTTGTGACATATTTGATTTGAAATGTCCATTGAGTGGCGCTAAAACAGTTTGTTTGATGAACGTACATATGGTATGTTTTATGTGACGTTGGTTTTGTACAGGTCACCGCAGTTCTGACTTGAAATGTCCATTGAGAAGTCTAATGCTCCTTGACATTTTAAAATAACGTACCATCTGCACTACACCTAAACTTACCCGATAGTATGAACAAAAGCAAATGTGACATAAAAACACATTCGCGAGCATGCCTTTTTAGCTTGTTTTTCGATCTCCCATCTTTCAGCTTTTTATGTCACATTCGCTTTTGTTCATACTATCGGGTAGGTTTAGGTGTAGTGCAGATGGTACGTTATTTTAAAATGTCACGTAGCATTAGATGTACTGTATACCGCCATTCATCGTGTGTCATGTTTTTGATGTCATGTAGCACTGTCCAATTACAATCAGATCAACATCCAATAGCTTTATGTGAGGAACAGACTAAGGGCCAGATTTACTAACAGCCTGCACTAGCCTAAACCATCTTTTGGTGTTAAAATAGTACTGTCAGGATTTACTAAAGACGCGCAGTTTCAAGTTTCAGTTTATATAGCACGTTTAAAACAGTCACATGGGTCCGTGTATCATCTGATCATTAGTTTTTTTGAATTAATATCGATAGTAGAAAAAATGAGAAAACGGCCTATTTTAGTTTTTTCGTTTGTTCAAAAAACGCAAAAACTAGATTTTGGCTCGATTTTTGTTTTTTGTTTTTGTTTTTTTCAAAACGGATAAACGACTTCAAAATTCGTTTTTCCCTTGTGGGCGGTCATGAAACAGCCCTTTCTGCCGATTGGTCAACCAAATCTGAGCCCGTGACATCATCAGTCGTTCCTCTGTTCCGTTCAAGAAAATAAGGGTCCTCTGCTGCTATCTCTTAAACTGTACGGGGCAGGTCCTAGATCGGGCTTTCTTCTGTGCAAACTAACGAGTTTCACAGAAATATTTATTTCAGAAATTTTAATAAGCACCCAGCCAGTTTTATTTAGCTGTGCGGAGTTAAATCTGTGTGCTGCACTACCCAATAGACGGCGCAGAGTTAATGAGAAGCACAGATTAAAAAAATAAAATAAATAAAAACCTCAACAGGTTTTGCTGTATTGGAAATTATTATATAATCACAATTTCATTCCACATAGAACCCCAAAATAGAACAGCAGGTTTATTCTATTTAGATTTAGGCTATATCTCTATGTATTCTTGATTGGCTTGAAAAGGGTGTTTGGTTGGGCTAGTTCTTTTTATTGAATGAGTACAGGAGTTTGTTATCCTTTAGTGACTTTTGTTTTAAATAGCTACTGAACGTAAACAATTTGAGCGCGTTATAAATGCCATTTCAAAAAGTTTTATAAATCTAGTACAAAACACTTTTGTTAACATGCAGATGGATCATGTGAACTTTCATCACTTATCTTTAATGGTAACGATCTCAAAGATTCCCAACAAACTTATTCGCTCTTGTTTGTCTATAGACAGGGCTTTCTTCTGTGTAGATATAAACTCTATTCTTTGCATCATCTGGGCATGGCATGGTATGATATGACGGCTGTAATAGCCTACCCTGCTTGCCCAGTAAGTTTGTTTGTTTAATTAAGTAAATAATTCATTCATTCATTTCAAAATAAATATTTTAAACACTAATACAAAAAGGAAAGAATAATGCATTGACTTACGTTCTAACGTTATCTAGCCTTTAGAAAACACACACACACACACACACACACACATACACACACACACACACACACACACACACACATATATATATATATATATATATATATATGCATGCATATTAAAAGTCATTAAATCATTTTTACAATGTATCTCATATATGGATAGCAGCAGTCAGATTTTATATATAATTAAAGGAAAATAAGGTATCCATCAATGGAGCAACCCAAATACCACCGCTGATTGGCTGGCATATGGGTCATGTTGGTTGAGTTGGCAGTAATGATTGATGAGCAGGTCTTCTGGGTTCCAGCCACTCTGGTTAGCATTAGCATGTCCCGTTTGACGAATGGGCTGGCGAGTTCTGCTGCCCTGCTCTACTTAATAATACTATTGCTCTGGAGAGCTGTGTCAAGAGCGCAATTGAAATGGAAACCGATTCCGAAGTGGACACTAACAGCTTTATGTGCCCAGAAAGACACAGGACAGGTCCTTGAACAAGTTGCATTGACCCGTATTACAACAGCAAGAGGGCTAATATCTGATAATATAATCGAAACTTGTGTCCATAAAGTTGCTATGAGAAGAGTTAAGATCCGGTCTGCTGAAAGCTTTACAAACCCAGCGGAACAGAAAAAAACGAGCCTAAAGCAATTCAGCCGTTCAGTGATGGTGTAAACTGTGGAGCTCAGACACCTCCAGCTCTCTGTCAATGATAAGGTTTCGAAACGCTTCAGCCTCGTTGATTCAGTTATATTTGAGGCTGATTATATTTATTAATTTATTTTTGAAATTGGCACAAACTTAAGACTGGTGGCACTCTAAAACAGAAAAGGAAAAAAAAAACTCTAGGGAAATTATAGATTTAACGATCTGGCTGCGCTTTAGGGTGAGTTAAGTGTGCACGCTCATGCCGTAATGAATTACTTACTGGAGTGTGTTACAAGATTGACAGCGTTAAAGAGATTTATGTTTGTGATCCACTGCGATTATGATGAGATGAGACCAAGCAAATCGGGGACTGGAAATGAAGATATCACATTTAACATGAGGCGGTGCTGCCACAACTTTAAAAGCATTCATTAAGACTTGCAAATTAGGAACACGGTTTGTGAGTTCATCAAATTTATGAGCTTCCTGTCTTGTATGTGAAATACAAATTGAGATGCAGTGTTGATGTTTTTATTTATTGGTTTTAATTGTGATTGACTTGTATTTGTTTTTAAAGGAACATTCCAGGTTTAATACACGTTAAAATGTATCAGCTGCATTAGTGGCTATATTACCAGGGTTCATTTGTTGTTTCATATTTATATTGCATATATAAAAACAAGTGTTTAATATAACGTGTGTTGTATATAAAACAATGAGGGTGCTAAATTTATAAATGCATTAATAATTACTATTTAAAATAAGTGCATTAATCTATTTTAATCTACATGTATTTTAAAAATTAATTTATATATTAAATCTATTTAATTAATCTATATACTAATCTATTTTAAAAGTATAATTATAATATAATTATATAATTATTTAAATTATATAAATTATATATATATATATATATATATATATTTATTTATATACATACACATACATGCATACACACACACACACACACACACACACACACACATATATATATATATATATATAATTTACATATTTATTTTGTCTGATATAAATCTAAATATAAATGTTCATAGAGCATATTCCTATAACATCCTTGCTGAATAACAGTAATAATTTTCCTACTATATATATATATATATATATATATATATATATATATATAAACACACACACACACACAAATATAATAGTTACATTTAGATAATATATAATATAATAATATTTTATTATATTTTTGTATTTTATATACTACTTTAATATAATTTATATTTCTGTTGTACTGTTTAACCAGCTATTCAAATGAATTAGTTGTTCTCTGAAATCTGTGACTATTTTTATCAAGTTCCTTTTTTAGTTAAACTGAATGTGTTTTATTGAGGCAAACATATTCACTGGTCTTGTTATTGCAGTCTCTCAACATTTTACAATGTCTACTTGTAGAGGATCAGAAGATCAGAGATGAAGCTCCTGAGGTCCACTAGCTGAGGCATTTGGCCCCCGAGGGACAGCGAAGACACTCTGCAGAGACTAAGAAGCTGTTTTCTGTGTTTCAGATCATGCTGCTGACAGATCCAGAGGTGGAGAGCAGTTTGCTCATCAGCTCAGATGAAGGCGCCACCTATCAAAAATATCGCCTCAACTTCTACATCCTCAGCCTGTTGTTTCACCCTGAGCAGGAGGACTGGATCCTTGCCTATGGTCATGACCAGAAGGTGCAGAATCATTTCAGCTAAATCATTCCTGAAAATACAGCAAACAGCTTCTAATTATGGCACAAAGCATTCAGCAAGGCACCGTTCATGCGGTTCTCTAATTATCAAGCTGTTTTATTGCCAAATATAACCAAAGCCAAAGGAAAAACAAATTTATAGTATTTGCATGCTTGATAAAGAACAGTCTAGGCACAAACTGCGAAAGCAAGACACAATAATAATGAAAGTATATGTGTAAATGGATGCTAATCTGTATTTAGGCTTGAAATATGTGCTTAGAAGGCAATTATCAATGCAAGAGGAAATACGTCTTAAAGAGACAATTTCAGTGAGCTTAAAGTTGGCAATTAAGACAATTTAAGGATCCCCAGTCACAGGGAATTATCATTAATTATATGGTTTCGAGCTCATGGTTTAGGGCTAATAAATTATGAAAATTTTTTATTCTTCTGAAAAGATTGTTTAAGCATCAGATTTAATCATATCAAAAGATAATTTAACTAGTCAAGATTTGCTTTTTTATTTTTTCCTTATGCAACTGATGAATCATTTTAATTCCTTCCCTCTTTAATTTTGGATTAGATTCATTCCTGAATTGATTTTTTTTTTTCTACTCCTTGATGTGGATTTAAATGATATAAAAAATTGTTTTCTTTCTCAAATGTATATAAAAGAAAATGTTTATAAAAGAAGATTTTCTTCTCAATCATGTTAAAAAAAAAACAAAAAAAAAAAAACAAGTACAAATTCAAACAACAAAACTTTTCACAGTAACATGCAATATCATCAAATGATGATAGTTTCTAGTCTCAAGTGCTGGTGTTAAACAGCATTGACTTCAATTTTGACAAATCAACATTGATTTCATCCTTGAAGGAGGGCCACTGACAATGAATTACAATTAAATGAACACAATCAAAAAGAATTATCAGCTAATTGAAGGCTAATAGCTGACTGTTTGCACAATGTGCATGACTAGCCACGGCTGAAAGCCACAAAAAGCAAACAGCATAAAAAGAAAACAATCACTAGCGTAATTAAACCCTATCCAAATCTGTGCCACAAATAAATGCATAATTTATTAGTGTTGACAGTTTTGCTGCCGTAGTGTCATTGGCAAGGTTCCTGAATTTGTTGAGGTTTTTTTATGATGACAGTAAACAGAGGAAACTAGCTAAAATGAAAAGCTCAGTAACCTTCAACACTTTTGTGCATCAGCTTAAAAACAGCTTAAAACAAGACAATGCTGGTGTTAAACCAACTGAGCTCCAATTTGGCCAGAGTGGGAGACCAGTTTGAACCAGCTAAGACCAGTTTAGGCCCCTTCCAGTTGTTGTTTTCAGCAGGGCTGTACACTTTGCTTCTGTGTGATTTGGTTTAGTTTGATCCAGTTTGATTTGTTCTGTTGCTTTCCCATAAGTCTGTGTCTAAATATGACCGAGCTCCATCCACCCACAGTCAGGATGTTATATTGGATATGAGATTGTGATATCACAGTTCCCAACTGATGCAAATACAAGTGCTGCATTGAACCTCCCCAGACATTTTAGAAATGTCTCACAAAACCTGGCAAAATATGCTGCTTTGTGCAAGGAAAGTGAAGTTTCACACATAGGGAAAACTTTTGCTCAACACTTTAACAAATTCCACATTTCATTCCAAAGTGCTGTAAGTACCAGTGTGACATTTATGTTTGCCATTTATATAAAATGATTTCTCCCAAAGAAATGTGCACATAAATAGGATGCTTACTGCCGTACTGAAAAATACATACGTGAGTCATTTTTATGCTCCATTTAGTGGATTTAAGATCTCAGTGTTTGTTCTCTCGCTGATTGCCAATTTTCCACTGTAATTATAATAATTTTGAAATGATCATTTTAAGATTTTATTTTATTCTGTGTTTTATTGGAAAGTCATTCATAATTTCATTTGCTCGGTTCTAAAAGTTAGAGCTAGTTAGCTCCCTACGTAGGTAGTATTTTAAGTCTTCTTAGGCATGCTTCTGATGCGAATTCTGCTTGGCAGCTTATTATGCTGGCTTCAGAGAGACCTTGTTTGGGATCAATTTTACGGCAGCATCACATGTACCTTACTAAAAAGAAAGTTCAGAGTTGATAAGACTTTTTGAGAGAAATCTCGTATGCTTTTTTTTTTTTTTTTTTTTTTTAGGAAATATATTAGGAAATATAATCACATTACAAATTTTTAAAAACACAGTTGGTTGTGTCTTAAATGAACGTAAACTGTTGGGAGAAAATCAGATATGTGTCAGTATATTAAATCCGTGCATTAGGTCTTAGAGTGACAGCAGCCTAATAATCCTGCTGCTGTCTGTGTAATTAATGTTAATCAAAGAAGAAAAGAAAAGCAGAAAATCACTCACTGAATTTAATTATAACATTTGTTGCTTTAATAATAATTAATTAATAATAAAGTGAAGACTGTGCAGTGTTTTATTTTTACATTTGATTATTCATATATACTTGATAGGGAGAATATAAAAATTTACACCATTTTGGATAGGATTTTTGATGTAAGTCTTGGAAGGATAGATTTATAAATAAAGAGAGTCTAGTGGGAGAGCAATATTTGAATTGCTTGATAATTTCAGTTATTTTTATGAAAGATGTCTGTATTAAAACATGGTCAAAGTTCCTAAACTTGAGGTGAAATGTATAGAGAGAATATATGTGAACATATGATTTTGAATGTGGAAGAGCTATGAAATCATGCAAACATGCATAACATGTAATACTCAAATAATAAATAAATAAATAAATAAAAATAAATAAATAAATATAAATAAATAAAACTAGTCTACAATAGGCTAAAATCAAATTGTCAAAAAATGCTATTTGTGTGGTGCATAGAGTTGCTGTAGAGCATTTCGAAACTGGGTTTCATAGTGATTCATAATTTCATAATTTGGCCTTTGAAGAAAGACAGCTTAGGCAGTGAGGCAGCATACTAGTTTATGGAACAGAGCTAATTATAAGAATCAAAATTAAACTAAACTTGCGTAAATGATGGCAATATGCAGATGTGCAATTAAATTACACCATCAGAAGAGACTGGAATCTTCATAGAATCCCTTTGCTAACACAATTTTTCGTCCTCAGCTCTACAGCTCTGTTGAGTTTGGCCGTCGATGGCAGCTCGTTCACGAGCGAGTGGCACCCAATCGATTCTACTGGTAAGCTCTCTGTGTGATTTCTTCTGCTGCATGTGGAACATCAATCATTTGAGCTCCTGCATTCTGTGCCTGATAAAAGAATAAACAAAAGAACACAGATTGTTGTTCAATCCTGATGTGATCTTCCCTACTGTGTTCCACCACCAACGCAACCTCCAGGTTTACGTCCAAAGCTTAGAAACTCTTTAATGAATGTTGTCATTAGACCTTGTTACTGAGCCGCAGTCTGCATTTGCAAATGATTTAATCATTAAGAAAGCGTATTCAACTTGATCAGGATGGCTAATAGATGTCTAGACTCTGGTGATTAAAGAAACCTGTAGAGAAATAAATTATAAATTCGATTCGATTTTATGTTTATCTCTGCTCTCAAGTGGACAAGCTGGAATGAACTGAAAGACATTTTGGGCATGGATCACTTCTATTCCAAAATAAAGTCATGTTAAATATTTTTTTTTTTAAAACATCTGGCATTGACACTGATGAATGAATGAACTGAAACTGCAGGATGGTTTAAAACTGGTTTTTATCTATTGAATTGTCACCACAATCAGACAGAAAATCTTTTTTCCCCCTAACCTTTTCCTCTGCTGTTGCTAACTACTAATACAGTAGGACCAAAAAAAAAAAAAAAAAAACTTAATATTTTTATGTGTATATATGTGTTTTCATCCAAACTTGACATATCCATATTGTGACACTGAAAAGATGTTACATTATTATTTAAAAATATACATATATTAAAAAAAATATATATATTTGTATTAAAAATATCTTATATTACATAATAGTATTTTTAATTATAATTAAAAGTATATATATATATATATATATATATATATATATATATATATATATATTAATATGAAGTATATTGGGTGATATATTGAATGGTCGAATGGGTAAATTCTATTAGAAAGGTAAATAAATGCTACATTTGTGTTAAGAAACAGATAATATTCATCATTTCTCCACAACTAAAAGCAGGTAAACGTGTGAAGGAAATGAAGTTTTTTTTTTTTTTTTTGTCTCAAGAATCATTGAGTCACCTTGCATTCAATTTGTGGCAATCACGATACAATTTATACTCTCAACTGGTTGGTCAGTTTTTTGATCATGATCATTGATCATGTCTGTCTTTTATAATCCAAATTTTAGTCATTTAGCACCAGGATTTTGTTTTTTGAGGACATTTTAGTGTGAGATTTTTGCATAAGCACAGTCAAAGTGGGACAGAGTGAAGACATCAGAGAGTCAGCCTGGAGTACCGTTATTTTTAGGCTGGTAATGATCTATCCTCACAAGTTCCCCTCTATGAACTCTCACATATGGAGTCTTATTATCTGAAGTGAGATGAGACATATAACCCTTACAAATGTGTAGCTATTGACTATGTGAAATTAGATTGTCCCTTTTGATGAGATACACTGCCATAGTTGCAGCCAGTATATGAGATGATTGAAGAAATGGAGCTTTGAATGGATGAAATGGACTTTTGTATCTGTTAGCGCTTCAAAAGCAACTCAGATCTGATGCGGCTCGTTTATGGCCTAATACCCGCAAAGATTTAAAGTCTTGGTGGAACTGAATGGGTCAGAACTCCTTTACCTTCACAACTGATCTGAAATCGAAACCTAGACAATTTTCCTTGAAATTGAACTGTTCTTGTGAGTAAGAGAGTAAGTAATAATCTTGGGTGTGAATCAGGTAAAATAAAATTAGTGCTGATATACAGTATATCAAATGCCAGCATTGCATAGTTATAACACACTTCTCATTTGTAAAAGGGTTACCTATACTGGGAAAATAATGTTATCTTTAGTAAATAAGCAATATAATGGACCTAAATTAAGAATGGCAATGATTTAAACACACAACGCCTTGTCTGTGCTTATAGAGTGCAACAGTCTGGTTCCCAAAAGTTAAAATTGTGAAAAAAAAAAAAAAAAAAAATTCAATTGTGATTGATAACTTTGCAAACCTTTACAGACAGACCTGAGCTACAAGGCTGTTAATCAGTCATCAGCCTTATATTTTTTAAATCTAACTTATTTTTTTAAAATGTTCATGTCAACAGCAGAATTCCTGGTGAAAGCTACATTACCCTTGATTCTGCAGCAAAATCTCCACCAAAATAACTCTTTAGCACTGTAAAAGATGTAAACTATTTTGCACTCAAAATACTCCATTATTTCTTGATTACGTTATTGTCATGGGTAGCTCTTTCCCTCATTAAAGCCGTTAAGTACACAGTCTTGTATGTTTTCAAATATGCTCGTAAGTTTTCAAATACGTTTTTGCTTCAAAACAATATTTGTAATGTTATGATTCACCTCATAGCTGCTGGTTGGTTTGGTTCATGGCTTATAGCTCTTTAACCAAGACTTTTTAAAAATCTTAATGGGGAAAAAATACTTCTACAACCAAGACTGCTGATAAAGTGGGTAGACACTGTAAAACTTTGTTACACAGCTTTTTGAAATACTTGATTCTGATTTGTCAGTTGTGCCATAGATTGTTATCATATCTCTTATATAACACCACATCCTCGTTCTCTCATTTCATACAAACACAAGTGGTGCCAGTATGTGTCTTAGGTTTTTATTGTAAGGCAAATGACCTCAGAAGAGCTCAAAATTAACATTACTGTAATATCTCGGGTCCATTTTCCTTAGCGGAAGCTGTAAGATAATATACAGCTATGATAATAAAATCAATTTAAACTCAATATCATGTCCATCCATTTATTTATTTGAGTATAGCTGTGTAATAAGTGGGGATTTTTACAGTCAGCTATTAATTATAATTTTTGCTAAATAAACCTCTTCACTCTGTGGATTGCGGGTCAAACTCGAAATACAGTGAGCGAAAGGGGCGTAACTGTTTATTGAATTCGCCGCTCTGCCTTTAAAATATTAAGGCTGATCCGAGAGCACGCCAAGGGATGCTATATTTGTGAAAGCATCAATACTTCCAATAAGTGTCATGATAAAGTCTTGAGATAGTCTGCTTCTACCTTTGTGTGTTCATCTCTGGAGCAGCTCTCTCTGATTTTTCTGTCTCAAATAAATATTTCATGCAACAATTATATATATTTTTTTCACTCTAAAAAGAGCGAGAGAGCTGTGTGCGCTGCCTGTGGGTGTTCTTGGGAAGCAAATGAGAAGGGCTTACTTTTAATGATGTCAGGATATGCTTCTTGCTTCTGTCAGAAAGCACAAATAGATGGAGATGGAAATGGAGGCTTAACAGGATAGGGTGTTCTGATGGTACTTTCTCGACTTAACCCGTATTGCTCCTTTGGGAGGCTAACGTGAATCTTTTAGCCAACACAAAAAAGCCAATGCCCTTATTTTGACCCATCTGTTGTATGGAAACAAAGGATTTTCCTTTTCCAAAGCTCATTTTATAAAACACTGTTTTTTATTTCCTTTGGGCTCTCCAGGTCTAAACTGGGCCTTGATAAAGAGCCGGGCCTGATTCACCTTGAGACCAGCATCTCAGAAACCCGTAAGTCTGAATGGCGTCCCTGGACGTGCTTTGATTACATTTCAAGAAGCAATAATTCAAATACAGCACAAGGCAACACTTGGGGTTCAAAACCGGCTTCACATTAAAATGCAAAACGGACAGTTCTGCACCAGCAAATCCATCTTTCCATATTTGTCATCGGTAATTATCATTAATGAAGAAACATACTGCACAAATTGAGTTTGTCTTTTCTTTGTTGAACCTGTTTCTGTTGATTGACGGACAGAAAGAGAAGCCACATGTGTCAGTTCTACTGTACGTGGTCCCTCAAAACAGTCAATTTGAGTGAGGTTTTTTAGGCTGTTTGAAGGTAATATACAAGGACAATTACGGAGGTCAGGTACAATAACATTTTCATTGGTATCTTACAGGCTACTAGAGATTTAGTAAAAGTAAAATTTAAAAGTTTTGATAGTAACAGAACCATATATTGACCTATATTGAGAAATGTTAGATGGCAGTTGGTGATTATTGTTGGCAATTGGTTATGTACTGGGAAAAAAGTGTAGGTTTTACTTATTATGACAGTTTTAACTCAGAAATTGCTAGCAAATTTGACAAATAATAACAAATTAATGGCAAGTAACATTGAATTAAATCTGACTTTTTAAGGACAAAGACTAAAATAGTATTTTTGTTGTATTTGCAACTTTGAACAATCTTTTTTTCAGTTTTTCAGTTTCACTTGATTTAATACTTTAAGTTATCAGTATCAGTATTATTATTATCTCTCATCAGTCTGTCTGTCTGGAAATCCAATATACCTTCATCTTTTTCTGCTGTTTGTCCTATTTTTGTTGCAGAGGCTCTTTATGTCACATGCAAGCTTCAGAACTGCACAGATGCCAACAAGGGCAAACCTTTTCCTGGATACATTGACCCCAACTCCCTGGTGGTCCAAGATGAGTATGTGTTTGTACAGGTGAGTCTTTTATAGAGGGGAAACCTTTGACTAGTATGGCTGTATTTATATGTATGCACTTTTCCAAATGATTTCATGGGAAGGCTGTTCTCTTTTAAAAACACACACAACCACCAAGCTTATTTTAAAAACTGCTGAAATTCACTGCACATCTTTTTCACCATGATTTTTGCATCGATTTAGAGTCCGTAGATGTTGACGCTTGTTGCCAAAAGTCAGATCCAAATTTGATTTGACAGATTTCATAGAAAATTGCAGATTCCATTTTTTTTTAAGCTTCAGACTATTATTCCAGCTGAGTTTAGAACACACATTGTTTTCATTTGTCACATCTTCTACCAACAAGGCACATGCTTCTGCATGAGTTGCATGCTGTGTTCTGAACGACAAGAAAATCCGGTAGTGTGTGATCCTCAGTCGTTTAGTATATGATGGCCATTTTTCCCTCTGTAACTACTTACAAAGTCTGCAAGTGTATGATGCCCAGTGTTTTAAAATCTGTTCAGAATTGAACAGATGTGTAGTGTATTCCAGCCTTAAGTTTAAACTCTATTGTAGTGTAGTGATTCAGGTGTGCTGTCCAGGACACATCTGGATGAATGCAATGCTGATGCTCTACTTTTTATATACTTTTGAATATTCCGAACCCTCTTTACACCCATATTAAGCACTTAATCTTAATACCAGGTATAAACAGAGTCTATGAGGTGCCATATTGGGACAAATTAAAGCACAGATAGAAACTAATCCTCCTGTGTCATGCATCTGGCACAGTTTCAAGTGTGATTCAATTATGATAACGTGATTGAATTGCACCGATCATATCGCAATGCATAATGTGAGCCCTAATGTGAGACCAATATCCCGGTAGAACTCAAAATGTTACTTCTTTCTAAAGCGTCTTTGTCCTGTCTATTTGTGATCCCTCCATTACCCAAGGTGTCAACCGGCGGTCGGCCAATCTACTATGTGTCATCCAGGCGAGATGTGTTTACACCCATGAAGCTTCCCAAATACACCCTTCCAAAGGTAGGGTAGCTCATTCACACTCGCTCGACACGAAGTCAGAATCTGCCACGCTGTGACAGAGTAAACAGACATTGCTATTTCAGACCCAGATCATCATGTCCCTCGATGTTAGCCTTTGAAGCTTCAAACCTTTACAAAATCCGATTTTTTCTCCCCGGCATCTGGCAGGCTCTTACTTCTGAGTGAGTGAATTCGGGGACGCAGATGCTACTGCGGTCCCTCGCCTCTCTGCTGTGTTATTATTCAAAGCTTAAAATCTGCTGTGCTCACATGACAATTAAACATGTTTTATTCAATCAAGCTCTCGGCGCTCCTTTAAGCACACACCCAGAAACCCTTGCACGGTCTGGGGTAGATGAAATTCGCAAACTGCCAGCATGTGGTTTTGTTGCATTTGCCCAACTGACAAGCTCAATTTAAGGCTAATAAGAATATTTGCCGTATGCCGGAGCTGTGAGCAAAACAAGGCAGGTGAGAGTAGGGTCTGATACTGATTATTAATCGGATTCAGCTCAGTGGGGTGAAACCGCCACTGCTCTCCAGCTGTCCCCAGCCATCCCGGTAACGACATTCATATTCAATCTCGCTTGATTAGAGGCAAAAATCACATTAAAGGTTAAAGTCGTCCTCCTCTGATATATGCAAATGAGAAGGGTAAAGGTGTTTGGATGTTTTGAATATTAAAAGGCACTCAAGTTGTTTGGAGTTCGGCCTACTTCTTCTTTCTGATGACAGAAAAGACTGAATAGAGTTGTTAAATCATTTGAATGGCTCATTTATGAACAGCACTGGAAAATGCAGTCGGCTCATCAAGAGAATAAAAGGCAATTGAAGTTTAGTGACTTCAGTGGCAATTTTATTTACAAAGTGTACGTTGTATCAATATTAAACATAGATACAGCTAGATGAAGGGGAATTCTTGTACAACAGTGACAATATATATATGTATGTACTATAAAAATATCCTGTAAGTTTCAGAACTCAAAACTTTGTCGTTAGTCTAAAAACAGCTTATATTGAAGGCAGTTTGCCAAAACTACAGCTTTTGGAATGTTCTACTCTATGATGTAATAGTGTGGATAAGCACCGCCTCAGAAGATGATCAACGCCTGCTTCGACATCACTTCCTGATTAGCCCCGCCCACCGATTCTACATCACCACCTGTTTAACCCTGCCCACCGATTTGCGCATGTAGTGTTTACGAGAGAGGTTAACGCACAGGTCTACACAGAAACCAAACTATAAAGATGGCTCTGAAGACAATAAGTGCCAAGTTGTGGAAAAACAGTGTTTGCGTTACCTTCCTTCTGATTCCAGTGTTAGGAAAGAGTGAATGAACTTTATTTTTAATTAAGATCCAGACCGCGTCAGTAAGAACTTGCACCTTTGTTCACTTATTTTTTACCACGGATTCGTTTACAAACAAGGCACAATTTGACTCGGGATTCTCAAAAAGCTTATTAATTCTAAATGATAATGTTTTTGATGTAAAAATCCTGATAACATTATAAGTGGACCTCTGAGAACAGTACAAAATAATGTCTCATTCAAAACTGAAGTCATGCAGCTATGCTGGGCCACACCAGTCAACCTAGTGCATCAATTATAACCCACTATTATAAAAAATGTTCCCTGTCAGTTTTATAGACTTCTTTATTGACATGTTTATACCAACATTTGGATAATGCCAGAGGCAGAATATTCTTCTGTCAAATAAATCACAGAGATCTGTTTTATGAAATGTCTTTTCTGTTTTCCCCAGGATCTGCATGTGATCAGTACAGATGAGAACCGGGTCGTGGCAGCCGTTCAAGAGTGGAACCAGAATGACACTTACAACCTGTACGTGTCAGAGGCCGGAGGCATTTACTACACGCTGGCTTTGGAGAACGTCATGAGCAGTATGGGACCAGAGGGAAATGTCATGATAGATCTATATGAGGTACCTGTCTAAAACACAACAGTGTCATTTATTTCCCACACTGTACAGAATAGATGTGTGCTGATTCACTATCACTGCTTCATGTTCACATTTCTCTGGATATTAAAAGCATGAACAAATTGAAAGCACTAATTAATGCTGATTGAGTGTAGTGCTAATTCATTTAATAGCAGCGCTAATTAATTAAGTTATTCATTACATGACTATCAGTGGATTATCTAAACAAGGAGCAGAAAGGAACCCAGAATACTCTCTGTGCATCTAAATTTATTGCTAAAGGGGGAAACCATGGACACAGTGTTAAATATGATAACAGATTTTGTACCATATTAAAGTGCAACATCTGTTTGTTCATATATCTGTTTATATATCTGTGTCACAACGCTAAATTTTCATCAGCCATTACTCGTCTTCAGTGTCACATGATCCTTCAGAAATCATTCTAATATGCTGATTTATTATCTGTGCTGCTTAATACTTTTTTTTGAACTTGTGATACTTTTTCTCAGTCATATTTTAGCTCAGTCATTATCCATTATTATTGGTGCTTAGTTATTAATAATGGTTCTTATTATTATCAGTGTAAAAAAGTTTTTTGTGGAAACCATTTTTTCTTTCTTTCTTTTTTCCTCTTTCTTTCTTTCTTTCTTTCTTTCTTTCTTTCTTTTTTGAATATTCTTTTGATGAATAGAATGTTCAGTGAACAGCTTTATTTGAAACAGAAATATTTTGTAGCATTATACTGTAAATGTCTTTACTGTCCTTTTTTTGGTTAAAGTATTATTATTATTATTTTATTACTTATTTATTACTTAACTGCAGAGTAGTAGTGTATGATTTAAACAAGATCTGCAAATTGGAATGATTTATGAAGGATCATGTGACACTGAAGTCTGTAGACAATTAATAACTATTGAAAATCAAACATTTATTTTAAATTGAAATAATATTCAACAATATCACTTACTGTATTTTTGACCAAATAAATTCAACGATGATGATTAGAAATTGAATACCAACAAAACATACATACATAAATACATAAATACATAAATAAATAAACAACCTTCTAATCTGATTTGACTGTTTGCAGTGAAACACATTCCATTTTACTCAGATTTGAAACCACATATGGGTTTATAAAAAAAATGCAATGTTTTGTGGGTGTGTGCTGTTAAGACTACAAACAACTATACAACTGGATTTGAATCTAAAAACTATTTGCAGTCTGTCTGAACAAAACTATTTCCTATTCCCGATCTCCTATTGACCTTTTCAGCATTGAACTCTGATCAAATACCTGTATGCGACAAGATACCTTACAATCTGAGAGCAGGCAGGGCTTTGGAGTGCTTTTAGTTCACAAGTTTTTATAGCACGACAAATTGGTCTGATAGCGCTGCTCACATACAAAAGCACCACCAGACTGAAGCCAGCGATTAGGGTTTGAGTGTAGATGGCTCGTCTTTTAAAGAATACCCCAGATCTCTATTCATACACCTCTAGATGGAACAGCGCATGCAGCCGCGCATTGCAACAGAGGCCAGCAGGTGTCAAGCTATCTCCTGATCAAATAATTAAACTGTTGATGATAGCAACCCTCATAAAATCACATTTGGCCCTCGGATAGGCTGAAGAGTCCGGTGACTTGATTGAGGTCATCACCTCTGTGTAACATATGCTAAAATCTCAGCCGTCGGCGAGATTGAAATATTCGTCAATTATTGAATAGTCAGTGCCCTTCGAGACCCATCCCAGGCTGCCTCTCCTCCTCTCTAGTGCTTCCTGGCCCTGAAGAGATGTCACTTCTGTTCAGGACGGACATGGATTACCTTCTCATTCCCTTACATACTCCCATTCCACTCCAATAGCTAGGTCCTACCAGGAACTGCTATATGTACGGAGCTTTTTAGAAGTTCACTTGGCTGCTTTGTGCCACAGGGACACAAAGTAATAAATGCATCACAGGCTTTTTCTATAGGAGGAAATGGTGTAACTTAAGGGATATGATTATTAGTGATTTATCTCTTCCTCATTATCTTACTTTGTTTATGTTCTCGTCCCTAGGTGGCAGGAATAAAAGGCATGTTCTTGGCCAATAAGAAGCTAAATAATGAGGTGAAGACATACATAACCTATAACAAAGGCCGCGACTGGAGGCTCCTGCAGGCTCCCTCGGCTGATCTCAGAGGAAACCATTGCATGCTGGTGAGTGGATGTGTTGGAAAACAGAAAAAGAGAGGAAATTTGACATTCATAAATGAGCTTTATGAGGTCAGTGTACTTTCACAACTAAATTGTCAGATTTTAGCTTTTGAAACATTAAATAAAGATGGGTGTTTCTTCAACTACAAGCACTTTACTGCATGTCACAGGGGTTGATTTTTATTCGAACAGATTTCAACTTTTTTTTTTCCTTTTGTTATAAGATTATGACATTAAAACTGTCTTTTTTATCTATTTTTTATCACATCTTCATCATTTATTTTATGCTTCTTTTCAAATTCTGCTTGTTTTATTGCCTCTTTTTCCATCTTGAAAATGCATGATAAAATATGAATCATTTGGCTATATGAACAAAGAGTGAAATTATCATAAACCATTTCAATATGTTGAAATATGTAGTTAGATGTTTATCTAACTAAAAGTTTTCCTCCTAATAAGTGTTTTTTTTTCCTCCCCCAAAACTTATTGCATTTTCTAACAAAAGAGACAACAGTGTCAAAGAAGAGCATACTTGAAATATGAGACAGTGTCATTTCCAATCAAGCTGTAATTTTGTTAAATGATGTAAAAGGTATGAACATTTTATTTAATACAAAAAAACTTAGCTATAAAATTAGCCTTAGCAAGAGTAATAAGTCTGACATTTAATTCCAATTATTTAAATTTTGTTTAAAAATTCTTTCAACATCATTTACATAGTTGAAAGCTATTAAACACAATTCATAATTTGTGATCAGTGTTCTTATTTGAGACGAAAGCTATTAAGAAAAAATGTTTAAATTAAATAAAATTTGAAAGATTAAGCTTTTTTGCATTGGAAACTAATTAAATTAAATTAAATTAAATTAAATTAAATTAAATTAAATTAAATTAAATTAAATTAAATTAAATTTAAAATGATATGTATTATTAAAGTTATTATTATATGTATATATGAACTGATGAAAAATCATAAAAGCACATAACAAAATGACTACAGTAAATGAAAATAAAAATATTAAATAAGTTACTTCAAAATATTAATGAATACTGTAATAGTAATGTATAAATAATACTAAAGTAACACTTTTTGAGATGTATTGGAAATGTTCCTGTGATGCATGTTGACTTGAACTTTGTTTTAAAAAAAAATAAACTATAAAGGTGTGAAAACTGTGTTTTGAAAGAGTTTATTTTTAAATATGTTGTTGAAGAAACACTCAGTTACATATGGTCATACTTGATATTTTGGACAATAGCTCCATAACATAAAAAGTAATAAGTTGATAATATGCATTCCTATGGACACGGGTGTTTGGATTAGGTCTACGTAATCAGTGCTGCTTGTCAAATGACAAGACATATATTTCATTGCGTGGATATATTATCCATCCCCGGTGAATGGCCTCCGCAACCCCCCCTAAATGCAAACAAAAATAATTACCCTTTGATAAACTCAACTAATTAATGGTCCCACTGTTGGCCTTGCCTTCACCATCCATTACAGAGCTATTTGTTAGAAAATGTCAAAGTTTTAATAAACCCCTAAACAACCCTTGCAACATGTGCTTACCATTGGCATTTCCAGACTTATAATGAGAATTGTGTCACTAAAGGTTATTCCAATCAAAATTAATGTTGGGAGGAAAAAAAGTCACGAGCCTTTGCTGTTATGGGATTTTTTAAATGGGATTTTATTTAAGCCCAAGCACAATGACAGTTTAGTGGAGGCCACACACTGGGGGTCATACCAATGTTGAGACCCTGCTTGATCGAGATGATTGTTTGTGTTGCTTTTAGCCGTACTGCTCCCTGCATCTTCACCTGCACGTATCTGCAAACCCATACACATCTGGAAATATAGCCAGCAGAGAGTCGGCCCCTGGAATCATAGTGGCTTCAGGTGAGTTTGGGTAAAAGGATTTATGCTGATAACAATATTCTACACATATAATGCAGAGTGAACTTATTTGTGTTCATACATAAAGTGTAAAAATAAAAAGTGTAAAGTGTAAAAAAAAAAAAAAAAAAAACTCTACTGTTCAAAATTTTAGGAGTGGTAAGGAAAAAAGCTTCTTATGCTGATGCATTTAATTAAAACATACTGTAAAAAAAGCAATATTGTGAAATATTAATTTAAAAGAATAATAACATGTTTTAAAATGTAATTTATTCCTGTAATGAAAAGCTGATTTTTTTTTTTAGCAGCCATTACTCAGGCTTTAGTGTCACATGATTCTTCACAAATCATTTTAATATGCTGATTTAATTCTCAAGAAATATTTTTATTATTGTTATTAATGTAAAAACAATTGTGTTGTTGTTCTAATAAACATCATTAAATAGAAGGTTTTCATAAATAAATAAATAAGTAGTATTAATTTCTGACAAAATCTTGTTATAAATCTAAATAAAATAAAAATATTTTATTAATGTGAAAAGAGTTGTGCTGTTGTTCTAATAACAGCATTTATTAGAAAGATTTTGTAAATAAATAAATTAAATAATACATAATAAAAGTATTCATTTCTGGCAAAAAGCTTGTTATAAATCTAAATAAGATCAAATATTTTTTATTATTGTTGTTAATGTTAAAACAGTTGTGCTGTTGTTCAAATTAACATCATTTATTAGAAAGCTTTCATAAATAAATACATAAATAAATAAAATATTAATTTCTGACAAAAATGTTGTTATAAATCTGAATAAAATATTTTTTATTATTGTTATTAATGTGAAAAGAGTTGTACTGTTGTTCTAATTAAAAGCTTTTGTATGTAAATAAATGAATAAATAAATAAATGTATTGGTGACAAAAATATTATGTTATAAATCTAAATAAATAAAATAAATCTAAAATAAATCTTAAAAATCTAATATACTGACTTGATGCTCAAGAAATATTTTTATTATTGTTGTTGGTATTGGCATTTTTGTGGAAATTGTGGTAAAGCATTTTTGTTTTATTTGTTTTTCATTATTATTTTTTTAAGTAAATAATAAAAGTGTTAATTTCTTGAAAAAAAAAGAAACCTTACTGTGCCCCCAAACCTTTTATTTATTTATTTATTTATTTGTTTGCTTGTTTGTCTGTTTGTTTGTTTGTATGTTTGCACACCATAAAAATACAGTATTATCTGAAACAAACCCTTTTATGTATGTACACATTTTGTTAAATTTAAAAGTATTATTAATACTTACTACATATTTCCCTTCTGTTCTTGCATTAATAATAACTGTAATAATTATGTGAAACTCTGGTTACTATACTTTCTTAATTTGGAACTGCATTAATTTAAAAAATGTGCCTGAAATGTATCATTCCATTTTTGGATCCTCTTTTAATCTTTAAAGAAACATTTCAAAGTTGAAAAGACACATTTTAAAAAAAAAAAAAAAAAAAAAAAAAAAAGATGAATAAAACTGAATACTCAAGGATTATTTGTATTTTTGCTTTGCTTACAGACAGGTAGAAAAATTGTCTAGATGACAGGTACTGGAAAAAGAAAATACTTTTTTAAAGTGTGTAGTTCTTCCTTAAATCCCTGACATCAGTTCGTTTTTTGTCCTGGAACTCCAAAGCGAGGCATATTTAAATTCCTTTCATCTTGAGCGCTTATGACACTGTTATTGTTGAAGACGTTCATTTTGCGCTCGTGGAGCGCAGGCATCTGTATATGGACTATAAACAAGATTAGTGTCGTGCTAGCATAAACAAATGGAAATGCTAAGTGCTACTCTTGAGATTAGTGGCAGAGAGTCTTTAGAGTGTTCTTATTATTCTCTCCCCATCATCTTCTGTTTTCACAACCGACTAACTCTTCCACCACTTCAAACTTCAAATGTTTATTTTATAAGATTGAAAGCGCTTGTCACTTTTTCATTTTACTCCTTCAGGCTTGTGTCTTCCGTGACGCTCGCCGACTATATTGCCTCCGGATGCACGCAGATGAAATATAAATGTCTTGGCACTGTAACTATCTGGATAAGTATTCCTAGGAGGAGAGCGACTATTAGATATTAGGCTCTAAATTGACGTTTAGTTGATTGATTTGATGGTGGAAGGGTTGTGGAGATGCCACAGACTTTCCTGAGTTGCATAGCTTATTAGATAGAGAGGTTTTCTAGAACTCATACTTACCTCACAGGGTCAGACTCTGATTTTATTACACATGATGCATTTGCTGCCGTAAAAAGCTATCTATCTATCTATCTATCTATCTATCTATCTATCTATCTATCTATCTATCTATCTATCTATCTATCTATCTATCTATCTATCTTCTGTTCATCCATCCATCCATCTGTTGATCTGTCCATCCGTCTTTCTGTCCATCCATCTGTCAATCCATCCATCCATATTTATCTGTCCATCCATCCATGTATCAATCCATCCATCCATCTGTCAATCTATCTATCCATCCATATTTGTCTGTCCATCCATCCATCTGTCAATCTATCTGTCTATCTTTCTGTCCATCCATCAATCTTTCTGTCCATCCAACCATGTGACTCCATCCATCTGTCGATCTTTCCATCTATCTTTCTGTCCATCCATCCATCCATCCATCCATCCATGTGACTTCCATCCATTCATCCATCCATCAATCCATCTGTCCATCCGTCCATCCGTCCATCCGTCCAATTGACCATCCATCCATCCATCCATTCATCTTTCTGTCCATCCATCCGTCCCTTAAATGCATGGATTTATATTTTCATCACATCATTTAAATTTTTCTCATTGAAACATTTTTTTTCCCTCTTAACCTGCAGTACATAATGGAACAAAACCAAGTTACATAAGAGTTATTCTGTCACAGAATATTGCACACACTACAGCATTATGGGAAAAAGTGAAAGAAAGTATCTTTTATAGCTGCCATATTCTCTTCTGTCCCACAAATAAAGTGCTGCCCTTGTATTTTGCAGTCCAAAAACATGCATTTTTAACCTTCAAACTAATCTAGTCAACATTTGTAATCAGAAATTGGGAAATGTAGCCATTGTGGGTGAACGATCAAGAGAAATGCAAGTTTGGACAAAATCCATAAAGCAATGCAATTGCAATGCAAAATGGCATAATCCACTCAATCTTCATATTCATATAGCTTTGGTTATCAGCTCTCTATCTGCTTCGGTAAGCATGACTGTAATTGTTCTGCTCTTCTCTCCATAGGTTCAATCGGCGCAGAGTTAACGAGCAACAACGTTAGCATGTTCATTACATCCGACGCTGGAAACACGTGGCGGCAGGTGACTCTGACCGTGGGGTGTTCAGACAGATGGGGGTGGGCAGTAATTTCAGCACTGATGCATATCTTTTTGAGCGGATAAATCCGTGTGCCACGTTTCAGAGCCGATAATCAAATGACACCTTCAGAGAAAACTAAATTCAATGACATATATGATGCCCGTGGGTGCATGTTTGATGATGCGATTTAAATTTATGGGGCCAGCTGTCTAATTAAAAATGGAGAGCTCAAATAATTAAGAGAAAATTGATGTGGCAAAAAGTTAAAGCATGCTGGGTAGGGCACGGGTTTGATGTCATATATCTTGTCAGTAAGAATTACAATCACTGGGATTTGAGAAATAGCATCATTTCAAGGACAGCAGACCTGTGGTTGCCAGTTTTCATCTAATCAAATTGAAAGCCCTCCCAAGAAGAGTAAGGATATGAAATATTGTCATAACTCAGCCAGTCTGACATTATGAAGGAAAAATAACATGGAAACATATGTAAAAATGCCCTGAGACACATTTGAGCAGAAGTACATAATGTGATTTTTTATTTATTTATTTTTTTAAACTTTGGCGCTAAACCAGCTATTTTTATTTATTTATTTATTTATTTATTTATTTATTTTTCAGAACTACGCGGTCCTTATTTATTATAGATTTATGTAGATCAGAGCACCTAGGGTCAGATATATTTTTCGGTTATAATGACTCTAGTGTGGCTTGTAGATTGGTTGATCCAAGATTTCCAGTGTGTTCACAGCCAAAGGAAAACAAAACAGACCCCGCACAGTATCCCACTAACATAAACACTAGCCTCGTAATCATAAGCCCATGAAGTACTTAAGCCAATCAGATGGTGTTTTTCCTCCACTTTAACAGACTTGTGTATGCTAAATGCTTGAAGCCCCAAGGCCTAAACTCAACAGGAATTCATATCAGCAAGAATTCACAACACATACAGTGCAGTTATCAGTGCTCTGGGGCAAACAAATGGAAACTGCTAATGAGGGCCTCAATTTTCAGTTCAACTTTGCAGTAGGTCAACCTAGCATCTGGCTGGTTTTTCCTCTGTAAGGCAATTACTTGTTTCATACATGTTTGCAACTACTAGCAGTTCTGTAATGGCGACTGGAGGGGGTTGTTTCTTTCTTTTTTTTTTTTTTTTTGTTTTTTTTTTTTGAGCTCTGTATTTTTATAAAATTATACGCTTGAGTACTTTCAGAAGAAAAGGTACAAAAGCTGTCAGTACCTTGGGGCAGTACCTTTTTAAAAGGTACACTTTTGCACCATATGTATCCCTAAAGAGTGCAAAATAGTAACTTAAAGGTACATATTAGTACCTAAATTGTACATTTTAGTACCTAAATGGTGCAATTTAGTACCCTTTTGAAAATGTACTGCCTCAGTGAGAGCTTTTGTAGGCCTACCTTTTTTTTCTGAGAGTGCAGTCTAATTTATGGAAGTATTTTATTAATAAGCACAACAGACTTTCAGAAATAATGGTAAATGGATTACACAACAGCAAGAAGATTAACAGGATGGAAATAAAGGGTTAAAATTAGCTTTTGCATTAGCTTCATAGTTCATTTTGATTTTTTTTTTTTTTTTTTTTGCTGTCTTTTGAAGTTTTATATTATAAAGTTTCCAATTTATATAATTTTATCAAACAGGATAGAATGCTTTAAAATAGGGCTGTCAAATCGATTAATCACAAATAATTGCTTTCAAAATAAAAGTTTGTGTTTAAATGATATGTGTGTACTGTGTATATTTATTTATTTATATTTATACAAGATTTATTATCTATATACTGTAAATATATATTACATACACATATATTATGTAAACAGACTTTTATTTTGAATGCGATTAATTGCGATTAATCAGTTTGACAGCCCTACATTAAAATGAGACAAACCAACTAATATCATAAAATATCACTGAATTTATCAAATTGCTAATACTCACTGATGGGTGTACTGTTGTTTTCCCTCTGAAATAATGTCAAAAATGATTTTTATTTTATTTGAAGTTTTATATTTTATGCAGTCTTTTAATATATAATGAGAATATCGAAATGAATGGAACAGCATATACTTTATACATTCATTTATTTACTTGTTTACTTATTTATTTATTTATAATGGACATCTAGGACACAAACACACATATATGCTATTTTCAGAATGTTTAAACATTAAACTACGTCTATTCCAGATATTTGACGAAGAGTACAGTGTGCTGTATCTGGATCAAGGTGGAGCTTTAGTGGCAATTAGACACACCCCTCTTCCCATCAGACACCTCTGGTAAACCTACACCAATATCATTACTAATATCCCATGCGTATGTTCGTAAAAGATGAGTCAATGCAATCGCACCGAGCTGACTCACATAATCACGGGGAGTGTGAACATTCTCATTAAACCCAGTAGACTGTGTAATACTTTTGTCTAGTAATCTAGATTAAATGTCGGAAAGGTGCAGTAAAGTCCTGTTTGAATTATTTGCCAGCTGTGTGCGGAAATGCAATCTTTTCTACACTGTATTGTAGTTTCAGGTATATGCTGCTGGTTTCTATGCAGGTTGAGCTTTGATGAGGGGAGGGTGTGGAACAAATACAGTTTCACTTCATTGCCCCTGTTCGTGGACGGGGTTTTGGGCGAACCAGGCGAGGAAACACTTATAATGACGTAAGTATGATGAATTTTCAATAGTAATGTTCTGGAATGGGAAAATGGTGCTTGATGAAATATGGTTTATGTGATGAACACTGTAAATCCTAAATGTCTTCAAAGAATTTGAGTAAATCCAAATTAAGTCAATGTTGGCGTTGTCACTTTTCGCTTAACTGACATGATCTGTTCTGTTATTGTAAGGAAGCCCGTTTCCACCACTGAATTAAAAATAAATAAATAAATAAATAAATAATAAAAAATTTAAAAAAAGGTAATTGCGACTTTTTATCTCACAAGTCTGACTTTTTTCACAATTGCAAGTTTACATCTCGCAATTCTGACTTCTTTCTCAGAATTGCATGATATAAACTCGCAGTTGCGAGTTATGTTATAATTGCGAGATATAAGCTGCCAATTCAGACTTTTTTCTTGCAATTGCTAGTTTATATCATGCAATTCTGACTTAATAACTCAGTTTTGTGTTATAAATTCAGAACTGCAAGATATAACTCACAATTCTAAGAAAAAGTCACATTTGTGAGATACAAACTCACAATTGTGAGAAATAAAGTCAGAATTGTGAGATATAAACTTGCAATTCTGACTTTTTTCTCAGTTTATATCTCTATTTTATATCTTCTAATTTCATTCTGACTTTATAACCCACAATTATGCAATTCTGAGAAAAAAGTCAGAATTGCGAGTTTATATGTCGCACTTCTGGCTTTATAACTCGCAATTCTGACTTCATAACTTGCAATTGTGAGATTATATCTCACAATTCTGAGAGAAAAAAAATGTCAGAATTGCGAGACATAAACTTGTCATTTTGAGAAAAAAAAAGGAAGGTGCACCTTCCTAGTACCGGATTGGACCCACTTTTGCCTTCAAAACTGCCTTAATTCTTTGTGGCAAAGATTCAGCAAGGTGCTGGAAACAATCTTTAGAGATTTTGGTCCATCTTGACATGATAGCATCTAGCAATTGCTTCAGATTTGCTGGCTGCACATCCATGACGTGAATCTCCCATTCCACCACATCCCAAAGGTGCTCTATTGGATTGAGATCTGGAGGCCATTTGAATGTAGTGAACTCATTGTCATGTTCAAGAAACCAGTTTGAGATGATTTGAGCTTTATAACATGGCACATTATCCTGCTGGAAGTAGCCATCACAAGATCACACACTGTGGTCATAAAGCGATGGACATGGTCAGCAACAATACTGGCATTTAAATAATGCTCAATTGGTTCTGAGGGGCCCAAAGTGTGCCAAGAAATTCCCCACACCATTACACCACCAGCAGCCGCTTGAACGTTAATACAAAACAGGATGGATCCATGCTTTCACGTTGTTTACGCCAAATTCTGACCCTACAATCTCGAATGTCGCAGCAGAAATTGAGCCTCATCAGACCAGCAACCTTTTTACAATCTTCTGTTGGTGAGCTTTTGTGAATTGTAGCCTCAGTTTCCCATTCTTTTTACCTTTTCAAATAAGTAACTCCAGTTATATTGTATAATTAAAATAACTTATATTTACTTATATTTTTTATACTTTATTGTAAACAATTGTGAGTTTGTATCTCATAATTGCAACTTTACATCTTGTACTTGTGACTTTAAATCTCACAATTTCTACTTTCTCATAATTGTCACTTTGTTACAGTGTGAGCTCTGTCACAATTACATGCTTTACTTTCATAAGAATAAATGGTAATTGTGAAAAACTTGTAAGTATAAAATGCTCAGCGTTTTGCTTGATTTGCTTGGTGATAAAAATAAAGCAATTAATGATAAAGCAAGTGATTTATTTTGAGACCTTCCAGTAATGAATCACCTATTTGAAAAGGGAAATAATTAAAACTATCATGCCAGTTCTGATTTTACATCATCCTGAATCCAGCACAACCTAAAATTATTTTGAGAAGTATTTCATGAAGTTTTCCTTTGTAGGATATTCCTAGATACTTTCTGCTGTCTTTTTGACAGGCCCTAAAAGTGTCACACTGTTCTTGAATGTCAGACTTTCTCAATGTGAGTTTCAGAATTTTTGTTGACAGTTTGACGCAGGTTTCCACTGATGTGGTTTGACTTGGATAACATTGCTAAGCATTTCCTCTCCCTGTCCGCTCTATATCTTTCTAATCATTAGAGTCACCGCGCTCTCGATATGCCACTGCTCACCAGACATACAGAGGCTGATGTTGTGCCTTTGTTTGCAGGATCTTCGGTCATGTCAGTCACCGTTCAGAATGGCAGCTGGTAAAGATAGACTTCAGGTCTATCTTTAACAGAAGATGCATCGAGTCTGACTATGTGCCATGGGATTTACATGACCAGGTGGGAAATGATTTTATTATTTTAGCAACTGGCTCCCCAATCTGAATATTTGCCTAAATCCTTGAGGAAAGAAATGATTCTTTAAATGAATGAATGAATGAATGGATGGATGGATGGATGGATGGATGAATGAATGATAAATATATGATGACAAACATAAAAACATAAAATTTTCACAAAATTTCCAGTATTACTGATATAAATTAAAATGTCTTAAATTTTATTGATTTCATTATTTCTTATTAAATATACGTTTTCATTAAATCAGTGTTATTTTAGTGTCACTGAGATCCTATTATAGTTTTAATTAATATTTTGAATTAGTTTTTGTTTTTACATGTTCTGTTGTCTGTGTTTAAATGAAGTTTTATTAACTTTGTTGTGTGTTTTGGCAGTTTTATTAGTTTTTTTTAATTATTTTTTTCCTCCATTTTGTTTGTTCAGTTTTTATTACTTTTTTATTTATTTTATTTTAGTTTTAGTTACACACATTAAACTAAATAAAAGAGAAATGGTGCATTGGTAACTAGATAAAAAAGTACAAAAAAAAAAAAAAAAAGCTCCAAGTTCCCTCTATAAACAAATCTCCCCATCTTAATGTCATTAATGTCCTCAGCTCAGCTTCTATACTGCATCTCAAGCCTTAAAATTAAGAGAGCCCAGTAAAGTCTTGATCAGATACCTTTCTGCTTCGTCTGGTCTTTCCAGCATAATAAACCCTCCAGTGAGGCCTGATGCTTTAGAGTGTGCCGCATTGGCCTCCTGTTGTTTGAAACTTACAAGATTCCTTTCTAACGGGCCCTGACATGCTTTCCCAGGGTCTGCTGCTGAGACTATATTATTTGAACAGAATAATATATATCCCAGAAGTCAAGCCAGAAGCCTGTGTCCTCTCACAGGAGGATAATACCTGTACGTTTATTAGTTGTAAGGACATGGCAGTAGACTGTCCTAATTTAACCTGAAGCCTTGTAGTACTTTCTATTTCTGTGACAAACTCTGAGAAGCCGAAACTGAGTTGAAGACAGTCGACAGTCGACAGAAGACAGAACGATGTCAAAGTTTGGATGGTTAAAACTAAGCTTTTGGGCTGTAGACTACAATACTATGCTGATGAGATCAATCCATTCAGTGTCTGTCTGAACCGTCCTGTGCTGTAGGGTTTTATTGCTCTGCTCTGCATTGGTTAGTCTGATAAATATGAAATCCAAACGAGAGGACGTGACCAGCAATGGACCGCGGCTGTAAAACTTTCTCTTTTTTCCATTCAACTAGCACAAATCTGAATAAAACTGTGGTATTTGGAGCACTAATTTAAAGGAAGTATGTTAACAAAAGATGTTTTTGCAAGATACATGAAATATGAGTGAGAGGCCTAGAAGCCTGAAATCCCTGACAAAATGAACCCCACAGAGTTCGGATGTGAGATATGAAATATGGAACAACCAAGTACAATGAGTGGAAACATTTTTTTTCTCTCTCTCTCTCTCTCTTTCCTATTTTCTCTCGTCTTCTTTCCAGTCTCTTATTTTTTCTAAATTTAGGGTGATGCACAAATGCTTCATTGTTATGAATTATTCATGCGAGAACTGAAACACCAACGAGAACTCCATATGCCAACTTTATTGTTGAAAATATTTGTGTGTGTGTTTGTGCATATACAGTCATGGCCAAAAATATTGGCACCCTTGCAATTCTGTCAGAAAATGCAACCCTTCTCTCAGAAAATTGTTGCAGTTGCAAATGTTTTGGTACTCGCATGTTTATTTATTTATTTTTTAATTTTTGTTTGCATTGGAACAACACACACACAAAAAAAAAAAAAAAAAAACCAGAAGAAAAGTCAAATCTGATACAATTCCACACAGAACCCAAAAAATGCACTGGACAAAATTATTGCCACCCTTAACTTAATATTTGGTAGCACTCCCTTTTGAAAAAAATAACTGAAATCATTCGCTATGTGTAACCATGAATGAGTTTCTTACACCTCTCTACTGGAATTTTGGACCACTCTTCTTTTGCAAACTGCTCCAGGTCATTCAGATTTGAAGGATGCCTTCTCCCAACTGCTGTTTTGAGATCTCTCCACAGGTGTTCTATGGGATTCAGATCTGGACTCATTGCTGGCCATTTAAGAACTCTCCGGCGCTTTGTTTGTAACCATTGCTGAGTGCTTTTTGAAGTGTGTTTCAGGTCATTGTCCTGCTGGAAGACCCATGACCTCTGGTGGAGACGCAGCTTTCTGACACTGGCCACTACGTTGCGCCCCAAAATTCTTTGGTAATCATCAGATTTCATGATACCGTTCACACAGTCAAGGCATCCAGTGCCAGAAGCAGCAAAGCAACCCCAAAACATCTTTGAACCTCCACCATGTTTGACTGTAGGGACTGTGTTCTTTTCTTTGAAGGCCTCATTTCTTTTTCTGTAAACAGTGCCATGATGTCCTTTACCAAAAAGCTCTACTTTTGTCTCATACTTTTGTCTCGTCCACAGTACGTTCTCCCAGAAGGATTGTGGTTTTGTCACATAAGTTTTGGCAAACTCCAGTCTTGTTTTTTTATGCCTTTGTTTCAGCAGTGGTGTCCTCCTGGGTCTCCTACCATAGCGTCTCTTTTCATTCAGATGGCGACGGATAGTGCGAGCTGACACTGTTGTACCCTGTGTCTGCAGATCAGCTTGAATGGAAGTTAATTGGGGTTCTTTATCCACCATTCAAACAATCCTTAGTTGTAATTTTTCATTAATTTTGCTCTTCTGTCCACGTCCAGGGAGGTTAGCTACAGTGCCATGGGCTGTAAACCTCTTGATGATATTGCGCACAGTGGACACAGGAACATTAAGATCTCTGGAGATGGACTTGTAGCCTTGAGATTGTCCATGTTTTTCCACAATTTTTTCTCTCAAATCTGAGAAAACAATTTCTTTTCTCCATGCTCAGTGTGACACACAACACAAAGGTTGAGTCAACTTTTCTCCATTTTAACTGGTTGCAAGTGTGATTACTATATTGCCCACACCTGTTACTTGCCACAGGTGTGTCTAAATACAAATTACAGGAGCATCACATGCTTGAAAAGCAGTTATTTCTTACAATTTTGACAAGGTGCCAATAATTTTGTCCAGTCCATTTTTGAGTTCTGTGTGAAATTTTATCAAGTTTGACTTTTCTTCTCTGTTTTTTTTTTTATTTTATTTGTTTATTTTTTTGTGTGTGTTGTTGCAGTGCAAATAAAAACAATAAGCATGTGAATACCAAAACATTTGCAATTGGAACTATTTTCTGAGAGAAGTGTTGCATTTTCTGACAGAATTGCAAAGGTGCTGATATTTTTGGCCATGACTATATGTACGTATATGTTGAAATCCTGCTTATAGGGTGAACGCTGCCTCATGGGAGTCAAAAGAGTCTACAGAAAGCTGAAGCCCATAGCAAGGTGTGTTATGGGTAAAACTTACTCTGTCACGATGATTTCCGAGCCATGTGACTGCACTGAGTCAGACTTTGAGTGGTGAGTAAACAAGCACTTTTATCAATCAAAAAATTATTTTATTTTATTTTATTTTATTTTAAGGAGGATACATTTTAATTAAGCAAGAATGCATTTAATTGATCAAAAGTGACAGTAAAGACATTTATAATGTTATAATTTAATTTAAAATAAAATAAAAGCTGTTTTTTGTTTATTTATTTATTCTTATTTACTTTCTATTGATTTAAAGAATCCTATTAAAAATAATAATAATAAATAAATTTAAAAAAGCTGTAAACACCAAAACAGCAAATATGAATGATTTCTGAAGTATAATGTAGCATTGAAGTCTGAAGTAATGGCTGGAATAAATTACATTTTAAATATATATTTAAATAGAAAACACTTATTTTATTTTTGTATGAATAATACTGTTTTTTTTTTCTCCCTGTATTTTTGATCAAATAAATGCAGCCTCAGTGAACATAAGAGATTCCTTTCAAAAACATAAAAAAATCGACCTCAAACTTTAGAACGGTAGTGCATATCAACAGTTGTCTCAGAAATATTTGAAGAAATATCTAAGACAAAGTTGATGCTTAAATTAAACATGACTGAGAACTCCATTAAGTCTCTCTAGCTATAAAAGAGCAACTTTTGAGCAATGAAATTTTCTTCTGGGTAGCATTGCAGCCAATGTCTTGTCAAGACACATGAAAACCGGGTTGAAGGCTAGTCCTCACTAGATTAGCATTTTCAGAAGAGTTGCAGTAATTTTCTTAAAGAAGATCTTTGTGGAAACTAGTCAAGCTGTGTGAAGACAGCTAAATGGAGACAGACGTGTTACTTCTTAAAAATCACAGTTCCTCAACAGTACTTTTCTTCCCATCTGTCACCACCCTATCTTCTGTAGTATTTCAACCCCCATGCTTTGTGGCTTAAACCCTCCATTTGTATTCCTAACAGTCTTTTCTCGTCATGTAAATGTGGCCTCTCTCCTCATTTCCCCCTGAATTATCAAAGTTATTAATGTCACTGTTCTGGAAAGTTCCAAATTTGCAGGCCCCTCGAGGCCGTACGGAACAAAGTGTGAAAGTTGTTCATCAGGAAGTGAAACGCTGTGCGTTTACCAACACAAGCTGGCTACATCTGTGTAGCTTGTCATGATAATTAGTGTCATTTGTTTTCTTGATTGTTGAATTGCATTGTAGGACAAACAACTTTGGCTTCTGTTGTCTGACAGTGAGGTCTAAAACTAAATGAATTAATATAAAAGTGGATGCCGATAGTATTTTTATGCTGACAAAGATTTTCATGCGTTTTAATACAAAGTTTTGTCTTTCTCTCTCTCTGGGTTATTTGTTAAATGTTAACATGAAAGAGAGATGTTAGCACTTTAACCACTGGCTACTATACAATTTGTATGCTAAATTGTTAGAAATTAAAAGAAATACTGAATCTTTAAAACGTGTAATGAGCATTATTATTATGATTAAAATGTCTAGTTAAAGGCTTTTTTTGACTTGCCAGTAAGAAAAAAAAAAAAGATTTAGTTCATTTCAATAAGCATAATGTGGGTGACACTTAGACTTTTGCTTTAAATGCATATTATTCCTGACAGCTAATATAATTATTTCCATATAAAGTTGAGAATTATTCATGTTAATCATAATGGGGAAGACTGGCATTTTAACTTCAATATTATAATTTCTTAAGGCTTTCTCAATGTAAATATTTGTAAATAAATGGTGTGGGATTTACTTGCAAACAATCTTCACTCAGAAATTGCTAGTAAACTTCACAAATAATTACTTGCTATTTCACAAAGAAATAGCAAGTAACACTGAATTAAACATGAAATTTTAAAGCAGGAAAACTTAAATTGTATTCTCCTGTAATATGTACTTAATGTTTATTTGCAACTTTAAAAAAAAAAAAAAAAAAAAAATCTGTTTGTTTATTTATTTATTTATATAAATGGTGTAGCAAGTAGTAGACTGTAGCCAGGTTTCCATCCAAAGTTACAAATTTAACTTGTGTGCAAAATTAGAATGTCGCATAAAACATTTGCGAATAAACACAGCTTCCATCCGACGAGTTAAAGAGAACAAAGTCGTCACTTCCTGATAAACTGGCATTAAATATCACTAAGAAAAGTGGTCGAAGCCACTGAATATCATAATTTCATATATAATAATTAGGCTAACTTGTGCCTCAGAGCGAGCAGATGAAACACAATGAATGCGGTCATTGCTTTTGTGGATGCCTGCTGTTTGGGAATGCAGTCGTGTAAGACAGTTCTGGGAGGCAATAATATAGAAATACTTTGCGTCAGACTTTGCTTGGGCATTTCAGAATGACCATAACAACATTTCAGATGCTGTGGAACGAGATCGGTCCACTAGTTAGTCAAGTTTTGTTGTCCCACATGCAAAGACTTTTTTGATGCGCATGGAGGAATTTATTCGGCAAATGCGTTTCCATCTCCTATTATTCTCATTAACCCTTTTTTGCACAAGACAAAAACCACCTCAAGCGAGCGTAAAAACTTTTTTGAGAATTAAGGGATTTTTGAGGGGGGGGGATTTGGCGTTTCTGATGCGACTTCAAAATGCGCATAAAAACAGGGTGATGGAACCATAGCTTGAAAGTTATGAAAGACAGAAAGAAAGGCCTTTTTCAGACCAGTGGGATTCTGACTTAGTGGTGTGAGATCTGGTTTGATGATTCTGTTAAACTGACTTAACAGAAACTCAAGAAGTAGAGAACTCATGAGTGTTCTCACCATGTTTTTGCACAGTGATTATGGCTTCGAGAGAAGGGCTGATGGGAAATGTACTCCGGCATTCTGGTTCCTCCCCGCCTCCATGTCTAGGACCTGTACTACAGAACACACATTCCTCAACAGCACTGGGTGAGATCTCATTTGATGCATGCATCTTACCATGTAAAGTGATTTTTCAATGTTCCCATTTTGATAGCTAAGTAAACTTGTATGAGTTTGTTTGTGAGATTTTCAATTAAACATGTTCACCTTCTGTATTCTCAAATAATTTTGATGTATGACTCATTTAAAATGTTGTATGTGTTTTCACTGTTGCAGGTAAGCAGACTAATGAATTTCAGCGTTCAACTGATTGTTTTTTATTGGAGCTTCAGAACTGGGTTATAAATGTGTGTCATTTGAATGTGTGTTATGCGTCTGTGTGTGTGCAGGTACAGAAAGGTGGTGTCTAATAACTGCACTGGTGGGGTGATGGAGCAGTACACGGCTCGTAGACAGCTGTGCCCTAGTCAGGCTCCTCGTGGCCTCCACTTAGTGACCAGCGAAGGGAAGCTAACGGCTACTCTTGCCAGCAACGTCACCTTCCTCGTCTTCCTGGAGGAGGTATAGAAGGATTCGGTGTTTCCTGCACTGCTTTTCAGTAACAAAATTGAACATTATCTTTCAGGGAATGTGAGTTTGCAGTCTGAGCAGTAAAGTGCACTGTAAAATAATAGCTAGAAAACATTTTTCCCACTGACTGCTTATGAAAACTAGCAGTCATTAGCTATATTTCCATCACCCTGTTTTTATGCGCATTTTGAAGTATCGCATCAGAAACGAGTGATGGAACCACCAAATTTTGAAATAAAAAAAAATCCCTTAATTTGCAAAAAAGTTTTTACTCTTGCTTGTGGTGGTTTTTGACTTGTGTGGAAAAGGGTTAATAATAATAATAATAGGAAATAATAATAATAATAGGAGGTGGAAACACATTTTGCAAATAAATTCTTCTGTCCTCATCAAAAAAGTCATGTGACTTTGCACTATGGAACAGCATAACCTGAACAACCAGCAGACAGATCTTATTTCACAGTATCTGAAATGTTGTTATGATTATTCTTAAATGCCCGAGCAAAGTTTGTTGTCAAAGTATTTCTGTATAATTGTCTTACACGATTGCATTCTCAAACAGCAGGCATCCACCTCCAAAAGCAATAACCGCATTTATTGTGTTTCATCTGCTTGATTTGAGGCGCAAGTATTTTATTATATATGAAAATAATTATATTTAGTGGCTTCTCCTACTTTTCTTAGTGATATTTCGTGCAGTTGATCAGGAAGTGACAATTTTGTTCTCTTTGACTTGTTGGATGGAAACAGTGCCTATTCGCAAATGTTTTATGCAATATTCAAATTTTGCACACAAGTTAAATTCGCAGCTCTGGATGGAAACCTGACTATTGTGACCAGTGTAGTCATTCACAAACAAACAACTCCAGTAACACCTTTTTTTATTTTATTTTTTTTTTACGAACCAAATTTCACTATTTACTAGTTGCTTAGTAGCAAGCATATTACTAGCATATTGGCTATTTATTAATACTTAAAAATAACATATTAAAGGACTAGTTCACTTCCAGAATAAAAAGTCCTGATAATTTACTCACTCCCATGTCATCCAAGATGTTCATGTCTTTCTTTCTTCAGCTGAAAAGAAATTAAGGTTTTTGAGGAAAACTTTCCAGGATGTTTCTCCATATAGTGGACTTCAATGGGAATGAACGAGTTGAAGGTCCAAATTGCAGTTACAATGCAGCTTTAAAGGTCTCTACACGATCACAGCCAAAGAATAAGGGTCTTATCTAGTGATATGTCGGTCATTTTCTAATAAAAAATAAAAATTTATAGACTTTTTAACCACAAATGCTCATATTGCATTAACTTTGTGATGCACATCCACGACTTCAAGCATTACGTAGTCACGTTGAAAATGCATGACCATATTTTAGATCCCTAAATCCTACCCAATACCTAAATGTAACAACTATCTTACAAACTATTAATGACCAGCAAATTACAAGTTTATTGTGGTAAAAGACATATTGGTTATTTATAGTGAGCATTGGTTCCTAAACTAAAGTGTGACCATTACGATCTATCTACCTACAGCTAACTCCAAAAGTACAAAGATAACCCTCATCCACCATAAATTGGGCATAGTAAACTGGAGATTTTGATAGACCATCTTGCCTGCACAAGAGCAATGTTTTCCCATGGCAGATCAGCGTTCTGGGACAGACAAGACATCCTCCAAAGCAGATGAACTGACAGCTGAATGAATCGTACACAGAGCTTTGCCAGTATCGTAGTCAAGAACAGTTTTGCTTTCTGCATAAAAAAAAAGGAAAAATTCACAGATATTACAGGAAGTTCTCTGACTAAAGAACATTTGTTCACCAGCCTGATTTTGTGTGGGTTTTTTTTTAAGCTAGACTCAATGATGTTTCATGTTATTACCCTTTTTTCCTAGGGTGATGGATCGAAAACCAGCATCACGGTGGATTTCGGCGACGGAAACGCTTTCACCTACTCTAACGTGAGCTCTATCGAGGATGGCATTAAACACATCTACAAGAATGTGGGAATCTACCGAGTGTCAGCCACGGCAGAGAACAGTCTGGGCTCAGAAACTGTGCTCCTCTTCCTACACATTATGTGTAAGCCAAGACGTGGGAGGGCGAGTAACAATATGCACAATACAGACAGCCATATCGTATTCTACTTTTATATCCTTAATGTATTTTAAAGACCCCTGGGTCTGAGCACTCTGAACTCATTTATGCTTTATTGACCAGAAAAATCTCATTTGGCCTTGGTTGTATTGCACTCCACATTAAGCAATCTAGATTTCAAGCTTATAGTCTCTAACTGGACCATGAGATTGGAATCATCCCTCTTAGTTATTGCCGACAGACACTTCAGTGTATGATGAAGGTCCCGAGGATCCAAAATATCATCCAGGTCTTACTTTACTTTAAGTAAGTAAAGTACTTACTTTAATCAGTGTAACTCTTAGAATTATGAATCAGTTATTTTTAGTCAGCTAAACTCATACAACACAAACAGTGTAGTCCAATCAATTTCCAAATAAATTACTCTTTTGAACAATTACATTACAATTAGCCTACATTAGTCTGATTCCCGGTTCTGTTTAGTGAATAATAAACTACAGCACAACCTGTATAGTCTGATTGCCAAATGAAATCTTTTTAGTAAATTAAAACCATACAGTATGAACTCTGTTTTCCAACCGATTTTTAAACAAATGACTCTAATGAACAATTTTTTTAATTGAATCAAACACAAACAGTTTACAGTTTACTCTTATGTTGCGCATAAATCTCCTGAGATTTCATATGACAATAAGTAGTACACATTATGAGTAGTATTTTATAAAAATAAATGAATTTTGCTATTTTGTTGTTTAAAAAGATATTCAATAGTTTAATTTATGGAAGATTTGGAGTATTATTACTCAACTATTTGGAATATTTGATTCTAATTCTCTTGATTCTTTATGGCATAAAACACACAGCATGCCTACATTAGCCTGATTCCCTTATGAGTCGATTAAATTTATTTAATCATAAACATGCAGCACAACCTGTATAGTCTGTTTGCCAAACAAATGTCTCTTATGAGTCAATTATTTTTAGTATATTAAAACCATATAGTGTGAACATTGTTATCCAACCGATTTCCAAACAAATGACCCTAATGAATTATTCCTTTAAGGGAATAACAGCATAGAACTGTTATGTTTACTGTTAAGCTGTACCTAAAACTACTGAGAATTGTGCAGCATACACTATGAGTAGCATTAAAAATATTACTTTTTTAATATTGTTGTTTAATATATAGTTAATACCAATTACTGAATTGTCGTCATGCTGTCTCTACAGACTGTGATAAGTCATTAAAAAGCATTGATTTCAGATCTACTTGCCCCTTAATGCTTTGAAGATGAAAAAAAGTGTGGTTGGTCATTTCACAAGTTGGTCAAATGGCCTATTCCTGTCTATGTGGGTGGTTCTTGGCCAGAATATGGATTAGAATTTATGCCAATAATGGAAAAATCTTGCTCTACATACTTTTTAGCAGACAACTCTGTCCTTTTATGTAGCAATGATTCTGGAAGATGTTATTTTAACACATTCTATGAGCAGATGGCCTGAGTTTTTGTAGCTTTTTTTTAGTGGTCGTAGTCTGTGTTCCTGCTAGAGGAAGCTCATCAAATATCAGCGTTTAACAGAGATTAACTAAGCATTTTGATTCAAATGTTCGCCCTTTTTCTCATGTCCACCTACTCAGTGAACTTGCCACCCCCTGCTACATTCAGGCAGACAGATGCCTCCACAGTGACATATTGATCAGGGAGACGAAACGCTTCCAATCTGTCAATCCTGTCGTGCCAGGCAAAGCAAATAGGGCCTCTGGAGCATGAGCTGAAATTCACACGCAGATGGTTCTGTGTTCCTAGGAGAAGTATTTGACTATGAATGAATATATGATGTGATCATTAGGAGGACATATAGTTTGTGCTACAACATGGTTAAGGCATATTCTTTTTTTGTTCCCCACAAATAAGAACCACATTCCACCATAATTTGCTCATATTTAATTCTATGACAATATATCACATTGAATTACTGTTACATTTTTTTCCACTTTTTTTTTTTTTCATTTTTGTAATTATTTTTATTTATGTATGTATGTATGTATGTATGTTTGTGTGTATGTATGTGTGTATGTATGTATTTTTTATGGTGAAAGAATTCTCTTACGCTCACCCTGGCTGTATGTATTTGATAAAAAAAATAAATAAATAAATAATAAAAAAAAAAATACTGTAAAACGGTAATATTGTGAAATATTATTACAGATTAGAATAACTGTTTTCTGTTTGAATATATTTCAAAATGTAATTTATTCCTGTGATGATGGCGAAGCTGAATTTTTAGCAGCCATTACACTTTAGAACTCAATCTTATGTTGATTTGTTGCTCAATATTTTTTTTTAAATTATCAAAAAAAAAAAAAAAAAAACTTTTATTTGAAATCTTCTGTAACAGTATGAAAGTCTTTACTGTCATTTTTGATCAATTTAATGTAAAAAAAAAAAAAAAAAAATCTTGGCCCCAAAAAGTACTGTTTTTGTTACTGTAAAAATGTAAATACGTAATATATAAGGGAAACAAGTCAATTTAGCTCAAAGCGAATCATTTATGATTTTATAGGGAATTTGAACAGAATCACTGTTTCACGGCTGATCTCTGAGTCGGCCTGCGATTCACTGAACGAGCCATATAACATCAACTCTACACTGGATATTAAAATCCAAAATATAGTGAAAACACTATTAATAAGCACAGTAACAAGATCGGCAGATTAAGACATTAACTTGTAAGCACAAAACACAAGATACTTCTCTTTTCAATATAAATAAGACTTTATTTATATAAACCTAAGACATGTAAACTAATCTAATCTAACACATGAACACACGCATTCACACATTCACACGTTGCAGAAATAAAGCGAGGAAAGGATAAGTTTAACGAATGAAATGTGAAATCCCAAGTTTACAGCAATGTGCAATTGCATAGACCTGAACCATCAATCACTTATTTAACCCTCGCATTGAGTTTCTCAATGAGGCTAAAATTTATATTAAACTGCACCGACTCAGCAAAAGTCTGGAGGCTGTACTTGCTTATGTTGCCTTAAGGGATTCCCTTGTGTCCTTGTCATCTTTGGAGAAAGGGGTTTCCCGAGGTTGCTGATTGGTTGAGTTCAGTGGTCTTTAGTAGTAAAGTCTTGGGCGTTGGCTCTTGATGCGGAGTTGGTCTGGTTGAAGTTTGGGGCGGGTGCAGTCGAAGCTGGACTTTGCGGCAAACTTAACTTAACGAAACTCTCACGGAAAGACAAGAAATTAAAGTAAAAGAATAAAAGAATGTAACGAGACTAGGTGGTTTTTCTTCTCATTGTGGTAACAGCTGGCATGTAGGCCAGAGCACGCTCAAAGAGCAGTGTCAAAACGCGGTGGCAAAAGAGAAAAGATCTGAGAAGCAGAGGAAGAGAGCTAAGAGGAAGAGAGCTAAGAGAGAGTTTGATGGTGTTCTGAGTATTTAAACTCGGCTTCTAGACCGTCCTATCTGGACGTCTTGACCAATTAGAAATGATCTTGGCTCGTGGTGTTGTATGTTTCTCCTCCCCATTCATAAAACTAACATGTTATCTTATCAGTCATATGGTCCAAATTTTCCTGCTCTTACAGAGTACAATTTTGGACATGATTTCTCTAACAAGACTATGTACATTTGACAAAGAATTGATTGGAAGAAACATTTAAAGCATGATTTTTCAAACTCATACATACCAAACAAGGATATGGACTCTTAAACTATTCCCTAGTTATTAAAATACATACATAATATGTGATTAAAACATGATCATCAATTGTGTGGGTTACATACATAATATGGAGTTCATTAGTTGCTCATAAGTCCTTTTAAGATGATTTTAGATGCATATGGAAGCGACTCTGTGGATAAAGGAATTTCAGTCTGATCTTTCTTCTATGTGGAGACCCACCCAAGCAAGTCTGTAGCTCTGATTTCGATCACAGATTTACACGTGACGGCCATATCATTGACCATCAGTCCTGATTACTTGCCCCAAATTTGATAGTCTCCTTCCTGAATTGGAATTATCAATAAGTGTTCTTTTGTTTGAATGTTGCAAGCTGTTCTGTGAAAGAGGCTTGTTGGTAAGGTTTTCTTCAGACGGGCTGGAGCTAGGAATCTGATTTATGGCATCCTGTTGCAGCCTTGGGGCCTCTCTGGAATTTGGCTCTTTGGGTTGTTTCAATGTTCTGATCGAATCTTAACTTTGTCTGATTCGCTCTGATATCCTACATTACTGAATTATAAAATAAATATACGTTGTTGTTTTTTTTTCATATAGCAGATGCTTTTGTCAACAATTTAATGTAGCAGTCAAGTTATACTAAAATAAATATATTCTTAAAAAAAAAAATTCTACTTTTATCACTAACTTCATTGGTTCTCTCATCTCTCAGGTCAACTGGAGTCTATTCACCTCTCCGCCCCTTTTGTTGCTGTGAAAAATAAAGAAGTCAATCTGACGGTGGTCCTCTCGCCAAGCCAAGTGGGAACGGTCACCTATATCTGGTGGTTTGGGAACAATTCGGAGGTAAAGTCTCCATGTGTGACTCACTAGACACCTGTGCATGACTCAGTCTGTCTGTGTGTGTGTGTGTGTTTGCCTCACCGACTGCCATGTAAATAAAGTTGGCATGTTCACTGCAACTGCGCTGACAGGGCGTCCTCTTGAGAGTCTCTCTCAAACTGTATTCACAGCCCGTGATCACGCTGGAGGGGAGTGTGGCGTTCACGTTCTCTCGAGAGGGAATCAGCGTTGTCACTGTACAGGTGTCTGCTGGGAATACCATCCTGCAAGACAGGAAAACCATCGCTGTCCACGGTGAGTTTTACACACAAGAAGTAAACAGACTGTGAGGTACTGAAGATAGCTTCATATATTAGCAATAAGCTTTCTCAAAATATTTTTTGTTCTTTGCTCATTTTATATCTGTGATACGTTTTGAAAACATCACTTTAATTATTGTAGTTGGGCCCCCTACCGCATCAAACGTACACAATATTGCTCAAAGTATTGGGACACCCTCTTCTAATGAACAGGTTTGACTACTTTAGTAATTTCCATGAGTACAAATCTTAATGTTTAAGCATTTAATGATATTCTAGGGAATTGTGTGCTTCTAATTTTGTACCAATAGTTTGGACAGGACCCTTTTCTATTCTAACATGACAATGTCTCTGTGTATAAGGCAAGTATAATAATAAATAAATAAATAAATAAATAAATAAATAAATAAATAAATAAATAAAAATATTGATTCAGTCAGTGTGGAAGAACTTGACTGGTCTGCATAAAGCCAAGTCCTAATCCAAGCTGAACACCTCTGGTGTGACTTTAAATGCAGATCTTGAGCCAAAAACTCTTTACCAAACACCAATGACTTGTACATACACTATATGAACAAAAGTATTGGGACACCTCCTTCTTTAGAACAGAAAAAGGCACTTCCAACTGTGGCAACAAAGATGGAAACATAATTCATGTATTTAAAAACTGTATTTCCAACTTTGTTGCCACAGTTTTGGAAGTGTCTAAAATGATTGTACGCATATGTACAAGTCACTTTGGCATTGTCGTGTTAGAATAGAAAAGGGTCCTGTCCAAACTATTGGTATAAAATTAAAAGCACACAATTCCCTAGAATATCATTATATGCTTAAACATTAAGATTTGTACTCATGGAAATGACTAAAGTAGTCAAACCTGTTCATTAGAAGGGTGTGACCCAATACTTTTGGCAATATAGTGTACAAGCCAACCTAGCTATACAAAACCTTTGCCTGCAATTTAATAATATTGACCCATTACTTTTTCATTGCTTTTGACCATTAGAACCTGTTCTAGAACCTGTTCTATGGACATAGACTTTCTGTACCACACTATTCTGCTGATATGGAATGAGCATACAATACAACATACAATGTTAAAAATGTTCTACATTATGAACCTTAACCCAAAAACCTTTAGCTTCATACACTGTAGATAATTGTGACCCTGCCTGTGGAAACCCAGCTAAAGTACTTAAAAAAAAAAAAAAAAAAAAAAAAAAACACTGGATGAGTAATTCACTCCTTGATTTGCTTAATAAAAGCCTCCTTTGAGATCGTTTTGACAGACATGTTTATTGTGTATTATTTTCAACGTGTTTATTGCTAAGTTTAGTGTGGGAAAATAGAAGCGCAGCCGTAATAATGCGCGTGCAGTGTATCTGGTTGCCATGACAACCTCCCGCGCTTCCTGCTGCTGTTCTGTGTAATCAGAGTGAATTTGTAGATTTTCTATAGCAAAACTAAAATGTGTTTAAAAGTGCAACTGACCAAATCGTCCGGCTCGGTTTGCCCCCCCTCGAACTCGAAGACATAATTTGACAGTTTACCATCTTATCTCACTCAGTGACTCTAGGCTACGTAGGACGGGACGATACCATGCAGTGAATGGGGGGAGATAATTTCGCCGGAGGTGCAGAAATAAGCCGTAATTTTGTTTTATTTGTAACTCTTTGGTAGATAGATTTATAATTTCTATTACATTACTATTACTACTGTTACTACTAATAAAACAGATCTCTGGGGGCCGCAAAAGTGTGTGGGCCCTTAGAATCGTCCTACCTCCCCCCAAGTCCAGCGACGCTTATAATAACTAGATCTGGCAACATGGCGGAGCCGAGGCTGCACTTGCGCCAAGCTCCTTCACTCCTGCGTTTCGCAGCTGCTGCGAGTCAGCCACATGGATTTTTTCAGCGACATGATTTTAAATAATTTTTCAAGTTTTCAAATTTTATTTTTGAACATGAAACATTTACGGAGGTCTGGACCTCATAGCTGGCTATGGGTCTGGATGTATAAAGTGAGTGAGTGTAAATTATAGCCTATATGAATGAAATAAGCGCAAAATAAATAGTCGCGTTGGGGTCTATGCGAATCTAAGAAATCAGAGCTTTGTCTGGAGTTCTATCAACTCGACAAAAATATCCTAAAAACAGTCCTAACTTCAAACCTTTTCGAAATCCAACTGTAAAAACAAATTACATTAGCCCTTTTCGTGAATGGCATTACATTTAATTATACAAGAGGAAGAAAAGCGATGTTTGATCAAGGCTTTTGGAGGGTCCAAATGATTTGTTGCTCTCTGTTGATAAAAAAAAAAAAACCTCGTAAATGATCACAGACTCCCGCAACACATGATCTAAGTTACTTAAAGTTCAAGCGAGCTTTATTGTCATTCTGCTATGATAGGCTACTGTACACTTTCTTTCCATTTCTATTTTTTTTTTTTTTTCAGTTTTTTTTTCTACTAGTGCTTTATTTAAGATTGTGGATGCTTGTCTCTTGTCAAATTTGTACACAAAGTTTCACTGGAAAATAAGAAGAATAAAGTTTTTTTTTTTTTTGATAAAGTTTTAAATAGAAGATATTTACAAAGTTATAATTTTAATAAAAAACAATACTTTAGCAAGGCATATTTGTTAAATGAAAACTATGAATCGAACAGATTTGCATTTTAAATGGTATTTTCATGTAATTTGACGAACTTCGGTTTAAGCCATGCCCACTTTCGGATCTACAGATACAAATAAGTTTGAGATTGTCACAGATACAGATACAGATACAAATAATGGCTCCGCTGCACACCCCTAGTAAACATGGTAAAAACATGATAAAATTGTGTATGATAAAATACATACACTGTATATATAGAGCAATCAAATTTAATGCTGCATATTTGTCCAATAATAATACAATTAAAACAATTCCTTACTAATTAACAATGCAATACAATTAAAATAACTAACCACTATTTGCAATACAATTTATTTCCTGATGATTTTCCTACCTGGTCTTATGAGGAAAAGGTCCCTCTGGTTATAAGGTCCCCCAATAAGTACAGGTCACTGCAGTTTCAGAAATTAACACTAGAAGCAGTTTCTATGTGAAAATTGTTGAGCACTTGTAATCATTTTCTTACAGTTATGATTACAGCTCCATATGTTTCACTTTCCGGATGCAACAAGCTTGCTCAGTAGCTCAGCCAGCACAGAATTGGACTTAGGATGTAGAATCCTTGGGTACGAATTCCGTCAAAAACATGACTCACAATGAAAGAGCTGAAAGATGAGAGATCGAAAAACAAGCTAAAATTGCATGCTTGCAATTGCGTTTTTACCTCACATTCGCTTTTGTTCATACTATCAGATAGGTTTAGGTGTAGTGCAGATGGTACATTATTTTAAAATGTCACGGAGCATTAGAGTTATAGCGCCACTCAACGGACATTTCAAATCAGAACTGTGGTGACACCTACAAAACCAACGTCACATAAAACGTACCATATGTACGTTCATCTGTTCTGGGGGAAAACACTGAACACTCTTTTAGCGCCACTCAGTGGACATTTCACATCAAATATGTCACGAAACTTACATGGAGGTACTTATTTTGCATCTTGCGAAAAAGTTCCTGGAGGTACATTTTAGTCATGAGACCAGGTTGCGATTTTCAATTAATAATAATTAAAAAAAATCCCCACCCTCCTTTTTTTCCCCTTATCATAAATAATCTCAAAAATAGTTGTGCTGCTTAATAATTTTGTCAAAATTTTGATACTTTTTTTTGCCTTTTATCCTTTGATGAATAGAAAGTTCAAAAGAACAGAATTTATTTGAAATCTTTTGTAACATTATAAATCTTTACTGTCAATTTAATGCATCCTTGCTGAATAAAAGTATTAATATGTGTATAATAATAATAAAAATAATAATTTTACATATTTTAATTTTACAATAATTTTTGCGAAAAAGTTCCCAGAGGTATGTTTTCGTCATGAGACCAGGTTGCAATTTTCAATTAATACTCAATTAACTCAAAATGAAACCATATTCATATCGCATTTTAAGTACTATATCATACAGTAAATACACATTGAAAGCAAGTGCTGCAGCACAGGTGTACTGTAGTAGTCAGAAACTAATAATAATTGTAAGAACATAAAAAATTTTGTAATTACAGAATACTTCCGATCTCATCTTCTTGCCTTTTCATCTAATCTGGATGATCACAACCCTGATGTGGCTGAATGGAGGCTTGATGTGAGTCGAGTCATTAAAACCTCTATGGTGCAGGTGAGTTCAAACAATTTACCATTTGACAAAAAAACATTCACTTTCACACCGCTGAAAATCTGCTCCTCTGTTCAGTGACATTTAAGAGTTCAATATACAATGCTTTACTGCATAATAAAGCGTGAAGAGGCAATGCTGTCTATTTGCTTTGAGGTCATCTATAGTGGAGTGCTAACATAAAACTGAAGCAGATATACATATATTCAAAATGTAAAGTCTTTCTTTTCCTTGAAGGATGTAGCTATAGCTTATTTATGAATATTAATGCTCAGGTACACATTTCTAAGAAGAAAGAAATTGATATTTCTCTTTTCTCTTGAACGTTCTCTTACCTAATGTATGCCATTGCTCTTTGCACAAAGTTTAAATGTGTATGCAAAGATATTCATCATCAGATCTGACATGGCTCTAGGATACAGAATATAAGGTGACTCATTTCTGTCAAGAACAAAGATAAATTGCAAATGATTTGATCAAATAATGATCAAGGTCTTCTAATTCCCTGTACAGATCTTTAACACAAAAGATGACAATAAACCACTAATGGATGTATTTCTCAGAAATGTGATGGCTTCTGACGTTTCAGGATGTGTTTTGAGTATTATTTGACAAACGTAAGCATAAAATCTTGAAAAAAAAAAAATTAAAAATAAAGAATTCAGTTTCATGGTCATAGAAATTAAAAACCTTTCAGAGAATCTCCATCTAAGCCAATTCAAGGCAACCTGTCAAGAGAGCATTCAGATGTTCAGAGTCAGAAAAAAAATATCAATTCCAAGTATAAAAAGTGTACAAATACAAGTGTAGTCAGGAGCTTTGTTGGGTTTTCACACTCCACACCTTGCCTGAAGAACTCAAGTTGACACACTTGTGAAATTGGCTTCCAGATTCGCCTTCACTGATGGAAGGAAAACACCACCGTGACAGGAAAATCTTCGCGAATGAGCCATATGCGTGTTCTGCTCTAGTTGGTTAGTGGTAATGTGTGTAATGAGTTTTGCGCTGGGCATATGGACAGGAACGAGGTGGACGTTCTGACCTTGTAACATAAACCAAGGAGAATTTTATATATTTATATTCTGAAAAACGTAAAAATTCTGTCTATTTACTCACCCTCATTTCATTCCAAACCCTACCGTTTTTTCGTCTGTGGAACACAAAAGGGGAAATACAGAAGAATCGATTTGTTGCAAGAGTGAGAACCAATGATGTGTGGCATGATGTCAAATCTGGTTCAACCCATCTAGAAGACATGAGGGAGTAAATGACACCGAAATGTTAATTTTTGAACTAAATCTTTAAATGCATTGCAGCTGTAATGGACTGTGTAATCTTGTGAATTCTTGAGACAGTAAACAATAAATTTTATTGTATTATTTTCATTTTTATATATAATATATTTTTACATATTTATTACAGAGACCATTTTAAAGGCTCAAATATATACACACAATTTTTTAGAAGTCCCTTATGCTGATTTATTTGATCAAAAATAAAGTAAAAACAGCAATATTGTGAATTATTATTACAATTAAAAAATAATACATCACAATTAAATTACAGTTGTTTTTTATTTTAATAAAATGTATTACAGTGATGCAGAGCTGAATTTTCAGCCTCATTACTCCAGTCTTCTGTGTCACACAATCCTTCAGAAATCATTCTAATATGCTGATTTGAAACATTCCTTATCATAATTAATGTCAAAATGGTTGTTTTGTTTAATAATTTTGTCAAAACTTTTTTTTTTTTTTCAGGATTGTTTGATGAATAGAAAGTTCAAAAGGACCAAATTTATTTGAAATCTTTTGATCGATTTAATACATCCTTTTTGAATAAAATAATTAATATGTATATAATAATAATAATAATAATAATAATAATAATAATTCATAAAATACATAACATTACTGAAGTATCAATAACTATATAATAATAATAATAATAATAATAATAAATAATAATAATTAATAAAAAACCTAACATCACTGAAGTATTTATAACTGTATAATAATAATAAATAGTATATAATAATAATAATAATAATAATAATAACCTAATGTTGTAGAAATATTAATAACACTATAATAATAATAATTATAATAATAATAATAAATAGTATATAATAATAATAATAATAATAATAATAATAATAATAATAATAATAATAATAATAATAATAATTCATAAAAACAACATTATTGAAGTATTAATAACTGTATAATAATAATAATAATAATAATAAATATATAACATTATTGGGATAAAAGTCAATTTCAAAAGTATATTAAAGCTAAAGGCATTGTCTTGTTTTTTTTGTTTTGTTTTTTTTGATACTTGTATTCCTATAATCCTGTTTATTGGACTTTTGAATCTCTAATATGTTCTAATATTCCTCATATTTCCTGGTCTTCAGGCGACAGGAGTGAATCCAGAGCAGCTGTTGGTCACTGTGTTGCCCGGACTGCCAACAGCGGCCGAATTCTTCCTGTTACCAGACAAACAGCTGACAGAGGGGAAACCAGACAAAACAGCCACCCATTTAGACCAGGTACATCATTTTTCTTACATTATGCATGATTTTCAATCTCAGTCGTAAGACACTCAGCTATAATTAATGTTTTGCTTCACCTTTGTCTCATATTCAGAAGAAAAGGCTCAGGTATTCAAATACTATTTTCAGTCCTTCTTTCAAATACAAAAGGATGCTGGGCAAAAGGAGGATCTTGACAAGAGTTTCTTATGGTCTCCAGCAGATGTCAATGTTGGCCTATTTAACTCTTGACAAAACCCTGTTTTTACTAGTCCACACAGATTTTTCTTGATCAGAAAGTCTCTAATTTTCTCCTGAAATTAAATACTTGGTTATGAGACCAGCACATAAATACACTTTCATAACGCAACTTCAGAAAGTATCAGAAAAAGTGGCTTTCTGATTAAATGACAAAGCTTAATGAGAGCGTTCACATTTCTTATAACTCACTTGTGAGGTCATGGGTAATTCTGGCCATACCGCAGTGTATTTGGCCATAACAGAGAACAGCCATTATCGAATATGAGAAGATGGCTCATATCCTCCAATATTAACATGCAGAGTCATCTATATTTTTGAGGCAGTGATTTCTCACCATACAGACTCACTATAGAGGTCATTAGTAATCCATCCACTAGATCATTCAGTCCCCCATTCGCTAATGGGCCAGACATATTATATCACAGATGATAGAGGGATATCTGCACTTTGTGGATGTCCATGCATGGGTGCCTAAGCAGCACCTTTTTGGCTTTTTTTTTTTTTTCATTGCCCAAAAACCTACCTTGAATCTGCAATGGACCTTTCACAGCAGATCCTCATAAATCTCTATTCAGGGGTGGCGTGTTCAAAGTATAATGTGTAGATAGCCTTATTAAAAAAGTATAATAGACTGACTGACCCTGGTACAATTCATAAAGAAAGTAATTATTCATGGAATGGTCTAATTTTAAAAGGGTGAGAAATAAGGAGAGAGAGAGAGACAGGTGAGAGTGATGCAAAAATAAAGGAGCGCAGAAATAAGTCAGGAGTCATTTAGTAAATGAGACAGATTTAATGAAGCTTGGGTAGAATGAGTGAAAAAAGGGATTCTTTGAACAGGAAGTAGTTTTATGTGAGGTTTAGTGCTATAACGCTGAACTCAGAGCTGATGCCCAAAATGAAGCTTAAGAGTTGTTTATAAAAAATAAATAAATAAATAAATAAATGACAAATAAATACTTAAACGCTGGTTTAAAAAACAAACAAACAAAAAAAAAAAACGTCACCTTTACCAATGACTAAATGATGTCTACATCTCAATAAGCTAATATGCTGTAGTTTTATACTTAGTATTTTTGTCTAAAACTGATAAAATATAATTCTATAATATATAATTAATTATATTGTTGTAACAAATTATGTACAATATTACTTATATTAAAACATTTTGTTATACTTTGTACTACACATATGCATGTATTCAAACATATATAATTATAATATTTTATTTGATTCATATTCATATATACAGTATCTCACAAAAGTGAGTACACCCCTCACATTTCGGCAATCATTTTAGTATATCTTTTCACGGGACAATTCTATAAAAATGAAACTTGGATATATTTTAGAGTAGTCAATGTGCAACTTGTATAGCAGTGTAGATTTACTGTGCTCTGAAAATAACTCAACATACGGCCATTATTGTCAAAAAAGCTGGCCACAAAAGTGAGTACACCCTACGTGAAAACAGCTATACGTCGTTTTATGCAAAGCCACGTCCTATTCATCATGTTCATGTTTTTGTCTGCTTGACAGGACTATACAAATTTGTGTATCTTGTATTAGAGCAGTAAAAATTTAGTGCTTTGAGTACAATTCTCTCATACTGACCACTGGATGTTCAACATGGCACCTCATGGCAAAGAACTCTCTAAGGATTTGAGAATTAGTATTTTTGCTCTACACAAAGATGGCCTAGGCTATAAGAAGATCAGTAACACCCTGAAACTGAGTTACAGTACAGTGGCCAGTGTCACACAGAGGTTTTCCAAGACGGGTTCCACTCGGATCAGGCCTCGCAAGGGTCGATCAAAGAAGTTGAGTCCTCGTGGTGTGCGTCAGGTGCAGAAGATGACTTCAAAAAACAGATGTATGAGTGCTGCCAGCATTGCTTTAGAGGTTGCAGAAGTGGAAGGTCAGCTTGTCAGTGCTCAGACCATACACCACACACTGCAACAAGTCAGTTTGCATGGCCGTCGTCCCAGAAGGAAGCCTCTTCTGAAGCTGGCTCACAAAAAAGCCTGCAAACAGTTTGCTGAAGACAACCAGTCCAAGAGCATGAATTACTGGAACCATGTCCTGTGGTCTGATGAGTCTAAGATAAACTTGTTTGGCTCAGATGGTGTCCAGCATGTGTGGTGACGGCCTGGTGAGGAGTACCAAGAAAATTGTTTCTTGTCTACAGTCAAGCATGGTGGTGGTAGCATCATGGTCTGGGGCTGCATGAGTGCTGCTGGTACTGGGGAGCTGCGGTTCATTGAGGGAAACATGGATGCCAGCGTGTACTGTGACATTCTGAAGCAGAAGATGATACCTTCCCTTCAGAAACTGGGCCAAATGGCAGTTTTCCAACATAATAATGACCCCAAACACACCGCCAAGATGACAACTGCCTTGCTGATGAAGCTGAAGGTGAAGGTGACAGAGTGGCCAAGTATGTCTCCAGACCTGAACCCTATTAACCACATGTGGGGCATCCTCAAGCAGAAGGTGGAGAAGCACCATGTGTCTAACATCCAGCAGCTCCGTGACATCATTATGGAGAAGTGGAAGAGGATCCCAGCAACAACCTGTGCAGCTCTGGTCAATTCCAAGCCCAGGAGGATTAAGGCAATGCTAGATAGCAATGGTGCCCCTATAAAATATTGACACTTTGGACACAGTTTTGACATGTTCACTTAGGGTGTACTCACTTTTGTTGCCAGTTATTTGGACAATAATGGCTATATGTTGAGTTATATTTAGAGGACAGTAAATTTTATATATATATTTATATATATATATATATATATATATATATATATATAAACAGATTAATTGATCTTTGGAAAAAAAAAAAAAAAAAAAAAAAAAAAAAACTTTTTAAGAAAATTATCACCGTTTCAGAAAGCACACTTTTCAAGGTTTTTCTTTTTTTCTTTTGTTCATCTTTGGCTGTCTTTATCAATAATGATTCTACTAGATTCTATTAAATGATTCTACAAAAATTCTGTCAGACCTCTTACAATGATTGTATGAAAAACAATTAATAACCAAAAAGATGATATTTCTATAAATTTAGGCATAAAATAAAGCTGAGAAGCACATTGTATTTTATGACTTTAAGCACAAGTCTTGTAATGTCAAATTAAACTGTCAGTCTTGTTGCCATAAACCGTGTCTCCTTTCTAAAGGCGTAATTATACCCTGACCCATATTAAATTATATTCATTTAGGACGAGATGTCACAGGGACATTTATTAACACTTAGACACATTGTCTGACAGACAAAAAAAAAAAAAAAAAGAAACTACTATAAAAATCATCAACCTGGAAGCACCTGTTTCAAAACGACCCTTAAAAACCTGATCTGCCATAATCGAGCACAAAAACAAACAAGGCTTTATTTTGGGAGGGAAATAGCTATCTGCTTTCAAGATTTATGCATACATAAAAGCGCCTGACAGTCAAGGGATCTGTGTGTTTGAGGGAGAGGAGAGAGATGTTAGGCCTAAATGAGATCCCTCCTATGTCATATATCTATATTTGTGAGTGAAGGTGATAGAGATGATTTATGCTGAAATGTATTCTCAGTGTGGTACAGGCTCACGTACGACAAACAACATCACGAGCCCACGCTTTGCCTCAACCAACAGTACAATGCGTCAGGACTCACCTGGCTCAGAAACAGGGAAATCCTATACCTGTGGGACACGAATATCTTATTTCTTATTGTGACTGCTTATGTAATTTAATAACAGATTTGGATGTATCATATACATACACAATATGATGTGATTTTCCTTTCAGCTCTCAGAACTGGTTCTCAGCGCTCTGAATCAGAATCTGGTTCAGTTCACACTCAGACCAGGAGTCCAGATCACAGTATACGCTGCCCATTTATCAGCAGGTAATGAACTAGAATCAAACACTGCTCTTCTAGATATGAATGAGAGAAGGCTTGCAGATGGTTTATAATGACAGAATTATCATTTTTAGATTAACAGTTCCCATATGACATTGATTGCATAATGAACTCTTTTCTATAAAGATTGAGGGATTTTAATTTTAGAGATTTGTGTCTGCTTATTAAAAGGAGGGTTGGAAACGTGCCAGACTGTGCACTGACAACAGTTGTCTGTCTTATTTTCCCCTGTGTCTAGCGCCTCTAGTGGACACAAGCGAGAATCACAGAGGCTCAGCTATGCTCATGCTCCTCTCTGTGGTGGTGGTGGGTTTAGCCGTGTTCCTCATCTATAAATTCAAAAGGTATTGTCATCCATTTTTAAAACTTCAATCTGGATCATAATCTATTTATTATCAGTTCAAAATATGGTTTGCTTTCTAAATTGGTTAAATGTCTAGTGACAAGAGTCTGGGAAGCCTGAACGATTACAGGTTATTTATGAAGTAGTCAAGACTCTACTGTTACTATTAAAAACTACCTAACCACATAGGATATTATTATTATTATTATTATTATTATTATAAGGATTAATGTATATTTTTAAAGGGATAGTTCACTAAAAATAAATAAATAAATAAATAAATAAATAATTACATTTTGTTATTTACTAACCCTACCCTCGTGTCATTCCAAACCAGAGTTGTTTTTTACTTTCTGTTGAGCACAAAAGAAGATATTCTAAAGAATGTTAACGGTAGCCATTGACTTCCATAGTATTTGGAAGTCAGTGGTGACTATCAATAGTTTGGTTGCCAACATTCTTCAAAATATCTTCATTTGTGCTCAACAGAAGAAATTTTGCAAGTATGGAACAACTTGAGGGTGAGTAAATGAATTTAAATTTTTGGGTGAACTGTCCCTTTAAATATATAATTACGAGATTATTTTATTCATTGATTTATCTTTATTTGCAAACTGAACAATATTATCAGCATTAAGATAGAATTTTTTTTTTTTTTTTTTTTTTCTGTTGAACACAAAATAAGATATTCTGAAGAATGTTGACGGTAGCCAATGACTTCCATACTATTTTTTTTTTTTTTTTTTCCATACTATGGAAGTCAATGGCTACCAGTAATTGTTTGGTTAACAACATTCTTCTGAATATCTTATTTTGTGCTTAACAAAAGAAAGAAACGTATACAGGTTTGGAACAACTTGAGGGTGAGTAAATGATGACAGAATTTAAATTTTTGGGTGAACTGTCCATTTAAATATATAATTACGAGATTATTTTATTCATTGATTCATCTTTATTTGCAAACCGAACAATATTATCAGCATTCTGATTGCATTAAACATCATTGTTTAACTGAATATAATCTGTTTTGATTTTCTTTGTAATGGATTTTCCTATTAATATAATAATAAATATTATCAATTATTTTGAACATTGGGTTACACTTTATTTTAAGGTGTCCTTGTTACAGCGTAATTATACATTTTAGTACTGAGTAATATTAATTAACTACATGTACTTACTATATGGTTAGGTTTAGGATTAGTGTTTGGCTTAGGGTTACTTTAATGCAATTATGCATCATTTATTGTTATTATAATAGTAAGTACGTTTAACATATGTAACAAGGACACCTTAAAATAAAGTGTTACCGAATATTGTTACAAAAAAGCAGAGCAGACGTCTGTGCAAGGACTCAAATGAGGCAAAATCATTCTCGTTCTCTCAGACCTCCAATTTGTGGCTCAGTTTAGCTCACGAAACAACTTAAAACAACGTAAACCACTGAGCGGATATGTCGAGTGGTGATTCACCCTTTCACTGTTGCAGAATCTTCTTCTTTTTTGTCTAAGCGCTCATAACAAATGAGAAATGTCAGTCAATGCACAGACATTATCAATATTTAGCCCTTTGAGTTTTTCAGGTTGACCTTTATGAAATGTTAAATTATTGCACCGTTTCTGTGACTGGACTGAGAGAAAAGGGCACGATAGGTCAATAAGACAAGATCTGGAGACAGGAGAGGGAGACAACAGAAGTGCCAAGAATTTTCCAATGCTTTAATACATAACACTCTGGCTTTTGGTGACACTACAGCTGGCAACTTTTCACCTCTTTAAGGAACTTCCTGTTAAAAAGTTATTTAAATTATGTAAAACTCATTCATGAATCATACTGACACGGCTGTAAACTCAATTATCAGAACATCAGTGAATAACAGCCTAAATATAGAGTACACGTGGTATGGACTACTTTTATGGTGCATTTGCATCATTTCTGAAGCTTGAAAGCCTCATGTCCCATGAGGACTAATTGCCGTTGCAGTACAGTAAACTCTGAAGAAAAGCATCTGCCAAATGCATGTAAATGGGTTTAGAGCGACATGAGTGTGAGTAAATGGCAACAGAATTTCTGTTTCTTTTTGTGAACTTGTCCTTTAATGAGGGTTTTAGATCAAATCTTAATGAGCTGCCCATTTGTGTTGTTTTCCTTCCGCTAAATCCCCCTCCAACTGTATTCAGCACAATAAATTTGCTTTTGAATCCTCTTAGGCAATGCCATGTTAAGGTTTTTGCTTATGCGGCTTTCTCCCTCTGTAATGATGCAGACCAAGACGGATAAAATCACCTCTCTAAAAGGAGGCCTTGATTTATCAGTTCCTAAGTGAGACTTTTCACATAGAGGTCTTTTTTCTTATTCCCATGTCTTTTTACAACTTTTCCCTTGAGGCAGATCCCAGACCTCGGACTGTAGCGCACTCACAAACTACAAACACATGCTTCCAGTGATAAATGAACAGAATGATGTGAACTGCAAAGCTGATAATGTCAGGGCCATCCGAATGTTCGGAAAAAGTGCAGAAGGGCGCATTATGAACCTTATCAGCTCGGCTCATGAATATTAAGTAGATAACGTTTGGCCAGTAGTCCTTGCTGAAAGATAAGTGTCTGCTAGTCACAGATGACCATTTACTACTAGCTTGTTTGTCTTATCTAAAACAAAAATAAATAAATAAATAAATAAAAGCCATAGGTTTTTTTTTTTTTTTTTTTTTTTTTTTTTTTTTAAAGAATATATATAAAGTTTAGGGTTGATAAGATTTTTTAAATATTTAAAAAAAAAAAAAAAGGTTTTTTTTGTTCACCAAGGTTGCATTTCTTTGATTAAAAACGTACTGTAAAAACAGCAATGTTGTGATATACTATAACAATTTTAAGTAATTATTTTTAATCTGAATATATTGTAAAATGTAATTTATTTCTGTGATGCAAAGCTGAATTTTCAGAATCATCAATCCAGAGTTCAGTGTCACATGATCCTTCCTACCTGATCTCATGATGAAAACACACCTGTGGGAGCTTTTTCACAAGCCGGCACGGAATTGAATCCCATCGAATACGAATCCCATCAAAAACATGACTCACGATGAAAGAGCTGAAAGATAAAGAGATCGAAAAACAAGCTAAAACGGCATGCGATTGCATTTTTACTTCACATTCGCTTTTGTTCATACTATCAGGTAGGTTTAGGTGTAGTGCAGATGGTACGTTATTTTAAAACGTCACGGAGCATTAGACCTATAGCGCCACTCAACGGACATTTCAAGTCAGAACTGCAGTGACACCTACAAAACAAACATAATGTCCGTTCATCTGTTCCAGGGGAAAAAAATGAACACTCTTTTAGTGTCACTCAGTGGACATTTCACATCGAATATGTCATAAAACGTACATGGCGGTACGTTTTTCGCATCTTGCGAAAAACTTCCAGAGGTACATTTTCGTCATTAGATCAGGTTGGATCCTTCAGAAATCACTCTAAAATGCTGTTTTGCTGCTCAAACATTTCTTATTATTACAAATGTTAAAAACAGTTATGCTGCTAAATATGCTGTGAAATCCATCATGCATTTTTCAGGATTCTTTGATGAATAGAAGGTTAAAAAGATCAGAATTTATTTGAAATAGAACTGTTACATAAATTGAATTACAGTCTCTTTTGATCAATTTAATTTGATGAATAAAATAATAATGAAAAAAATTCTACTGATCCCAAACTTCTGAAAGATTAAGTTAGTTGAAACACGTAACTTATAACGATTTTTTTTCCTAAAAATGGAAAAGATGAACTTTAGGATGAATAAATAACTTGTCCCCTTAAGTTATTATGGTTGCTTACCGTTTGATAATATTGATTTTTTCCCCCCTCCCGTCACTCCATTTCCCTCCGACTGATTCCCCCAAGCATATCTCAGCATCAAGCTTTGCCCATGTCTCATTGTAAATCTTTCCTCAAGGAAGATCCCAGGCCTCCACGTCTATGCAGCGATGCAGGACGAAAAAGAACAAGAAATGATCCAGAGTCCAGTTTCTCCCACTGACAGCACACCCAGCTGCAGCTCTCAGAGAGAGCTGCTCACATCACTGGAGCCTCTGGACACAGAGCCCAACACCCAGACCATCGGTGAGTACCACACCGTATCACACAGGCCCTCGGCGCCCAACACTGATACCTCTCCATTTAACACTGAAGTGCTGCTCGGCTCCTCTTTTCCACTGAACTCATAGCTTTGATTCTGGGGAACAGCAGACACACTGCCTGTCACTCGGCTCAGTTATGGTGTGTTAGCCCACTTCCAGTAAATGGCTTCAACAGTTTTTGTTGGTAAAGAGGGTGTTGTTGATTTCAGGCAAAAGCACTGGTTGCTCGATTTCTTGTCCCCTGATGATGCCTATAATAAATCAACAGAACAGCAAATGTCATGATGTATTTCAGCTTTCTAGGCTGCTGCGGGAATCACTGATACGCTCATATGAGGTTGTCTGACATTTGGAAAGAAGAGGATATATTGATAAAGAAAGAATAGTAAGAAAGTATGTACCCCTCTAGACTGACTGAATGGAGTGTTTCACAGACAAAGCCTAGAGAATATGAAAAAAATCTATAGATACAATAAAATTTTATATATACTTTTAAAAAATTATATCTAAATTATATAATATGTATAACATTTCACCAATCGTATAATTTATTAAAAATGACATAGTTATATAAATAAAACAGTAAAAAATATATACTATTAATATATTAAAAATATATTAAATTGAAAATATTAACCTTTTAGAGATCATATAATTTATTACAAATTACATGGTCAAATAAAATTACATAGTTATATAAAACAGTAAAAATATTGATATATTAAAAATATTTAAAAAATATTAAAAAATAATATTTTAATTATGTAATAATAATTATAAAATAGTATATAATGGTATAAAATTCAAGATAGATATATAAATAGATTTTTAAAATACATAATTTTAGAATTATTTATAATTATTAGTATATATAATCATTTATAATTGTAAAATAATATCTATTTTCTTTTTCTTTTGTTAATTTTAAAATTGTTCAGTTGAGTTAGTTCTGGAACAGAATAAATAATGTTTTTTTGTTGTTGTTTTTTTTTTTTCTTTGCATTTCCTACAATGCATCAGACCTCATCCATGTGTCAAAATAAAAATAAAAAAAGTACATGGTGATATAAATAGAACAGTAAAAATATTGATATACTACCAATATATTAAAAATTATTTAAAATAATAATCATAATTCTAAAATAACATATAATTGTAATTAAAATAAAATTCTAAATAGACAGACAGATAGACATAGATAGATAGATAGATAGATAGATAGATAGATAGATAGATAGATAGATAGATAGATAGATAGATAGATGAAATAAATAATTATATAATTATTAGAATATATATCTAAATTTAATTTTAAATTTAATTTTAAAATTGTGCAGCTGAGTTAAGTTTCTGGAACAGAATAAATAGTGATTTATTTTTCATTGTCATTTTGTCTCTTTGTATTTCCCAGAATGCATCAAACCTCATCCACGTGTCAAATTCTCATCAGATCTTCCTACATACATCGACGTTTGAACTCTAGACTCCGTCATGTCAAGGACTTTGGTCATGCGGACACAAAGGTTTCAAGCTTTATTCAGTACTTGTGCATGTTGGACATTAACTTTGCTGTGCTCTGTGAATACTAGAACAAACTTTGTACAGCTTTTTTTATACATCTGTGTATTCAATAAAACATTTTTGATGCTGTTCACTTCTAAAGATGCCAGTGTGTACAAAGTCTGAGGGAAAAGCCAGCATGAAGGGTGGAAAAAAAGACAATTATACTCGGTTACCCGTCTGTTAATTTTTATCGCTAACAGTGGCAGTACAGTATTCATGAGCGTAAAACATGGATATGTGACATTTTGGAAGTGTTTTAATAATAAAATGTAAAGTTATTAATGATTATTGTAAAATGAAACTCCTGGGTTTCATTTTGTATATCTAGCACATCTGTACTTTACATGTAACACAGAAATGTAGATTTTACCACTAATTTTATGGGTTTCATGCCTTTATTCATGAAACAGGGTTAATGTTGAAGCTTGTTTATCTTGGTTTGCTTCTCTGCAATATCAATATATTTTTTCTTAGTAAAATAAATTCTTCGTGTTTCTATGTAGAAATAACTGACTGTTGGTTTACAGATACATATCAATCAGTGTCAAGATATGCTGTGTAAACTGACAGATGTTCTCGAGACATTATGGCCAAGCAGAAGATGATAATCATATACCATGTCTAGTGTTTCATAAACAATTTTTTATGGAATACTTTATGTGCACTCACAGAGAGTTACATGATTTATGCTTTTATTTTGCTTGTTTATTTGTTATTTTTGTGCATTTAAATTCAGTCATGACATACCAAAAGTGAACTGTACAGGCTGACGGATATGAATGTATGAATGTGTAAGTACATATTTAAATATTTAAGAGTTTTTTTTTTCTTTACTTTCCCTCTTTACATATGAGCAGTATAAAATCATAGGGAAGATATAATCAGTTGATGAATTGATTAATACTAATGAATCAGAACTAACTCAATACCAAAATAATGTGTTTCACGTATGGAAGGCAGCATACAGACCTTTATCCACTAGCATATAGCCACTATTCAATAAATATAATAATAGAAATATAATAATTATAATATTATATATATATATATATATATATATATATATATAGTAATAATTTGATGGTTTCAGCTGTCATATGTCAACATATTTAATTTTATTTTAAAATTATTATTTTTTTTAATTTTTATTTCATTTTATTACTTTATTTTAAATTAAATTGTATTTAATTTTATTTTTAAATTGTTTATTTATTCTTATTTTCTCATTTTATTTTTACATAAAATTTTATTTCATTTCTATTTTACTTTATTATTTTATTTTTCAATTACATTTTATTTTATATTACTTTTTATTTTAATTACATTTTATTATTTTAATTTAATTTTTATTATTTTGTTTGATTTAAAATTAAATTAAATTTTCAATTTGTGCCAAAATACAAGTTTCCATGGACATATGTAGGGCTGCAACAACTAATCGATAAAATCGATTATTATCGATAATGAAATCATCGACAACGATTCTCATTATCGATTAGTCGGGTCTGCCCACAGTGCACGTCCAACTTCAGCTGGTCGCGTCAAATTAACGTTACAGCACTGAATAACGCATTTCTGTGGCCAAAATGCATCTAAAAATAGTGGAGGAAACAGAATGAGATGCTGTGGGAGAAGTACGTGATCCAGGCTGCACAAAACATGAGAATTCTTTAAGCTTTAAGCTAATGCATTAGCGCAGGGGTGTCAAACTCAGTTCCTGGAGGGCCACAGCCCTGCAGAGTTTAGCTCCAACTCTAATTAAACACACCTGGTCCAGCTAATCAAGTCCTTCAGGCTAATTTGAAAACTAGACGGTATGTGTGTTGGAGCAGGGTTGGAACTAAACTCTGCAGGGCTGTGGCCCTCCAGGAACTGAGTTTGACACCCCTGCGCTAATGCAATTCAGTTTACGGTCAAATCCTTATCTTTAAATGTCACAAATTCACGCGAGCATTTCCATTTTTGTATAAAGTTCCGTCCTGACAGTCTGCGTTAAGTTTAAATCTTTACTGAATGAGCGTGAACGCGCGTCAGAGAGGGATTAATATTCAGCGCAAAAACATTCATTGTGCTGAAATATCTGTTGTTGAACGTTAAATTAAGGTTTAAAAGTCAACATGTAGTGCACGTATTTTATGAGAGTAGGAACTGTAAAGGGAAAACTGCGTATAGTTGTCTGAATATAAATATCTGATGCTTCATAGCCGCCTTTTACAGGATAAAGAAATTACAGTAAACGTGACTGTGATCAAAAAGTTGGTTAACACTGAGTTTGTGTTTTTATTCGTCTTTATTATCTTTATTATTATCTTAATTTTTGATGAAGAGATTTAAACTATAGGCCTATATACAGTGCTTAACAAATTTATTAAAACAAATGTATTTAAGGTTTATAACAAATTATGTAAGGTCTGTGCCACTGCTGCTCTAAACTAACAGTATTGGTGTTTAATAAAATCATTTTTTAGCTATCTGTATTGGTTAGTCCTCCAATATGCCTAAGCTCTTTAGTAACAGTTGGCTATGTCTAATGCTATAATATAATTATTTCTGTTATCTATGAAAGATCTATGAAAGATTTTTTTCAGATACCCAATTACAGTCAAAAAGTAGCTAAACAATGCCAGCAAGAATGCATGCTGTTATGAAAGGCATGAGACTATTTTTTTTTCATTATTATTATTATTATTATGTGAATAAATATTTAGTTGTTTCAGTTTGTTATTTCCCCAGTAAATGACAATTTTTTTTTTTTTTTTTTTTTTTTTAGATTTAAACAATTCTTTGACAGATTCCTAAATTATTTGTGTTTACTCTTTATTATGACAGGTGGTCTAATAAATTTTTAAGCACTGTATGTTTTCATAGCATTCATTTGTCACGTTTGTTTGAAAAACATTGGGCAGAATGCGGAAGTGTTTTTGTCAATAAAATAAAAAAAAGAAGAATTTTTTTATCCGATTAATCAATTAATCGAAAAAATAATCGGCCAACTAATCGATTATCAAAATAATCGTTAGTTGCAGCCCTAGACATATGACAACAACAAAATTAATCAGACAATTATATGGTTAGTACAATAACAGTGAGAGCAACAGAGACCATTTTTTGTATGTCCTTCTGTTTATTATAATGGTGCTGTTACACACATGGAAGAGATCATGCTCCTCATCATCTTTGTGTCACACTCAATACTGATATTCTTTTTTCTTATATCTATGGACTATTTGCTTCCTAAGTCTGCTCTTCTTTCATTATGTTTTCATTTGAATATCAAGGTTATATTACAGCTATTGTCAGTCTTTCCATTCTCATACACCAATGAATGTAAATGGCGGTCATCTTTATAACCAAATTGTCAGGATATTGAAAACAGCATGTCTAAAAGGGAAATTTTAATGACTAATTTCATTTCAATTGTCCTTGTCCTTCACATTTTGTACTCTGCGTATAAATATCATGTCACAGCAGTAAAGGATGTTCATACTGAGACAATTCACTATGGACTTTACACAATCACAGTACAGATTATATTTTCATAATATCACGCGCTGCGGTCTGACGCTGTCTTTAGCATATGAGACGATGGATGACAAGCCTCACAGGTTATGAGTTGAAACAGTCAATCAAATGAGTGCAGGGCATTGTGGGTAAAGGAGGGGCTATTTAAAGGAACAATAGCAATATCATTTAATTGTTTCTGCCGAAAGGCCAGGAAAGAAAAAAAAAATATATTACATATGATAGAATCAATGTTTGAAGATCCAGACCTAAAAAATGACATTACCTGGTGGCTGAAGATAAATACATTTTAATTATTAATTTGAGTTGTACATTTAGATTGAAGACAGAGCTTTTGTTAAACCACTGGCTACAAAACAAGACACTTTATGAGCTTTGATGGACAAACTGTGGCAGCCAGGAAATCAAAATCCAGCGCTGCCACTTCTCTCTTAAGAGTAAGGAAGATTATTTTTGTAGAAGACAAGAGTTTTATTACTGTAAAGATTTTATATATATATATATATATAAATATATACAAATTTTAGGTGTGTAATGTTTTGTTTCCTTATTTTTTAATCTTTCTTTGACCTCAACTCTGTGCTCTGTGGAATTGTTTCTGTTTGGTGCAATCGTATTTATTAAATGAAATCAGTCCCTGTTATTGTGTTTTGATTTTCTTACAGTATTTGTAAAAAACATTATGTAATTTGCTGAAGTAACCTTTAAATCATCGATAAAAATAAAGTATCAGTCGAAATTGTGTATGTTTTTGTTTCATTTCTAGGCTCTTAATGCCTTTTTAATGTGAATGCAATTGCTTTTTAATGATTATGACAGTAAAAAAAAAAAAAAAAAAAAATCTTACTGACCCCAAATAAAAAAAGTATATATATATATATATATATATATATATATATAATTTATAAATATATAGTTTTTTATTTTTTTAATTCTTTTTGAAATATGTATCTTTTGCTCACCAAGTTGGCATTTATTTGGTCAAAAAATAAATAAAATAAATTAAAAAAGCAAAACTGTGAAATATTACTGTTTTAAAATAGCTGGTTTCCATTCCATTTCTTCTATACTATAAAATATAATTTATTCCTGTGATGCAAAGCTGAATTTTCAGCATCCATAATTATTAGCAATTTTGAAAACAGTTTAATATTTTGTGTAAATCTCAATACAGGTTGAATAGAAAGTTAAAAAGAACATTTATTTGAAATACAACTTTTTTTGTAACAATATAAAAGTCATAAGTATATACAAGTATATGAAAAGGCAGTGTTCTGGTGAAACAGAAGCCCACAACATGCTAGTCATAAAATGGTTTCTGGCCACTTCAGAAAAAAGAATGAGAAAGGAGGAGAAATGAGCAGCCATTAGTGATGAATGGCTTTGCAATAGCGGAGCTAGAGAGACAGTGAGGGAGTTAACTGGAAGGCACATGAGACTGCAGATTAAGGAGCAATCAATGCTACCAGAGGCCCCGGCTCTGCTGACATCTCAAGGTAACTTTCAACGGCGCCCAGGGAACTGTAAGTATGAGTGTGTTTGTGCTTGTGCCTGTTATACAATTGTAGTCAAGGGCACGGCTAATTCAAGCCTAATGAAACATTTTGATTTTCTCCATAAAAAATCATGCCCTCATGATAAAGTTTTAGGCGACCAGCGTACCTCTTGTGTACAAATGAAGGTTCATCAGAGGCCTGTCTCCGCCAGGATAATAACCAGCTCAATCCGCTCCCTGTGGGTTCGTACTGTAGTTACTCCAAGGACATTAGACTCAATTTTCCTCTGGTGACGTGTGCCTACGGCGAACAGTGTCCACCGTTGGCATCTCGGCTAGCAGCTAGCAGACTCACCACATTTAATTACCTTTGGAAAGAAAGACCAGCGGGGGAGAGAGAAACACACACATAAACCAAAGGCGAAACTGCATTAGTAATACATTTCACACCCTTGTTAAAATCCAAACAATGCAATACATATGAAAAGAGCTCTTTTCTTTGATAGCAGGCAATGTAGGGTAACAGTATATACAGATACAGAGCATCAATCATGTGATGAATGCAAAATCAGGTGTTTTGTGTCAGATCTCCTGCCAGGACATTGTACTGCTTGATTTGAATGGTTTCACAGGACAGTGGCTGCGCCTCTTTGTACAAGACATAATTCTATCAAGCTGGGTTTCCCAATAACATTGCAAATCATGCTTTTAATATTATTGGTAAGTCCAAAGGTGCTGAACTAAAGTCAAAAAGTTCAATATCACCAATGGAAAAATACTGCAAAACATGAAAATTATGTTGTTTTGTTGAAGTAAAAAAAAGTTACTAAGCATTACCAAATGTACTATAAAAAACAGAATATTGTTATTATATATATTTCACTACATTACTATATATTACAATATACTGTGTGTATGTATATATATACACATACTTTCTTATGTGTATATATATATAGATAGATAGATAGATAGATATAAATAAATAAATAAAAAATAGAGAGAGAGAGAGAGAGAGAGAGAGAGAGAGAGAGAGAGAGAGAGAGAGAGAGAGAGAGAGAGCACGGTACCAAGCTTCACTACTTATCCAGCCATTCACGTCATTAACTTCCCATCTCTGCCTGGGGACAGATTGTATTCTCTAGAGGTTAGCACAGGCCAGCAAATAGAAAGTCACTCTCTTCTACAGACTGACTTGCATGGTCCGTTGGTAATTGGCATTCAGGAAAGCTGTATTTGATTAGGAGGTTCAGGGGTGCACTTTTACTTCTGGAGACTCTATCACAACGTCCTTGTTCTTAACACCACTGGAAAGACGACGGTGATCATTTGACAGTGATTTTCATAAGCATATTCCCTTCATCAATGATTAATCTGTGTTACTTATGCAGCAGAGCAGAAGAAGAAGTATATTTTAATGAGAATGAAACAGCTGAACTACATGCAGAGGTCTTAAATGTGGCAGAAGGAAAACCGGTAACCGACCCTTGTGGGACACCCTCCCATAAAAGGGATTATTTCAAATGAATGGATGCTGAACCCTGTGTTTGGCCTGATTGATTACCATGCTCAGTGGAACTGCAAAATAAGCAACCTCCAAATGATGCATATGTAAACAACTGATTACTCGTTAATCTGCTTGTGCAGTTTTGAATAAAACCCAGAGCCAGAGAACTGAATCATGTCTATGCAACCTGTAAAATGTTTTCGTGTATTGATCAAACTGGTTCTTTGTTTTTCCACAATGAAACAACCACCGTGGCAGAAAAGGTCATTAAAACCACGCTCCACTGGAGTGTAATCAGCGTACACTTCACTGACATCATGATTGCAGTAATTAACTTTATCCTTTAATTATTTTGGCTATTTTATCAGTAGCATACTGGAACAGTAGAATGAACATTAAACGTAGAATGAACATTAAACCATGGAGGAACACCATAAATTCATTAAAAAAAAAAAAAAAAAAAAAAAAAAGCAAAAATGACTCATTTTGATTACATGCTGACTTTAAACGCTATTTTCTTTAACTTGCACAAACTTATACATTATGTATAGACAATTAGCCTATAGTGCTAAACAAATGGTTTTGCTTCAAGAGTCACTTTTGCAGCATGTATACCATTACTAAACACACCAGAACGACATATAAGCAAAATATGTAATTTAGAGTTGCTTTGCAATGGCTGCACCAGGATTTATATATTAATATTTCTTAGAAAGAAATCATTTTAATGAATAACACCTGCTTTATCTACACCATTACAAGCCAGAATCTAAGAATAGCACTCTTAATAAAATTAAAAAGTAAAAAACCCCTGACTCCGTCACCTTCATTAGATTGTTTATTTTGCCAAGTAACATTTTTGTTTTGGTGTAAAATATCAGTTAGCAAAATAAATAAATGACTGTATGCCTTACAAAGGCTTAGCTCTAATCAAAGCCATTAATCACAGCTGTGTGAATGTAAACACTCGTACCAGATTCTGTTATTCATTTTGCTCAGTGGGGACATTGGAGAATGATTTATTTCAGTTGCATCATGAAACTATAATTCGTACTTATCTAAAATATCAAGGGATGGATTATACAGAGAAGTTGCATGTTGTGATTGCATCACATGCCTAAATATGATGTATGAGAGTTTGCTAAAAACTTACCTTAACTTTCTCCCCAGTGCATCAGTTGCAGTACCACGTGCTCTCCACAGGGGGAGATGTGGGACCACCATCAGATGTTCAGCTTTCACATACATGACCGTTCTACAGAAAAGAAAAAAAAGTGGTAAGTGATGGGCAGTGATATCGTTGGTCTCCCTTCAGCCTGTCTTACAGATACAGTACGTCTCCCTTTGTTTAAATAAGAATTACTGTCAAATCATGCATCAGTTTCTTAGCTTAACCTGCTGAAAATATACAAGAGGACAGACATACCCATAAGGCCAAGTGACAAGAGACAGGATATGCAGGCTAGCCACCAACAGCTCTTAAGGTGACGCTGTAATCATAACATATAGGTGAAGTGACAAAAAATGTAGAAATACTTCTCCTTCCGCAATCTGAAGAACAGCTTGAGAAGTTTTGTTCCTCTAACTCCTCATTCTGGCACAGCAAGGGAAATACAGCGCTGTCCTAGTCTTTAATTGGCAGAATGGTGCCATTTCTGACATCTGCTATAAAGGAGAAGTTAACAGAGCAATTTTTTCATGTTAAAATACTTCCTCCTGCTCAAACTTTCACATGCACAGACAACTGTATAAGTAGTTCAGAAATTGATTTCCCCGAGAAAAAAAAAAAAAAAAAAAAGACTCTTCGTAGTGGTGCTAATAAAACATTTCTCTGTTTGTTTAAGCATCCCGAACAGCAGACACAGCAACACGCTATCTGTTTGTTCAACAGAAGGTAGGGGAAGTGTTCGGGAAGCCTGTTCACAATCAGATATTTTTTCCTAATTTGTTTGGATATGCAAGTAAACAATGGAGATAATGAATGTTGTTCAGATAGGCTACCTGACAAACCATTTTGATAGTACATGGAACTTTGATGTACACTATAGTTTGTGGTCAGTTAGATTTCATACTTTCATTCAGCAAGGACACATTAAATTATTAAAACATTAAGACATTTGTATGTTACAAAAGACATCTATTTAAAAAATGCTGTTTTTAACTATCTATTGATTAAAAGAATCTGGAAGAAAAAAAACATGTTTTCCACAAAAATATTAAGCAGACTGAATATTACTGAATATTAAACTGTTAAGCTGTTTTCATGTGACACTGAAAAGTGGAGTTCAACTTTGCCATCACAGGAATAAATTTCTAAGTAAATAAAATATATTCAAATGCAAAACTGTTATTTTAAATTGTAATGATACAACTCATTTAACTAATAATACAATTTATTTATTATTTAATCAAATAAATGCAGCCTTGGTGAACAAATTTCAAACTTTCAAACATTTAATCAAAAAATAATTACAAAAGATAAGTACAAAAGAATATATACAGTACAGTAAATCAAAAAATAATTACATGCATAATGTCCAAATTTAACTTAATCATCTTTCTTCCAAGTCTTTTATTGCACAATAAAATAAAACATGTTGCAATACAGGCTTATTAATCCTCAAGTACCAACTGAAATTAGGACTACAAAGTCAGTTGCCCCTCTGGGATTCAAAACACTGTCATTCATAGTAATACTCATATCCATATTTATATTAATAATCATATCATTACCTGTGTCCGAGAGCACCTCCTTCATTGCGGTTATTATTGGTTATACATCTCCAAAACTACTCTGTGAAGACCTGATGCAAAGTTCAAGCCAATAATATGAGAAAAATGAGTGGTGAATATACATTTTCACAGGAGGCAGACTGAGATCCAACTTAAAAAGGAAAGATGACAGTGAATATGTCCAGGGCATCTTCAAACACTGATCATATGTAAGAAGAGATAGAAATTAAGATTACTTAGATGCTTTGTAACTCTAAAAGAGTAAAAGTCTTACAAGAAACAGACAGAATCTAGAGAGAATTTCCACACAAACCTCTGTGCTTATTTACTAACCAACAGAAATCCAGTTTAAGCAGGTGCAAATGTGCTGGATTAGCACACTGAGAATTTAAGTCAGTCATTCTTTTCAGTTCAATCACGCTTCTTTGCCATGTAAATTAAGCTTATTATAAAATGCAGAAAATTCACAAAAAAATCACTACTGGCATCTGAAGAAAGCCGGTGGTAAACAGAATTTTATTTAAAAGAGAAATTTGTGTAGTGATGTCATGTCGTGGATTTCGCTAATGGAAAATTGAGTTTAGCACTGATTTTTGGGGCATGTTTGCGCCACTATCTAATTTGCATAATTTGTTTAGTGAATTGGGTGCTAAAACTATGCAGACAGCATGTTCCAAAACAAGCCGTTTGTCACAGATCGACCAGGCTCCCACACCAGCCAATCACATCGCACATCCTCACCTGAATACTAATGGAGCACACCTGCACACACTCAGCACCTCATTACCACACACCATTTAAGCTCACACCTCACCACAGTTTAACGTCCGGTCTCGTTTACGCATAGTGACTTATGCTATCACAGCGACCTACCTGCTACTTACCTCCTTGTGTACTTACCTCCAGTGTTCTCTCCAGCGTCGTGTCTCCTGTGTTCCCCAGTCTGTCTGCTCCAGCGCTCTCTTCCAGAAGTCTGCTACTCTGCCTGTGTGAGGTGTGTGCTCTGATCCATATTGCTAATACTCCTGTCAAGACGAAGATCTCAAATCATCGTCTCATCAAACGTCATCTGATCTACTGGATATTCTACTCACCATATACAGTCACCATTTGCTCTGCTGATCCATAAATAAACATCTGTTGTTTCCCCGATTCTCTGTCTGAGTCTGCTGTTTATAACAGAAGACCGGACCTACACCAAGGACAGCATGAGCAATACCGACCCCTTCCAGGAGCTCGTGGACAATCTCCGACGAGTTCTTCTTCCTTCACCGTCTCCACCACTAGCACCACCGATCACCTCCACGACAAACACCATCACTCCTTCTGCACCCCTGATCGCCAGTCCCATGGCCCAACCAGCGCCCTTCTCAGGTGTGGCGGGGGAGTGCAACGGGTTTCTCTTACAATGCTCCTTAGCCCTAGAGATGCAACCGCAGCTGTACCCCACTGAGAGATCTAAGATCGCCTTCATCATATCCCTCCTGACAGGTAAAGCTCTACAGTGGGCTGAAACTATCTGGTCACAATCAGCCCCTGTCACCCAGTCTCTCAATAATTTCATCACTCACTTCCGTGAAGTTTTTGGCCACTCAACAGCCGATCCTTCCATCAGTGATCAACTCTACCATCTCCGACAGGGAAACAAATCCATCCATGACTACGCCCTCCAGTTCCGCACTCTCGCTGCGGCTAGCGGATGGAATGAACGATCACTTCTAACCACTTACCGTCAGGGACTCGAACCCAGGTTGCGGTTGCAACTCGCGGGGTATGATGATTCTTGTGGACTGGAGAATTTAATCCAACTATCCATTCGTTGTTCAACCCGCATGCAGTCATGTTTTGAGGAATCAGCCCGACTTACCCGTTGCACTCCTCAACAGCGCCCCCAAGAAGCAAGCCGCCCTCCAGAACCAGTTCACGAACCCATGCAAACAGACAGTGCCCGCTTATCGTACACTGAGCGGCAGAGGCGACTTACCCATGGCTTATGTTTATACTGTGGAAATGGTGGGCACATAATATCATCATGCCCCATTCGACCTCCTCGACTCCTGGTGAGTGCAATTCAACCCTCTATATCCAGAATGAAACCCCTATCTACTGTTGTAATACTTACTGCCTCCACTGTATACATTCCAGTCCACGCCCTACTCGACACAGGGTCCGCCGGAAACTTCATTTCAGGGAGCCTCTGCCGCCAGCTCAACCTCCCAACCGTTACCAACCAAACCATATATCAAGTCCAATCGATAACTGGAAAACCCATCAGCCGCCGCCATGTAAGACTCAGTGCGGGTCCCGTTCAGCTACGTGTGGGTGAATTACATGAAGAACAACTCCATCTGCTGGTTCTGGAGGGATCCACAACAGATATAATCCTCGGACTTCCATGGTTTGCTCAACATGATCCCCAGATTTCCTGGCGCACGGGAGAAGTCCTGAAGTGGGGCAACCAGTGTTTCCCAACCTGTTTCCCACGTCTACCTCACCCAGCTCCTCGTCAAATCCAATCCCTATCGGTAAACTCCACCTCCATAGAAAGCCCTCTCGAGAAACAGTCTGTCTCTATACCCTCCTGTTATGCCCCCTTCAGAGATGTCTTCTGCCCGAAGAGGGCCTCCCAATTACCTCCTCACCGGCCATGGGACTGCACGATTGAACTGGTACCAGGTGAGCCAGTGCCCAAAGGAAAGATCTACCCGCTGTCTCTACCGGAACAGAAGGCCATGGAGGAGTACATCGAAGAGGCTCTTCAGCAAGGCTACATTCGCCCTTCGACATCCCCTGCTGCTTCAAGCTTCTTCTTCGTAGCAAAGAAGGACGGAGGCTTGCGGCCTTGCATTGACTACCGGGCACTTAACAAAATCACCATCAAGTTCCGATACCCCCTTCCTCTCGTCCCAGCAGCCCTGGAACATCTCCGCGGAGCCACCATCTTCACCAAGCTGGACCTCCGCAGCGCGTATAGCCTCATCCGGATACGCGAGGGGGACGAGTGGAAGACAGCTTTCGTAACACCTACTGGCCACTATGAATATCTTGTCATGCCGTATGGTCTTGTCAACCCCCCCTCCGTATTCCAGGACTTCATGCATGAGGTGCTCCGGGAGTATTTACACCGGTTCGTCTTAGTTTACATCGATGACATCCTCATCTACTCTCGGAGCTTGACCGAACATCGCCTCCACGTTGCGGAGGTCCTACAATGCCTACGCAAGTTTCATCTGTTCCTCAAAGCTGAGAAGTGTTCATTCCATCAACCGTCAGTACAATTTTTAGGATACAACATTGATAGTGGTGGCATCCGTATGGACGAGGGGAAGGTGGAAGCCATCAAGTCCTGGCCAGTCCCTTCCACCATTAAAGAACTTCAAAGATTCCTCGGGTTCTCCAACTTCTACAGACGATTCATTCAGAACTACAGTACCATTACCAGTCATCTCACCAACCTCCTACGTAACAAGCCCAAGTCTCTGTCCTGGACATCTGCTGCAACGGAAGCATTCGAACGCCTGAAGGACGCCTTCACCCGTGCTCCAATCCTCGTCCATCCTGATCCCACAAAACCCTTCATTGTGGAGGTAGATGCCTCTACTACGGGAGTAGGAGCTGTTCTATCCCAGCAGCAGGGGACCCCAGCCAAACTACACCCATGTGCCTTCTTTTCCCGTAAGCTCAGCCCGGCGGAAAGAAACTATGACATCGGCAATAGGGAACTTCTGGCCATCAAGTTAGCCCTCGAGGAATGGAGGCATTGGTTGGAGGGTTCACAACATCCATTCACCGTCCTAACTGACCACAAGAACTTACAATACTTGCGTGAAGCCAAACGGCTCAACCCTCGCCAGGCCTGTTGGGCGCTCTTCTTTACCCGTTTCAACTTCACCATCTCTTACCGTCCAGGATCCAAGAACACTAAAGCCGATGCCTTATCACGTCTACATACTCCACAGGAAACCAAAGAAGAACCTGAACCCGTCATTCCCGATAAACTCATTGTCTGTCCCATCCAATGGAGTATCGACTCTGCCACCTCCTCCAATGCTTCCACGGCCATTCCACCGGGCTGCCCACCAGGAATGCAGTATGTCCCTCGATTACAGCGCAATCCCCTAATCCACTCTGTACACACTTCACTGGGCACTGGCCACCCCGGGGCCAACAGCACCCTCTCGCTATTGAAGAACCGCTACTGGTGGCCCAACATGGCAAGGGACGTGAGAAGGTTCGTCCAGGGCTGTACAGAGTGTGCCATTTCCAAGAGTCCTCGCCACTTACCAGCAGGCAAGCTCCTCCCGTTGCCCGTTCCAAATCGACCATGGTCACACCTGGGGGTAGATTTCATCACCGACCTGCCAGATTCAGACGGTAACACATGCATTCTGGTGATTGTGGACCGATTTTCAAAGTCTTGTCGACTCCTTCCTCTCAGAGGCCTGCCCACAGCCCTGGAAACAGCCGAATTATTGTTCAACTTCGTCTTCAGATATTTCGGCTTACCGGAGGATATTGTGTCGGATCGGGGGCCACAATTTATCTCCCGGGTCTGGAGGGGATTCTTCAAACTCCTAGGTGTGACCGTGAGTCTGTCATCAGGATACCATCCCCAAACGAACGGGCAAACGGAGAGGAAGATCCAGGAAATCGGTCGCTTCCTACGAACCTTCTGCCATGACCACCAGGACTCTTGGAACCAGTTTATTGGCTGGGCCGAGTACGCCCAGAATTCCCTACGTCAACCTTCTACTGGACTCACTCCCTTCCAGTGTGTACTCGGTTACCAGCCACCCTTGTTCCCCTGGTCTGGGGAACCATCAGAGATACCAGCAGTGGATTACTGGTTCCGAGAGAGCGAGAGGGTCTGGGACAATGCTCACCATCATCTTCAGCGAGCAGTGCGCAGGCGCAAGATGACAGCAGACCTTCGTAGGTCCGAAGCCCCCCATTACCAACCGGGACAGAAGGTCTGGCTGTCAACAAGGGACATCAGACTGCGCCTGCCCTGTAAAAAATTAAGTCCCAGATATGTTGGCCCCTTCACGATCTTGAAACAAATCAACCCGGTCACCTTCCAGCTACAACTCCCTCCACAATATAAGATCCATTCCACATTCCATGTCTCACTGTTAAAACCTTACCACCCTCCTGTCTCTCCCTCCACAGAGCCTGGTCCAAGTGAGGAACCCCCTCTTCCACTGATTCTGGAGGATGGCGCCATATACAAGGTTAAGAAGATCCTGGATTCCCGGCGCCGTGGTGGTCAGCTGGAATACCTTGTTGACTGGGAGGGCTATGGTCCGGAGGAGAGATCTTGGGTCCCCAGGAATGACATTTTAGACCCAACCCTACTCGAGAAATTCCACTTAACCTACCCAGATCGACCAGCTCCCAGGGGAAGAGGTAGACCACCACGCCGTGGGGGTCCTCGGCCCTCTGGAGCTGGCCGTGGAGAGGGGGGTAATGTCACAGATCGACCAGGCTCCCACACCAGCCAATCACATCGCACATCCTCACCTGAATACTAATGGAGCACACCTGCACACACTCAGCACCTCATTACCACACACCATTTAAGCTCACACCTCACCACAGTTTAACGTCCGGTCTCGTTTACGCATAGTGACTTATGCTATCACAGCGACCTACCTGCTACTTACCTCCTTGTGTACTTACCTCCAGTGTTCTCTCCAGCGTCGTGTCTCCTGTGTTCCCCAGTCTGTCTGCTCCAGCGCTCTCTTCCAGAAGTCTGCTACTCTGCCTGTGTGAGGTGTGTGCTCTGATCCATATTGCTAATACTCCTGTCAAGACGAAGATCTCAAATCATCGTCTCATCAAACGTCATCTGATCTACTGGATATTCTACTCACCATATACAGTCACCATTTGCTCTGCTGATCCATAAATAAACATCTGTTGTTTCCCCGATTCTCCGTCTGAGTCTGCTGTTTATAACACCGTTATTCCTGGTGTGTTTTTCCCTCTCTATTTACAATACAGTACACACAGTTCATAAAGCTACTACGTGTGGAAGGATGGGGGAAAAGAAAGTGTTTGGAGAGAAAAAAAAAAAAACTCTCAAATCTCATCTGGGCTTCGCCTTAAGGCATATGAGAGACTGAGGAAAGATTCTATGATTCGAAAATTGAACTTTCTTGACCTGAGTGGTAAGCGCTATGTTTAGTGCAAACCGAATGCAGCACATCACCCCGAGAATATCATCCTGCTAACAGTGAAGTATGGTGGAGGAAGCATCACTCTTGTGGAGGGAAAGCTTTTCTGTGGAAAACTCATAAAGGTAGAAGGAAAAATGGATGGAGCAAACTCCAGAAATATCTCAAAGGATAAAGTGCTGCAATCAGCAAGAACACTGGCACTTTAAAGACACTTCATCTTCCCATAGCACCTGAAACATACAGTAAAAGCCACAATGGAGTGACTTCAAAGCAAAAAAGGTTAATCGTCTCGAGTGGCCCTGCCAAAAATTCAGACATCGGTCTTACTGAGCATCGCTGGAACGATTTAAAGATTGCAGTTCACGATCGATCCCCATCCAACCTGATGTCGCCTGAGGAATTCTGAAGAAGAATGGGACGAGTGAAATATCCTCTGCCAAGATGTGTAACACTGATACAGACGTATCCAGGGAAACCTATAGCTGAAATATAATTAAACGCAAACTACTGTACTCATACACAAGTCTATGGTGTTTAATAAATAAATAAATAAAATTCTGTCAAGCTCATGTCATTCCAAACCAAACATGCTTATTTCTTCGTGGAACACTAATGAAGTTATTTAGCAGAATATGGACATACATTTGTGTTTCAAAGAGAGAAAGTAAGTCATAAAGATCTGGAATGACATTATTGCAACCTCACATATTTTCAAATTAAACAGTATATTCTGAAGAAGACAAAACGACTGAATATATATATATATATATATATATATATATATATATATATATATATATAAATGGAGCCATGTCGACTGAAAAAGGTATGTTGTTTCAGAGGTAGAGCAAGTTATTACATTCTGAGAAAAAGCTATGAATGTAATTTCTTAAAAATAACCTGATGAATTATGTAGAATAAGACAAGGAACATGCATTAAAAAGTAATAGTGGACAAATGTGGAATGAATAAATGTATCTGACAGTCAATACTGGCCATTCTGTCAATACTGCTGGAGTTATAAGGCAGGGTAGTGTTTTATTCCAGATGTTTTCCTCTGGTGTTGGGTCTGCAGTACACTGACTCGTGCAGTAGATGGCACTGCATATATGCTGCTGTGTGAACTGAACGCTTGAACTAACAAAGCAAATGCTTTAACTAGATAGAACAACTCTTATGTTCTGGATTTTTCCTATGAGAAACTCCTCTTGTTTGGGGAAGGAAAGCACAAGAGATTGAGCTGCAGTGTATTTATTGCTAAACATAAGCAACCAGATACTACTAAATTATTCATGTCCATAAATAAAAAAGAATAATCATCAACAGAAACCAAATTGAACAGAAACTCAAACCCTTTAGATTTAGGGGAGCCTAATGATGGTTAATGTAATATTTCACCGAGCAATATCACCTAACCCATATGTCTTTAACCTGACTTACTTTCTTCTGTGGAACATAAACAAAGATATTTTAAAGAATCTTGGTATCCAAACAATTTTGGTAAGTGACTTCCACTGACTGAACAGACAAAATACAGAGACATTTCGCAAAATATTTTATATGTTTTGCAGGTTTGTAACATCACAAGGGTGAGTAAATGATGACAGATTTTTCATTTTTGGGTGAACTCCTTTAAATCCTGAGTGTCACTTCATCCATTTGCTTAGAATCTATTCTAGATCTAAGCATCACCAAGCAATCAGTCATGACTGACAAGATTTCCAGGTATGTTGGCCAAGTCTTACATCAGTTTCCTCTACATAGTCTAAAAGCTGGAGGAAAAAAACTTAAACTAGCCAAAGGTTAGGCTGGTCTGTTTGGAGGGTTTTAGAGGGGTTGTGGGCACTTTAAAGCTCATCGGACACAGAGACCAGCTGGCAGATCAGTTAAAAACCAACTTGGCCGGCAAGTCCAACCACCTGTCTGGCAAATATACTTCTTATGGATGCTCATTAGTGAAGGAAGTGTTTAACTCTTGAGTCTAGGACCACCAGGGGCTCCAACTGTTCAAAAGAAACATATAAAAAATAAACAATAATAAAATACGTATATGTTTTTGTTTCATTTCACTTTCCATAGACTGGTCAGAAAACATAAATTTTATTATATTGATAGCCCTAGTTGTTTGTTTGTTTATAGGTTTAATAAGTATCTTATGTTTAATAAGTATCTTATGTTCACCAGGGCTGCATTTATTTGATTAAAAATACAAAAAATAACTATTTTCTATTTTAAAATGTAATTTATTCCTGTGATGCATAGCTCAAGAAAAATCAATGTTGAAAACAGTTGTGCCGCTTAATATTTTTTTGTGGAAACCGCGATACTTTTTTTTTCTGGATTCTTTGATGAATAGAAAGTTCATAAGAACAGCCATTTATTTGAAATAACAATGTAAAAGTATTTAGATTCACTTTTGATACATTTTTATCAGTCCTGAATAAAACTATTAATAAAAGTATTAATTTCTTTAAAAATTACTGACTCCAAACTTTTGAATGGTAGTGTAAAAAAAAAGATACATTGTAAAAGACACAAATTAATAGAAAGCAAATATTTTCAATACGATATTTTAGAAACATGGACAGTAATTTTAAAGTTGCCATCTCTTAAACTCCACCCTCGTTTTTTGATAGGCTAGTTTAAATATTTTAAAATATATATATTTAAAAAAAAAAAAAAAAAAAAAAAACAGTTGGGACCATTCCCTTTGTTTTTTCCTATGGCTGTCAAAGAGACAGGTGTGATTTCTCAAGAAACCTACTTGAGTGATATCTGTCCAGATTTTCCAGGAAAATATGCCTTATACCTCCTTTAACGTTTGCAATTATACAACGTTGATTCTGATGGGCTTACCAGCGTCTTTCTAGAGTCAAGACAAGAAAACAACTCTCTCTCTCTCACCAAACACACACATAAGCATGTACGCAGAAACAGAGGCATCAACAGAACTCATTTAGAGAGCTACGGTAGCGCCTGAAGCAACTGTCCATTTCCTCACATACCAACACCCTAATGTTCACAGCAAACAATTAATGATAAAAGCAAGTGCTCATTAAGAGCGATGTTCTCATTAAAACCAATGATTAAGAGTTTGTTATTTATACCATAACTGTAATTCAACACCCACTGTGAATCTCAAATCCACGCTGCACTTCCAGTTATTTATTTATTTATTTATTTTTAAGACGATAGATGTTAGTTCAGGGGAGCAGGGTTGTATAATAGCTTGTAATGTTTTAAATGTTGTTAGCTGTTACCCTTGAGCTCTGGCAGATGGAAAGCATGCAAAGACACATCGTCTCTGGGGTGGGACTCGCAAAGCTATTTACACATTTCCTTTGCCAAACGGAGAGCGTAATTATCTGTCTCAAAGAGAAATCAATCCAATACCATGGAAGGCCTCCAAAGGCACAGCAGCAATATGAAAGCTACAAACGATGATGATGAAAAAATGAGCTGTATACGGCCGAGCCTCTTTTTTTTTTTTTTTTCCTGTGACTGTTCTTGGGTTTGAAGTCTAGCAGAAAGTCTGTCTTTGAGCAGCGTTAGCATACAGCTTTAAACCTCCGTGAAGAACAGCAGCGCGCTGCACACACCAGATGGGACTCGCTCGCTTCAATCCGTATTACTTTGTTTAGCCAAACATATTGTTTATTTCCCTGCAAAAAAAAAATGAGAGAAAAATACAGAAAAGCACACTTGTTGACTAAGAGTTGTTAAACTCGCACATTTCCTTAATCAGGGTTAAAAGAGCACAGGTGAGAAGAAATGCCTAAAATGTAAATTAAAGCAGCTGATATAAATGGTTGAACACGGTAAAAGTGTTCAAACACTGCAAAAAGAAAGGTAGATATAAAAAGTCAATAGGAAAATAAGATGTGAGTTTAGTTATTACTATTACGACAGATCCAGGGAGCGAAATACCAGATAAAACAACCAAAATACAAATAGATACAAAAGTTAAGCTAAAAACATTGAAATATTAAATAGATCTAAATAGATGAAATAAATCTGATTGAGTCTGTTTTACAAATGCTGCAATCTCCTATTTGCAATTAAGGACAAAACTTGCTTAAAAGGTAGATTTTTTTTTTTTTTTTCAACAATTACGAAACAGCATGAGAGTTGAAACTTTGACTAACATACTGTACTGTTTCAGTGGCTCATTTACAGTAGCATGTGTCACAACTTTGTAAGATATGTAGTAGACGGTTAGGTGCTATCAGGTCCTGTGAGAGGTTTAATGAGATGGTAGGACTCCAGACTGACTTTATTAGAGCTGAGAGCATAGATGTGTGAACTGAAGCGGTGGAGTTGGGACAGGAGGCATCTGAGGTAAGAGAAAAAGCAAGCATCCTGAGTTAACAATCTGCCCTCCACTTCAGACACCAGCTCAGTTTAGCATTTCTTGTTCTATAGGAGTTATAGAATGTTTGGCTAGAAAGTAATGTAGCATGTTAAGCCTGATGCAGAACAGTTTGAGCTTGTAAATAACATGATAATCAGCCTAATAAGCTAAAATAATATTCAGAGGAACTCCACCATTCTGGGAAAGAGCACATTAAAAACTTATTTTTAGCACTTAACTAACTAACTAACTAACTAACTAAATAAATAAAAATACTTTTAAAAATTAACTTATTTCAATTTTCATAATCATTAGCCAAGTGTTACATTAATATATATATATATATATATATATTAATTCTAAGGTAAGATAATTATTTTTAACTATAGCAGAATAATTTTTCTCTCTCAGAAATTTCAGAAATGCAGTGAATTTATTTTTGTCAATCTGTAGTAATGTAATAGTTTTAACTTAAAGAAAATACAGTCATCATATACCACATTACACTAATATACATCATGTTATGATTATCATATATACCGTAGTACTATGGTACAAGTCCATAAATCTATAACTTTTTTTTTTTTTTTTGTTAGTGCAACAAGAAAGAAGAAAAAAAAGACACTAAACTGACATTTAACAAATGCAGAAATACCATTTATCACATTTTCTTTTTAAAATTAATTAGACAAAAATATTAAAGCATGTAGTCTAATACATTAGACAGTGTTATTTTAGTATAATTTAGATTGTTATTGTCTACCCGATCTCATGATGAAAACGTACCTGTGGGAACTTTTTCGCAAGACACGAAATACGTACCAGTAATTATACATCACTGCAGTTTTAAACAGAAATTGAACACTAGAGACAGTAAAACATCGAGCACTTGTAATTGTTTTTGTACACGGTTATGATTACAGCTCCATATATTTCGCTTTCCAGGCGTAACAAGCTTGCTCGGTAGCTCAGCCAACACAGAATTGGACTTAGGATGTGGAATCCTTGGGTATGAATCCCATCAAAAACATGACTCACAATGAAGGAGATGAGAGATCGAAAAACAAGCTAAAACAGCATCTTTGCAATTGCGTTTTTACATCACATTCGCTTTTGTTCATACTACCAGGTAGGTTAGGTGTAGTGCAGATGGTACGTTATTTTAAAACGTTACGGAGCATTACAGTTATAGCGCCACTCAATTCAACATTTCAAGTCAGAACTGCAAAACCTACAAAACCATCGTCACATAAAACGTACCATATGTACGTTCATCTGTTCCAGGGAAAAAAAAAAGTACACTCTTTTAGCGCCACCCAGTGGACATTTCAGATCAAATGTGTCATGAAATGTACATGGGTGTACGTATTTCGCGTCTTGCAGAAAAAGTTCCAAAAGGTTCATTTTCATCATGAGACCAGGTTGGTTATAGTTTTTATTTTTATAATTTCTGTTTTTATTTTAATTTTAGTTCATGTTTTAGTAATTTTGCTAAATATGGTTTTAATTAACTTTATTTCAGTTTTAGCTTTCAAAGAATTTTTTAATGTCTTTTTATGTTTTATATTTTATTTCAGTTAAAGCTTATTTAATTTCTTTCTTTTTTTTTTTAGTTAACAACAATAACTCTTGCATCTGACGCTGTCATAGGCATCAGGTCGTCCTTTGAAATGACAAAATCTATGACATTCTCTTTCCGTCAAAATCCTTGGATCGTTTTTCTCTCTTCAACTGTAACATTACAGCTCCTTGGGCCCTCGGCGGCCCCTAAATCATCCCACACCTCAATAAAATGTTTCATCTTGTTGAAGCGCATCAGCGACACACCCCTGTTATCCAGACTAGAGAGAGAGCCTGCAGTGACTGCCATCTCTGCATATTAATTTACGTTAGGTCTGTTTTCGCTTGGCAGGTGTGGGTCTCTACGAACCAAGCAGGCCAATGCATCACCTTCTAGTCTCTGAGGAGAGAAAGATCTATATTAGGATGTCAGTGCTAACAGCTAATCATTAGCGGAGCCTTTCCTGGCCTGTAATTAAAGTGCCGGGCTTCATTTTGCCGAAGGTTAAAGGCAACGTTGTTGAGTTAAAAGAGCCACATATAAAAACCCCAAGAGATGGACAGACACTTGACGGGTTTCGGAAACAGTAAATCCAACGTTGCTAACATATCTGTCGCTTTTACAACACGTTTGAGTTCTTTTCTCAGTGTCTGTAATGCAGAAGCAGTCTCAAAACATTAAACAACAGGAAAAACCCAGCAATGATTTATGGCATCTCAAAAGCCTGCAAAGTCCCGACAAGCTGTGATGAATGAACGCTAATGCTCAAGATTAATCTGTATAATGCTAACTAACAGGTCTGACTGGAGGAGCTTAAGAGCAGCTCTCTCTGTTCGTGATCTTACAGCAGTATCACAGAAAATATGAAAGTGTTTGTCAGATCGGAGAGAAGGAACAGAGCTGGAGCGAGCTAGCTTTGAGTCGTAGCCTCATACAGAATGTGATGAATGGGCTAAAGCGGGAGCGATCCATCACGAGCAGGAGCATTAATTAATGTTGTAGGAGGAATGCCAGAAAGACCTGTTTCACATCAGCAAAAAGAAAGAGAGAGAGAAACAACCAACGAGAGAGAGAGCGAGAGAGAGAGAGAGAGAGAGAGAGAGAGAGAGCTCTCGCTTTTCCAGCACTAGCACAAATTTTAGCCTCCCCAGCAACAAAGGCTAAGCAAGCTAAGTGTAGTGTTTGCGTTGACAGAAGCATAAACGTATAATATCAAACAGGGGTGTAATCTGTGAACTCTAGGACACCATCTGCAAATGTTACCTCACTGATTCAGCTCATGACTTTAAATATTAAAAGCTTCAGTGTTAGCATTTAGAAATATATGAGATAATATTTTTAGTTATCTTTTTGAATTGACAAGTTAAATTAAGCTAGACTTTCAATTAGAAATCTAGTTTTTTTGCTACTGGTTACTTATTGAGGGAAATACACACACACACACACACACACACACACACACACACATATATATATATATATATATATATATATATATATAGTCGATTAAATTTTTCAATCGGAGCAGGTTTTTTTTTTAATGTTTTTGAATGAAGTCTGTTATTTCTCACCAAGGCTGCATTTGTTTGATCACAAATACAGTAAAAATAGTCATATTGTGAAATATTATTTCAATTTAAAATAACTGTTTTCGATTTGAATAGATTTTAATATGTAATTTATTCCTGTGATGGTAAAACTGAATTTTCAGCATCATTACTCAAGTCTTCAGTGTCACATGATCCTTCAGAAATCATTCTAATATGTAAACCATTATACTTTTTTTCCCCACCCAGGATTCTGTGATGAACAGAGAGTTAAAAAGAACATTTGTTTGAACATGTAAAAAAATAATAATAAATAAAAAATTACTGGTACTTTTGATCAATTAAATGCTTCCATGCTAAATTTCACGTCCATCATAGTTTGAAGGACAGAATTCAGCAAAACCTTTTCTAATTTAAGGCAGTTTTGAATTAGATGAGTGAAACCAACATTTGAACAGACATTTTTGCGATTCAAAATTATGGATATATCTATGTAACAACAAGCCCCTGTCTTCTCTATAAATCATATTGTTATTAGGATTTTCCTTTTAGGCATCAACAAAAGAAGACCTTATATGTGACCAAGACATTTTTCCAGAGCTTTCTCAACCATGTCAACATAACATTCACACTCAAGTTCTTCCCATAATTACCAGAACAATAGCTTCTTAAATACATAGAACTACACAACAGAGGTCTGTTCTTCTGACTTTGAACTGTCTACAAAGAGTCCAAAACTTCTTTTGAGCAAGAATCATTGACTAAAGATGCATTTTAGGCTAAAGGAACTGCTAGCCCATTTATAAACACTCCTTAATGAGCCGGCTGGCCAGCTGCCTATGAAAAATAAAGCTTGCCATTTATTAGCAGTGTGATTAGCTACTACACCCACTTACAAACCCCTGAGACAAAACCGCTTGTACACCTCACTGGCAATTCACCACTTTGTTAAATCTGCATTTTGCAGCACATCTCCTGTGTTTTGTAAAGTCATAAGAAGCTACTCTAAGGCAGTTGAGCCCGTGAACCCTTGCGTCTCTGTAGTATTTCAACCGTTCCTCATTACGACCACTATAACCAGGCTGATGGATGCAGAAAACATCCATCACTCCACCATGCAGCGCTGCAAGCAGGTCAAACATTACAGAAGTGAAATTATCACTGCCCATCATTTTTTCCCCAGGCATTAAATGTGGCATTTGTCACAAGGCTGGTCCCCAATCTGCTGCTTTAAAAAAAAGTGTAAGAGAGCGCTGGTGTGAAAAAAAAATCTCTCCTTGGACCATTTAAGACAGGCAGAACTTATAGATGCGGCAGAAGTAAAGGCTGTGTCTAATAATTAATTAAACACAGTTTTATGTTCAAAGCCATGAATACTAACGCCCTTGTGAGTTCTTATTTTAACTTTTTTTTTTAATGAACTACTTGTTGAGCCTTGCTTAACATGAATTTCCAGTTAAACTTTGTCCTCAGTCATTTAGGTCACATGCAGTAATGAGTATGTACACGTTTTGCAGGCTACTGTATGATAGTGCAAAGGATTCTCAATATTTCATTTACAACGTGAATTTGTTCTAACATTGTCAAATCTGGATTATTCTAAATGTATTCTAAATGAGGGGCGTGTGCCTGAAGTTAGTAATTAGCATAATACAGACTCAAACCATTTCCATAAGGGCTTTCCGCAGTTGAAACACAATCGAAATTGCATAGACTTCAGGTAATCAACAGCATATTTATGCAGACTGTACAAATAATTAAACATTACCACACAAAGTGTGCTGAGAGACTGCGTTATTCCACCAAAGGTAAACAAACGCTTGTGATTCAGATCAATAGTATTGCCCAATAAATCAAACTGAGTTACTTACTACATTTTTGGACGCAATATGGCCTGTTACTTTATTTGTTTTGCCAGCGAAAACAGTTCAACTTCAGAGCAGAATCAGTTGTTATGTATCTTCAGACCAGTAGGCTTTCCTAAATTAATCAGTGTTTTGAACGAATCGCTTGAGTAAATGATTCCTGAATGAATCAGTGCTCTGTACAAATCCATTGAATGAATGATCGATGATTCACTACTTAAAAATTCCACTAATTTACAATACATTTAAAGTGTGAACTTACCAGTGAATAAGAAATGTCCGCACATAGTTTTTTGTGCGTATATGTGCGGTTAATGAATGAGACTAAATGACAACTAATGATTTATATAAGACATTTTATATGCATATGCCACTGCAAAATTAAATATGCGCCAATGTAAAGTGAAATGACATTGTGCCAGAGCATTCAGCTGATTATTTCCCAGTCGGCTCTTATAATAGGACTCATCCGTGCGTTATAGCTTGCCTCAGTTTATGTTTTATGCCTTATTTTTCCGTTAGAATAATAAATACAGCCAGCTCCAGAGGTGTCTTGAAATATTTCATGGTTCTTGCCAATGACATTATGCTTGAGTATCTTCTCAGCAGTCCTGGCTCGCTGTATTTGAATTTATGTAGGGCTGTAAAAGTTAAATTGATTTCCGATCAAGCAGAGGAGCTGGACTGGGTCTCATCCAGTCCCATTAGCTCTGCATCAGAGGAGACACGTGTAATTGCTGCCGATCACATATTAGAGTGAACCTTCAGCGACTGCTGACTGTGCGGAGACAGAAGCAGAGGTAACAAAGATGCCAACACTCATTTAAAAGCTATTTCTGAGGTTTTGTGTTGCAAATGTAATGTAGCTCGGAGAATTGAAGACATGGCAAAATTGGTAAAAAGCAAAAAGTTTGTTGAATATGCAGTGTAGGCCTCCAAATAATGAATGAATGTCATTCATCAAATGTAAAACCAAAGTTGCATTTATTTTAACAATACAGTTAAATTAATGTCTAATTAATATTCACGAGCCTCTCTTCTGATTGGCCAGTTGTTTTCTGAGTGACGCACGGCCAGGCCAACCATGGGTAACTAGAGCTGACGTCACAATTACGTCACAGTGCTAGCTGGAGGAAAACTGGAGGCGGCCCAGATTCGGCTACATAAGGAGCTTAAAATATCATCTTGTTGTGATGTTGGGTGCCAGAATCGACGTAATAAAGCCTCAAATTACAAATTTGATCGCACACCTGCTGCCACTGCCAGACAAAAAAAAAAAAAAAACGACAATAGCTGTGGGTTAACGCGATAAAACGAGCGGACTGGACAGAAACGATCGTCAAAAATGCTCGCGTTTCAGCGCACACTTATTATCAGAAAAGGTTCAATAAAGTATTGTCTTTTGTTGTTATGGGCACGTCTAAAGGTTTCTTATGCATCTCACGACTATGTAGTGTGTGAATTAATGTCTGTGTGCATGTGTGTAAAACAACAAACTGACAATTTATATATAATCATTTGTAATTGTATATACAGTGTTGTGATTAATTGTGGCTGGAATAATAATGTAGCTGTAAAAATAGTTGCCTGCTGAAATTGAAATGTATATACATCTTCATCATGACTAGACAGACACAGTGAGTTTGTCTTTACTATACACGTTAGATGTGAGCCACCTCATAGTAACAGTCCTGTCAGATCGTCCATCCTTTGAGTGAGCGTGTCGGCCGATCTGGTTTCGTCAGTTAAAGTTAACCTTTTTGACATGTTTCAGTGTTGTTGTTGCTCAGCAATGGCATGGACGCGATGTTGTCTGGGGGTTTGGCAAAAGGACGGTGGGTGGTGCTCGGGGTGATGACTGAAGGCGGTTACTGAGTAGATCGGACGTCACAGTTTTACGGAAGTCAAAACGGCTCGTGAAAAGGCACAGCTACTTTATGCAGGCTGTGTGCATTTTACTGTGGACTGACTGTTTTGACACTTATATGGTAGTTACATAGCCCCTAGACCTCAGTTATCATGAAAAAAGCCAGGAAATTTCAGTTTTGACAATATGGGACCTTTAAGGTTTTTTTTAAATGTTACTACTTGTTTCAAAAGTAACATTTCCATAATATTTGCAAAATAATAAAATGGAATGTTCCCTTAATGTTCTTAAAACCAAGAAAAAAAAAAAAACATTTAAACATTGAGAAAAAAAATATTTACGTAGCTTAATGGCAATACGTAAATATTTATGTTAACTGAGTTTGAGCACCTTATCCTTTAAAATAAATTTTGCCAGTTTTTTTATTTTTTTCTTCACAAAAGAAAATTGTTCCAGAGGAAACCAAAGCATCTGAGAATAGTTAGTTCTCAGATAAATTATAATTTGCAAGATTTTGTTTAGCTACACAACACCATTTTCAACTAAAAATGGAAAATCTTTTATGCGTTTTTGCTGTTCATTTAAGTGATAACAGAATTTTGGGGCCTGAAAACACAAACTTTTGAAAACGGGTTTCAAAGTGCAAGTTTTTGAAAACAATACCATTATAAATTACGAAAACTTTTACGAAAATTTGTGTAAACAGTGACGTCATGCACATGCGTATTACGTTCAGTCTATAGGAATGTGTATGTGCGCAGATGCTTAGTGTTTTTTTTTTACAAAGTAACATCGCCAACTACTGGCCTGGCATGCATATTACAGTATCTGTGTGGACGGGAATCGTTTTGACAACATTTTTGTCTTTACACAAACCTTTTCAAAGACGCAAAGGAAAAACTTTCCTGTTTTTAGTACAACTATTGTCATGTAAACCTACCCGAATGCAAGAAATTAACTCTTTAAATTAAAAGTCTAAATACTTTTTGAGACCACACTTCAGGTATGTGCCTATTCAGTGAGGTCATTGCCAAATTCTTACATTTATTTTTATAATTATGAGTAGACGCCTGTTTATTATGGTCTTCTGATTGCATGAAATATTAATCAGATCAGATGCATACCTGAGTCTGCCATGTGATCAACTGTTTGGCTAGGGCTCTTACTAATCATGTCGTTGATAACAAATGAGATCCAAAAGCACCAAAGCATAATCTCCAAAACCCCCTGTGCAACTCCCATCAAAAACAGATTCACTTCAATGATTATTCCCAATTTGCTATTTACAAACCAAAGATTTATATCCCCAATTTTTTTCCTGACATTCTACAAATAGATTGTTCCGGGTGGGACCCAACAGGAGCTCTGTGGGACATTTATAACACACTGTGTAATTCATCTCTTTTGAAACACTCGCTCAAGCCTCAAAAAAGCATTATTTTAGCTGTCATCTGCCTCCTTTCTGATCAATACCAGAAAAAAGGAGAAAGCATAAAAAGTTAGATTTGATAGAGAAAATTCACTCCATGGGTGGGAAATGGGGTGAAAATGCTCGCTTCCTCCGAACTGTGATTAGTTTTTACGGTTTTCTGTGGATTTCCAAATCGCTCAGTCTGACTTTGAGTAGTGAAAACTGGTCTAGGATCAGTTTATGAGGACATTCTCTTCAGCTCAACCAGGGCTGATTATCCCTGATGATTTATTGTTTTGTCAACAGCAGTGTACTGGGTTTTAGTAATATCTCATTCTGAAGCAGATCAAATATACATTGTCGTTAACAACACACCCGAATGAAACATAGGAGAGCCAATAAATGATTTTGCCTGAGAAGAGAGCTTTAATGTAAAATAAATGAAAAAGGTTCTAACGTCCACTGAATGTGATTATATTGTTTTGATGTTTCAGCTCTGGAAAATCAATGTGTCTAACTTTTTAGTGAGTCTAGACTTATTAGGCGCTTGGTTCATAAATAAATGGTTATTTTGAGTTGACTAAAATATGTGATACTAAATATTTTGTTTAAGGACTTAGGGAAATCATTGATTTTGTGTCGTTATTGAGAAACTAAATAATACTCTCTGTGGATGTGAAATTGCACAAGCACCCATTTCAATTTGTAACTAACTTTGTCATATAAAAATGTAAATGTTTGGTTTCATACACTGAAGAGAGAGAAAACAAACTGGTACTGTATTGGGAATTTTTTATCAGGACATCATCCATTATTATATTTAACGGACATTTCATTTAACCCTAAAATACAACACAATAAAGTGAAAAAAAATAAATAAATAAATAAAAATATAAAAAACAAATTGTTCATTTTAATACAGCACACTGTGCCCAACATTTTTTTTATAGAACAATCATAATTTTTTTTCAAAATGATTCACTTTATCATATTGTCATAACAAATGAAAAATTAATAATATTCATTATGCATTACCATATTAAATTGATCAAAAGTGACAAAAGATATTAATAGTGTTAAAAAGATTTGTATTTCAAATAAATGTACACAACAAAACTAAGAGAACCGAACATGCCACCTCCCGGGCACCGTAGTTTTCAATGTTGATAAAACAGAAAAATATTACTGTTTTTTTTTTTTTTTTTGAGCAAATTAATGCAAACTTGGTGATAAAACACTTACAAACCGCATACTTCTTTAGATCAGTTAAATATATTTTAACTATTGTTGGCACCTTATTTGTTACTTTGTTTCTTTGACACTTCATATGACGAATACCAGCACTAATTGTATAACAGAGATGTCCACTCATAAACATATAAATAGGAAAAATGGGAGGCTGTAGTCCTGCCTTTCAAATAAAACAGCCAATTGTGTTTATTTACATATATTAGCTGGAACTGCTTGAAAAAAAAAAATAAATAAAATAAAAACATTTTTTTAGGCATGATTTAAGCTTAAAGGAAAATTCTGTCACTGTTTATTTACCCCCATGCTGTTACAAACCTGTATGGCTTTCTTTGTGTTCCACAGAGTTTTATATAAATATACGCAGTAGGATCAGTTGGAGGAACAGTATTTTTTGGAATATACTTATGTCTGATAGACAATAAGCTTTTATTGACTGGATATCATTAAAATAACCTCTCTCTCCGCTCGGACAGCAGATGTCTCTGTGTTGGTGTTGACTGGTTTGATCAAAAGTCCATCAGTAATTCCTCTGTCCTTGTGGCACTGGCTGCCTCATTTATAATCTCATAACAGATGCTCTGAGGGGCTCATCCTTATAGGAGAGGAGGCTTCATGCATCAGTACTTCCTGCCTGCATTCACAATGAAGAGAAAGTCATGGTCAGCCGGACACGACACTCCACATGTAAAACATCATCTTGCCAAGGAAACTCAGAGAATAAATCGGTGGAGTTGTGGAGGAGGAAAGAGGTTTCAGTGGCACGGTGCAAAAATATGTCTTAAGGGACCTATGCTGGAAAATTAGTGCTATAAAGAAATATGTGACATTAAAGCCTAATGGAACTCAAAGTAAAACCAAATGCTGGGTTTTATGAAGTGCGCATTTCAGGAATGGTGCTGAATACACTGGGGAAAAACTGTATGGTGGTCCCAATCTTGCATATGCAGATTTATTATAGACATTAAAGGAATAGCTGTTCAAAAAATTAACAATTTTGCCATCTCATGACAAAACCTGTATAACTATTTTCCTTCTGTGGTACACAAAAGATGTTTTTTTTTTTTTTTTTAATTGTTTTCAGTGTGTGTTTTGAATCCTATTGACCTTCACTGAATGCACAATAATAGTTCAAAAATATTATTTGTGATCTGCAGAAAAAAAAAAAAAAAGTTGTACAGGTTTGGAACGAGAAGAGGGTGAATAACTGATGACAGAATTTTTATTTTTGGATGAACTATCTTTTTTAGGTTTAGTGTTGCTGGTGTAACCTAATGTATTTAAACTAATGTATTTAAACTAATGTTTTTTTTATTTTTTTTTATTTTTTTTGTTTTGTTTTTCTCTGTTGAACACAAAAGAAGATATTTTGAAGAATGTTGGTAACCGGACAGTTGACGGCAGCCATTGACTTCCATTGAATTTTTTCATTTATTTTTTATTTTTTCCTTACTATGGAAGTCAAAGGCTACCGTCAACTGTTTGGATACCAACATTCTTCAAAATATCTGCATTTGTGTATCTGCATTAATTTAGTAAAGAAACAGTAAAGTTGTACTATTGTGAAATATTGCAATCTCAATTTTTTTTTTTTTTTTTTTTTGTTTCTGTTTTAATATATTTTAAAAATAATATATTCCTTTGAATTTCCAGCATCATTACTCAAGTCCTTCAGAAATCATTCTAATATGGTGATTTGCTTTTCAAGAAATATTTATTATTATTATCAGTGTTATTATAAATGAATTTCCTTAACCTAAACTTTTGAAAGCTGAGTTGATTCAGAAATGTTATTAATTTTGACGCTAAGGTACAGTGTAAGAAAAACACTCCACAGCAGGTGTAGACAGTGGAGTTGAGAGTTCCAGTAGTCTTCCAAGACTTTGTCCACGCTTCATGTCACAGACTGATCGCAAAGAGCTTGTGTGTGTCTGAGAGAGAGAAGGGGACAGAGCCTGCATACTCATTAGCTGAGCATGCTGGGATGCCTGTTTATGTCACAACAGTGGTCGTGATGCTTCCCTGAGATTTATTCACAACACCTACGAAAACAGGAGAACCTAGGCAAGAAGTGCAGATGATCTTATGTGCAGTCGTGTCTTTCGGAACCAATGAGGACTGATGCAACATCTTTGCAGAGGGTTGCAGAAGTTTGCAATCATGCTATCCCGTACATGTAGCATTAACACACTTCAGTAATCAAATTCTGTGCTATGTTTCTCTCAGGTATTCCCAGCTAACAAAATATGTTCTAAAAATGTCTGTATAATGTTCTCATTATGTTATACAAACATTATTTCTGCATGGTCTCAATGTTCAAAACATCCAGTTTTTAAAATTTGTTTTATTTGTTAAAGGGATAGTTCACCCAAAAATGAAAATTACAACATGGTTTGCTCACCCTCAAGCCATCCTAGGTGTATATGACTTTCTTCTTTCAGTTGAATACAATCAGAGTTATATTAAAAAATGTCCTGGCTCTTCCAAGCTTTATAATGGCAGTGGATGGTGGTCGAAATTTTGAAGGAAAATAAAGTCCATCCATCCATCATAAAAAGTACTCCACATGGCTCCAGGGGGTTAATAAAGTGAATCGATGCATTTTTGTAAGAAAAATATCCAAATTGAAAACTTTTTGAACTGCAATTTCTAGCTTCCACTGACTGTCGTACGCGCGTTCATGACGTAGTCATAGCATAATATGCTAATCTTGCGAGAACCAAGTTTTGTTTACAGCAAAGGTAAACCAGTCTCCTCTTGGCTTATATCGAAATCCTCAAACATTTTTCTTTATAAATCCTTGTTTTGTATAATTCTTGACCAGTGGTTTGTTTTGCTTTCTCCTCTGCGCTTCCACATTCGTCACTTTTTAGCGGAGCTTACGCTAAGCCTACGTCCTACATCATCCAATGGAATGCCACAGTCAGTGAAAGCTAGAGATTATGATTCATAAAGTTTTAAATATGGATATTTTCCTTACACAAATGCATCGATTCACTTCATAAGGCCTTTATTACATTCTCTGAACTTTCTAAAACAAAAACATATTTAAAAAACATTAGATGAATGTTCAATTAAAACATTTCATAAAAATGCTTAATGAACAGTGTATAAATAATGTTTTTATGCTAACGATTGAACAACATTATTAAAGACCAGAAACATTGAATGAACTAAGCAACAGTGCAACATTCAGCATAACTAAGATTTTTTTAAGATGTTTGCATGTTTTTGAAAGACGTCTCTTATGTTCACAAAGGCTGCATTTATTTGTTCAAATATACATTTCAAAATAATGAAACAGTGAAAATTCAGCTTTGCTATAACAGCATTAAAAATAGACTGTAAAATAGCTTATTTCTCTTTTTGCTGTATTATTACCAACTTTGAACTTTTTAACAACTTGCTTTCAATTGCACAGGTTTTGTATTTCTTTCTGGAACTGATTGAAAATAGGGCCTCACTGATGCGAAAGCTTATGCACCTGTTTTTGAGTGAATATTGCCAAAATTATCCACAAATAATATATTTTTTATTTGTTTACTTATATTTTTTCATTCAAAATCTTAGGTATAACAGCTCAGATCACTGAGGCGATCAATCAGTTACAAAAAGAAGAAGAAGAACAAAAAAAACCTTTGAAATTACCTTTGGTAACTGAAAGAAAACAAGTTGATAAAAACATCCAAAATGTGGTGATAATGAGAGATTTACAAGCAATTTTTAAAAGGCCAATCAGTCAGAAACACCAAATTAGGAAAAGGATTTGATCACACTTTATTTTAAGGTCCAATTCTCTCTATTAACAAACCATTAACTATTAACTATTTGCTATGTATTAATAGTTAGCAAGGTAGTTGTGAAGTTTAGGAATTGGGTAGAATTAGGGATATGTGCTTTATAAGTACTAATAAACAGCCAATATCTTAACAATAGGCACGCTAATAAGCAACTATAGTGGGAACTGGTCCCTATACTAAAGTGTTACCAAGGATTTTTCAGCACAGCACAGCACAAGGGATATACTGTATGTATAATCAGTTTTGCATGATTATCAGTTTTGATTCCAGAACATCATGTCTGTAAAACCATCATATCTGTGAAGCCAAATGACATGGAAAGGAATACGAAAATAAATAAGTAAACAAAGTTTACTGCAGCTACTTTGCAGCATTAATAATTAACCTGTGAAAGCATCCACACACACAAACCTGCCAACACCTCTCCCCAGCTGGAGTACAGGTCTCTGTGGAACAGTCATATCAGAGTGTCTACAGAGTACACATCTGTGTGAAGACATATGGGTGAGACCTGTGAGTGCACACATGCTCACCAAACCACAGGCACCTGCACTCCCTCTACGCCGTAATTACATTTACTACTCTATTTATGGGCACTGCAGCGCACACACTGGGTGATCAGAGACATCACTTTCGGCTTTTCAATTTATAGAGACAGATGCAGATGTGCTCTGCTGGAAAGGACATGATGATGGCCTCAGAGGACTGGCTAGTATCAACACTCCTATGAAGTGTTCAGAAAAATCCGTTCAAGTGTACTTAGACAAATATCCCCTCCACCCTTAATGTATGATTTTATAGTCAATGTATACACTTCCTTCCTTCAATGTACTTGTGTATTTTTGTTTAGCTCAGTGGTTCTCAAACTGTGCAACACGATATGATGGAAATGTATATGTATGTATGTACATAAAATGTGTATAAAATAAATTTAATAAAATAATAAGTATATACAAATAATGTATTGCTAAGATGTTAATATATTTATAATAATAATTGTTATTATTATTTTATTTTTTAATAAAACTTGGCTTGTTCCATACTCTCAAAACGAATTTTGTTGACTGTTCACAAGCAATAAGGTGCATGGTCGTCCATGACAATTTTATTCTGTGTGCTAAAGAGAGCAGCAAAACTGGGGCAAATAACAAAAAATGACACATTTATATTTTTGGCAGATGCTTTTCAAAGCAACTTTGTACATTCAAGGTAATCAAGGCTTGGTGCTCAACTCACCGAAAGTACAGATAATATTCTGTTTGGCCCAAAAGGATAGCTTGAAATCAGAATGTTTGCAATTTTTAGTTAGGCTGTGCATTAGCGTTGAGGAGTTACGTTGTTATGCCAGTAGGTGGTGACAAGTGACTGTCTTTATGAGTGAATCATTGATTCATTCAAAAACACTGATATATTCAGGAAAAAAAGAAAGAAGTGACTGGCTGAGTCCACATATGGCATACTGTCTGTGTAGGTAACTTTTTATTTGCTTCGCAAAATGTATGTACTGCATTCGTCATTTTGTCACTGTCATGTGACCTGCCGGTGTCAGCTGTGTCATTTTACTGCCATTCACAAATCCTCTCTCATGGCTTCATGGGCAACCTGGTCTCATGACGAAAATGTACCTCTGGGAACTTTTTCACGAGACGTGTACCGCCGTGTACGTTTCATGACATGTTCGATGTGAAATGTCCACTGGGTGGAACAGATGAACGTACCTATGGTACGTTTTATGTGACATTGGTTTTGTAGGTGTCGCCGCAGTTCTGATTTGAATTGTCCATTGAGTGGCACTGTAAGTCTAATTGCTCTGTGACGTTTTAAAATAATGTAGCATCTGCACTACACCTAAAGCGAATGTGTCACGTAAAAACGCAATTGCAAGTATGCAGTTTTAGCTTGTTTTTCGATCTCTCATCTTTCAGCCCTTTCATCGTAAGTCATGTATTTGATGAGATTCCTGCCTGTAATGTCCCGCCTGTTTTACCTCCTGTATTGTTAATTTCTGTTGGAAATTGCAGTGATATGTACTTACTGGGTATTATTTGGAGCTGTAATCATAACTGTGTACGAAATCTATTACAAGTGCTCGCTGTTTTACTACCTCTAGTGTTAATTTCTGTTGGAAACTGCAGTGATATGTACTTATTGGTACGTATTTCACGTCTCGTGAAAAAGTTCCCAGAGGTACGTTTTCCTCATGAGACCAGGTAGCTTATGGGACAGTAATATATCCACTGGATGTGCAGTGAGATATGGTCTTATTATTTAGAGGTACCATGGTCTGTGGCTCTAACATTGGAAAAAAAAAAAAATTAAATAAAAAAAAAAAAAAAAATATATATATATATATATATATATATATATATATGTGTGTGACAGCCATCTTGGATCACATATGCCTTGCTAACCAATCACAAAACAGCCTTGAAGTCATTGAATTTCTGTCAGAGTTGTGCGATGGTCAGTTACTGGCTGTGTCTGAAATCACCCCCCTATACGTCTAAATAGGGCACATTTTGAGGAGACAGCCATTTGTAGTGGTGTCTGAATTCATAGTGGATGTTATCGAGAGCACTCATTCAATCCCATAATTCACTGCAATAATGAGTGTACAACCGATGTACACTCAATGGCTAGTGAAAACCCATAATGCACTGTGAAGGTCACGCTGAATAAATTCCCGCATCTCGCCAAGATGAATCATTCATCTATTTTCCAAACCACTTGTCCAATGTGGGTACAGCGTAATCTCATAATTTTAATTGATTATTAAATAGTTCAAGGTAAATATTTCCATACTACTAGAAGTGGCATTTTGCTAAGTTTCAAATAATTATTAAAAGTCAAGCACAAACTATGCAAAAGGGGCAGCCCTTCCGGCACACCCTGAATTCACTCACAGGTTTTGTTTCACTCCTTCAATTGAACTATATTACTGGACTAATGTATAGTGAATGAGGATGTAGGGAGTGATTTTGGACACAGCCATTGTTCACAGATACCACAGAAATGAGTGCGATAAACTGAATCCTACCTGTTGCAAAATTGCCTTTGACTTATCTTATAAAACAGCAATTTAGGTGTACTGTAAAAAAAAACAAAAAAAAAAAAAACGATCAATCCAAACAAATGTTTAATGGCAAACATGTTGAAGATAAATAAAGTAATTAATTAACTAAGCAATTTAAGAAACACCCTTCAAAATAAATCTTGCCAGAGAAACTAGATCATCAGGGTACTTTTTGCCTACTCTCATAAATACTGTGAATTCTGACATACAGTACTACTCTATTCATATACCATTTTTTCCTATATAGTAGGTAAGCATGCGATTTTGGATGCAGCCACATTCTTTATGCAAGTCATGAAAATTTTTACATAATCGATTTGTTCAAAATTGCAAATTCATTCAGAAATTAAACAACATGCGGTGATATATCTATCTACGTACTGTGTGTGTAATTTAGATAAGAGATATTTTAAGATCTAATTCTGAAATACATATTTCATATGCTGCTCTGGTTAGTTTAATCCACAGGCCTCCAAAATGGCCAGTGAAGAGACTCATGATTTATTTTGACTTGAGAAATATTGATATTAATCAAAATATGTCACACATACAGCTTCTGCACTCACATATATCAGTTAGCTTAACAAATTGTTATGACAAGATGGTACTAGATGTTTAGATTGCATCAAACATACTTGAACAGTTGAGAGCCACTGATTTAGTTTTATCTCTCCAAGGGCGCTTGTGGTGAAAACGTTCAAAATGACAGACATTACTTGGCAAATACTTTTCATCCAAAGCGGCTTACAGTACGCTTACTACAGGAGACTGTCCCCTTTGGGCAAACCCAGAATTAAGCATTTCGCTCAAGGGCACAATGGTGATTTGGGATTTAAGGAGCTCTTCAGTTCATAGATCACCCTTTCCAGAGTTTGCCAGCTAAGATTTTTAACCACTACTCAACTCTTTAAACTAACCTTGATTTGTTTTTGAGACACTCAACACAACCCTCACTCTTTTCTGTTAACTCAGAATTAGAGCTGTCACTTTACAAAACTTGTCTGCACTCTCCAATATCTCACAGCTGCCAAACTACATTAGAGAAATGAAGCTTGAAGTCATGTCATCAGACTACTGCTGCAGATAGATAGATAGATAGATAGATAGATAGATAGATAGATAGATAGATAGATAGATAGATAGATAGATAGATAGATAGATAGATGTTTTATATTTTAAACAAACTGAAATATTACTGCCTTCAATGTATTTGCAAATAGTTCTTACTCTTGGAAGTATACCACTTCTACTTTAATAGTATTAATTGTGCCCACTATTAAGTTAATAGTTTTACAATTCATAGTGTATTTAGATATTTCAAGCATGAGAGTTTTTCAGTTTTGAAGTATTTTCCAAAATTGCAAGTGCTGTTGCTTGTCAAGTAGTGATTCAGCGCTCTTGGCCGCAGGAGTAGGGTTTGTGCTTGGGTTATAGTGAGGACATATTAAAGTGGGCAGGAAAAATACTGCATTTCAGGAGTGTTGTTTATATCCTCATGATTTAACAGGCGTGAATCAGGGCAGCTGGTCTTACAGGCCAAATCAAAGAAATACAACATGTCAAGCGACAAAACACCACATGAGGAACTAAACCGTGTTTAATAACAAAACTACAGGGAAAAGTCATTAAAGATATTATTTACAACAAATTTAGAACCATTTGGATATTTCAGACTCCTGAAACGTCTTGGATTTATGTACGCATTTACGTATTTATTTTCACATGCATAGTTTTCAGAGTGCACACTAAAAGTACTTACTAGAAAAACTATTGTGCTTCTACAGCGCATTGCTTGCTTTTGGCTTCAACGCAACCCAAGATTCTAATTGCTTTTAGTGTTTCATATGACTTTTTTGTTTTTAATGTACACTGACACCATTTTTTTTTTTTTTTCCGGTCTATGACAAAGGGAGAAAATGCAATAGTGGAAAAGATGATGAAATATTCACTTCTTTTACTCCCACTGTTAAAAATGTAATGTGTTGCCTTGTGTTTGAGACATTGGTTCTGACAGCTCAGATCTGCTGATGGCACATCCTACAACTCTCCTCTGTGGTTTTCTGAGGTTAATACCACATTTTGACTGTACACAAATATGTCATTCCTTTCCACAAAGGAAAAACCATTCTACCAGCTTGCAGCTTTATATATTGGAGCATGCTATATTTTATGGCTGAAGACTTTACAGTGTAACTAAATAATTAGTGATACAAAATATTCATTATTAAGTCCATAGAAAAAGTAAAATAGTTATGTAAGTGAGAAATCTCTCTCTCTCTCTCTCTCTCTATACTGGTAGTGTATTGCATTGATAATAATAAAAGTTTCTTGAACAGCTATTAGAATAATTTCTGAAAGATCATGTGACACTGAAGACTGGAGTAATGATGCTGAAAATTCAGCTTTACCATCACAGGAATAAATTACATTTTAAAATATATTCAAATAGAAAACAGTTATTTTAATTTGTAATAATATTTCACAATATTACTGTACTTTTTATTTTATTTCTGATCAAATAAATGCTGCATTGGTGAGCATAACAGATGTCTTTCAAAAGCATTTAAACATTGTAATTTTTCAAACTTTTGACCAGGAATTTTATATAGAAGCAATGAATTACGCATGCACACACACATGCACACAGACACACACACACACACACACATATACTGTACACTGCAACATTTGTCAGACAGACTGTTTTACTGGAAGCTTTCAGCTAATCTACATATAAGATAACATTAATTCAGCTCCAATCAATATTTCATGTGTAGTATTTATTTATTTATTTGCTAAATGGCTACTCTGCTTTGCTCCAGAGTCTTCATTACCCTGTCAGAGTTTATTTTGCGTTAATGGCTGAATGACTGTGATTATCCCTTACTTACTTGTCCTGGAGCCACGTCCAGCAGCACTTTAGGGTTTACACACAATTCTAGCAACAGATCTCTCATCCCGATGTACAATGTATATTCAGCTTGCCTCAAAATAATTTATCTTGATTCATTTTTTTCTCTCTGTGTGTTTTATAGTGGCTTTTGATTTTTTGAAAAGTTTAGTTTCACCAGTTTTGTGTATTTGCAATTCTGTATTTTGTTCTGAACCAGCGGGACAGATTGTTGGACACAAACACAGGGGCCTACAGGGGATATTGACATTTACAGGCTACTGTTTGGCTGTGCCGTGATATTGAATGGAATCAAACGCTCAGTCATCCTGCAGAAGGGAATAATATGCCGAGTGCTTTCTCCCGTGGAGCTGACACTGTTCGCAAAAGAGACTTTTTATGGCCTCTTTCTGGTCAATCGGTCGGGACACACGCCTCCATCTGTGAAGCTCCATTAATTAATTTTTCTGTCCGTGCGGAGTCATTTTGCATGATCTGCAAGAGGAAAATCAAACTTAATTGACCTTTGCATTGATATTTGAATTTGGCCAGATTGTGCAGTATCCTTTTAAACTGTCATTCCCTGTTCTTTCATGTCAGCTTCTGTCCATAAATAACATCCACCGTCCACAGAAACTGAGATGAAGTGTGTGGGTTCCCACAGAAACACATGCAGAATGCTGGACGAACAACTGATGAGAGATCCCTACTGAGAAATCTGGTGTCCATGAGCTCAGTAAATGTCATTGCATCTCCACAGTAGACCCACACCAACACAATGCATGCCTGAAGTATAAGAATACAGTACTATTTGTGTAACTTCTCAAATAACCAAATCCCTAGATTGCATTCAAAAGAATAATTGTATATACTTTTGTAGCATTTTGCTTTCCCCTTAAATCTACTTATAATGTTAATCAAGGTTTCTTTTTTTTTAAAAAAAAAAGAAAAATAAATAAATAAAATATTATTTCATTTCACTAAATAGTGAATTTAATTAAATTAATAGGATTTAATTTCACCCTTAGTCCTATTTAATGAAATTATATAAACAGTAATAAAAATCTATCTATCTATCTATCTATCTATCTATCTATGCCTAAATGTCTTAAAACCTTTGTTTCTTAGTGTAAAGAATTTTTTTAAAAATCCGAAGAACCTTTTCCACTATAAAGAACCTTCAAGGAAAGTTTAAAGATTCTTCATGGAACCATAGATGCCAATAAACAACCTTTATTTTTAAGAGTTCATGCATTTTTTTATTCAGTTTAATTGTACTTTGTTGCCGTCATGAATCCAGTCTACGAACTTCCGTTCACTCACCACCAGAGGTCACCCGCTCACCACATGGACTCTCACACTACACAGACTGTTACATTATACCCGGGACTACATTTCCCATCATCCATTGCACTGATTACACACACACAGCTGAATCCCATCAAACACGCTTTATAAGCCTTGGACTTCCTCTTTCAGATCGCCGAGTGTTGTTTAGCGTATATCACTCTTCTAGCGATAGCTACACTAAGGAGCCATTCCAAGTTTCTAGGTCCAATTCTAGTCATTTCGTGTTGCCTTGTTATCTGTTTCCTGATCTTCTGCCTGTGTGTCTGGGATTAACCCTTTGCCTGCTGTTTCGGACTGTGTTTGCACCTTGCCTGGACTATTGCTCATGTTAATGGATTACCCCTCATGTCAAGCCCTCTGGATATTGTTCGCCGATCGTAGACCCATGCTAGCCCTAGGTTTATTCTTTGCCTTTTCTGTGATTTACATGTGTTATCTGACCCTTGCCTGTTTCTTGACCTCGCCTTTGTAATTAAAGCCTTGCTTATGGATCTGCACGTCTCACGTCTTGTTCGCCCCATAACAGATGCATTCAGATTTAAATTACTGTTATAAATTCTGTTTCATGACAATTCAAATTCAATTCAGACTTTAAAAGGCATTCTGATTCATGACTGACCTTTATTTGGCTTCACTTGTACCAAACTCAGTTCATTTCCAACATTTACAAGTTACAGAATGCATATTTTGCACAGGTGTAATGATCAAGCTTCAATCTGTAGTTAATCCAAACTGCAACATCTTGGCTAGAGATGAACATTCCAGATGCTTATTTCATGATCCTCGTCTTTCATTCATATTCACACAAATTATTCCAAAACATTGTGCATCTGTGGTGTGCTCGTTTGTTTTTTATGCAAATGCATTTCTCATCATACAAAACACCTTTTGATGTACAAGGACATCCACAGAAGCACGGGTTTAGGATTACCTTTAATTCTGAAGGTAAAGCCTAAAAAAATCTGTCAGGGGACCTTGCGCAATCATCTTGTTTCTTTAATCTGATCCATCATGAGAAAGATGCAAATGCGATTCAAGTTCAGTGACTTTCTCGCACCGCTGAATGTCAAATCTTAGATTAAAGAGACTTGGCTCATTTGGTTGTGTAACACAGGGGAGCTTGAGCAATCAGAGAAAACTAAATGTGTTTTACCTTTCATTTTCTGTTGAATGAATTCAGCAGGTGCAACACTAGAAAGACATTTTTATTTTTAAATATTAATTTCATTAAAAAAAAAAAAAAACCTACAAACTTAAATAATCGCTTCTAATGCAGAATACAATTTCCAAAGTTCTGTATGCATATATCATGCCCACAACCATTATTCATGAGTAAAGGAATGAGCAGCAGTGTCTCCCATACAGCTGAGCATATTTTGGAGGCAGAAGATATTCAAGAGGCCAAGACAGTTAGCCCAGGGCAAAATATTCCATTACAGCTGGATAAATCAGGGCATTAATGCATTATTGAGGTAGTATTCTGAGGCTGTTTTTAATTTCAGATAGAAGATTCACCTTCGCATCCTCATCTAATGGCGCATCAAGTATTAAAATTTGCAGATATGCTCAGATCAAAGAGCCGTCAAAATGACAGACTTGAGCCCCAGCGCTGACTTGTTGAGGTAAACACTTCTGCAAGATGAGGTGAAAATTCTGTGACAGATGTTTGACCCAGACTAAGCCTTTTAAGTAATTCACCCATATAAGAACCGCTTAAGGATTCAGGCGGAAATGAATCATTTTCCAGTAAATCTCAGCTAATTCCTCACAAAGCGTGTTGTTTCCTTAAAAGAACAGTTCACCGTCAAAATAGAAATACTTGTCATCATTTACTCACCCTTATGTCGTTCCAAACCCGTATGTTTTTCCTTTTTCTGACGTTCTTATCGATATGGCCTAATAAATGTTGGCTCTCTTCCATTTACCGGTTTGCAGGGTTTATGCAGAAAGCAGCTTTCTTTACGCTGCAGTTATAAATCAAAGTAATTCAATGAAAGATGTATTTCGGCACGCCCTTAATTTGAACGTTCTTACAGTTACTGTTTTTGAAGAGTGCGCATGTGCATGGAAAACGGCTAGTGTAAGCCGTTTCCGTGACTTCACGTGCTATCGGAAATTTCCTATTTCCCATTTATGAAGTCGTGATTATGAGCTTGTCGCATTCAAGTGCTTTGTTATCGGAAAGAATAAAATGTAGCATCCCATTGGTTGACAATCATATAAACCATAAATCATTCACACGCTACATATGCAGTTTGCTGACAATTCTGGAATTTTGGTCAAATACATGCTTATTCACTGCTTATAAAACATACAATATGCTTCAAATAATCGTTTATAGCCTATAAATACACTACTGTAGCAACAAGACAAAGTGATGTAGCTGTTGTGAGAATAGCATTGACAGCAGTAATGCTGCATGTTTAAAGTTTCTGACCCGTCCAACTCGGAAACTCTGGTATCAAAATTATTTCCCAGTTTCCCAGTAGTAAATACGACTTCAGAGGTGTTCACGTCTAATTTCCGATTCGGAAACTCGTATTTACAATAATTCAGAATAGCACGTGAAGACAGCATTAAACAACTTTCTCGGAAATAACCGTCTTTCTGGTGTGATAGAATCAGAGAATCGAATGAATCATTCAGACCGCTTCAGTGAATTTGATTATTTGATTCATTGATCAAGAACTCTAATGCCAAGTTCACACTGTATGATTTTAGCCCCGATTTTCACTCACCGACAGGTTTTGCGAAATCGCTGAAAAATGCCCGAAATTGGAGTCAAATCGGTGCTTGTTTACGCAAGTGACAATCACGCAATGTGAATGATCAAAGACACGATCTGAGAGAATCACCGATGCCTGTGAAATATTTGGCAGCGGGAAGTTCAGGGAGGAGATACATGAAAAGTAGTTTGCGGACCAGACAGAGTTGTCGGCGATTCTTTCTATTGTAAAGTCATGCAGTGTGTAATCTCCTGTCGCCGAAACATCGTGCAATGTGAACACAGCAGCAACTGAATGCTACCCCAGATAGTTGTGTAGTGTGAAAACAACGGTGAATGACGACTTTGAAAATTGTGCAGTGTGAACTCGGCATAATAAACACTCCAATGTGAGCTCTGGCGACACAATCTCATGGCAATTTGTAACTTGCATTTTGGCGAATTGGTGGCTTATGAATTTGTACAATTTGCTTATGCCATCTTGCAAAATACTTAAATAATATCCAGACTTCTGTTTATCACACAAATCTCGTATGGCTGAAGACTTGGTACACCACAGGAAACAGGAAATTATTTTTGCTTAGTCTACTTTTTGTGTTTATCTTCAAGCATAAATGTGAATATAAATGCGAAGAACCCTTGTGGCAATGTTTCACAAAAACATCACTTTTATGTGATTGAAAATCCCATTCCACAGCACTGACAAATTCAAAATACTTCTAAAAAACAGTTTTTAATGTATCCACTATGTAAGAGATGTTGTCATTTTCTTATTATCGGTTCTAGAACAAGAACCTTAAATGCCCAAAGGATTAACAGTCCATTAAGATAAAGGTGGTTTGTAGGAAGCTTCGGGATTGTATTCTCAGAGAATACAATAACTTCAGACAGATTCCATATGCTTGTTACACTATCTGGAATGGAAAGTGAAGGGACAGATGTTGTCTGGAATCATCTGGGGATCCGACTTTATCAAAGAGTTTGAGAACTCTCACGGAATTCCAAAACACCCTGTGAACTCAACACGCATTTCCTGTCTTAAGTGTGTCACATTACTGGTGTCTGACTAAATGTGATGATCATTTTGGTGCATTATTGACATTTCTGGGTCACCGTCATATTTATTTTAGCAAGGAGCGACAGCCATATGTCTTCCGAAGGATGTGAACTGTTGCGTGGAATAGTCAAGTCATCGTTATGATAATTTGGATCTTTTAGGAAAGCCAGAATGGAATTATTAATAACATCACATCGATATTAAGTATCTGATGTTTTAGGAGAGCCACGTAACCTTATGAAACTAATATAAAACTACAATGAAACATACAAAATTCCCCAATAGTGGCTGGTAATAGACTTCAATTTCCTAATTCTTCACACATGATTGCTCTTATCTTTAAGAATAATTATTCTTTATATCTAAATTAAAATCAGTGGGATAATGTTATAATCTGTATATCAGAAGAACATTTTCTTATCTGGAATCATCGATGTGCCTCTATCTATAGTCTGCTGAATATTACTTTCAGAGGGCATCCACCAAGGTCTTGTGTCATGGGATGTAACGTCAGTGAGAAGTCCAATGATTTCCAAAAGGCCTAATTATGATACTGAATATGAGCTTATGAGAATAATGGACATGTATCACATTAACTGAGACCCTTGGTCACCTGTCGCTCTCTCTGTTAATTAACATAGAATCTAGAGAAGTATTAATTTGAGCGAATCTAGGCCTCAGGTAAGACTAGGCCCATTTTTGTTCATGTACAGGTGCATCTCAAATTAGAATGCTTGGATACAGCACTCTGTGAACAGCCAGCTTCTTTGGCAATGAATGTTTGTGGCTTACCCTCCTTGTGAAGGGTGTCAATGATTGTCTTCTGGACAACTGTCAGATCAGCAGTCTTCCCCATGATTGTGTAGCCTAGTGAACCAAACTGAGAGACCATTTTGAAGGCTCAGGAAACCTTTGCAGGTGTTTTGAGTTGATTAGCTGATTGGCATGTCACCATATTCTAATTTGTTGAGATCACAATATTCATTTTTGTTAAATGTGAGCCAAAATCATCACAATTAAAAGAACCAAAGACTTAAACTACTTCAGTCTGTGTGCATTAAATTGATTTAATACATGAGTTTCACAATGTGAGTTGAATTACTGAAATAAATGAACTTTTCCACGACATTCTAATTTATTGAGATGCACCTGTATATGGGCTTGTGATATGCTTGTACGTCATAAGCATTTATGCATTTCCAAGTTATAAAATTCACAAACTAAGGCGTGATGATAACTCCTGACAGTCCACTAGTTTACCTGAAGGTAAAAATAGTGATAAATATGTAGTTTGTTGGCTGATAAATCACCGCTGGCTGATGGTGGTAACTGATTAGAAAGGTTCACATTAATTTCCATGTTGGGCATATGTAGAATATTTAGCACTTCCATCTGCTCCGAAGACAAGCAAGTGTATAGTCATACATAAATTTATGAAATCCCCCCTACCCGTCCTCTTTAACCTGTGGCACAGAAGATTGGAAATATGATATTTATAAGCTTTAATCATGTGGTATATCTGAATAACACCCAGCAAATTTGATAAGATCCAAACACAGTGAGAAATAACAAGCTATTTATAAACTCTTAGGAACCAGCAGAAAACATAATTTTACCTCATTAGTGTTTAGATCATATAAAAAATAAAAATAAAGAGTCAGATTTTTTTTTTTTTTTGGCAAAGAAGTTTCAACTTCAAATAAATATGAACTAAACTTTGCACAGTTTCTCAAGAGTTATGAAAGATATTATGACATGATCTGATAATATAGCAAAATATTTACTTACTGATTTATCAGACAGTTGCAAAAGAAAAGTCACTAACATTTGCTTTGAAATGTGCTTTGAAAAGTCACTTAAGTTTTCCTGAGATGTTCATTTATAAACAGCGATACTGTTAAAATAATAATAAATAATGATGTAATAATAATAATAATAATAATAATAATAATAATAATAATAATAATAATAATAATAATAAATGTCCTCTTGTATTCCATTAAAATGAATGAATAAATAAATACATTATTATTAAATGATTATAAAATAAATAATACATAAAAACAAAACAGCAACAATAAAAAATGTTCTTTTATATTCTATGAACAAGAAATAAATTAACAAATAAAAAATATAATACAAAAAATACAAGTAATGATTACAAAACAATACCTATTCTGAAAAAAGAGACTTTTTAATCTCAGAAAGTTAATTATATATATATATATATATATATATATATATATATATACACACACACATACATACATACAAAAAAATGTCATTTTGTATTACATAAAAAATAAAATAAATACAAATACAAAATTATTACAAAATAATACCCCAAAAACAATATTAATAATGATAAATGTCCTCTTGTATTCCATGAAAAAAATAAGTGAATAAATAAAAATACAAATAACGATTATGCAATAATACATAAAAAAACAGAAACAGCAATAAATGTTCTTTTGTATTCTATGAAGAATAAATAAATGAACAAATAAAAAACAAAAATACAAAAAATACAAATAATGATTTACGCAACAATACCTATTTTGAAAAAGAGATTTTAATCGCAAATTTCACATATATATTTACAATAAATGTCTTTTTTGTATTACATAAAAGATAAAAAAATACAAATACATGATGATTACAAAATAATACCTCAACAATAAAAATATTAATAATAATAATCGTCTTGTAGTACATATAAAATCTAAATATATACTAAGTAAACTTAACTACAAATAAATACAGCAATACAGCAACATATAAACAACAAGGGTCCTTTTGTATTCCATGAAAAATAAATAAATAAATAAATAAATAAATAAATAAATAACATGAATAAGAATACAGTTAAGGACTACTATAGATACACACAACAACAATAATAATAACATCAATAAAATTATTAATATGATCCAGCAAAAAAAAAAAAAATATGTCTTCAATTTCATCAAATTGTAAGAGTACCCAAAGGCTTCAAAGCTAACAGACGTGAACTAAAAACTACAAACCTTCGGTATTGATGTCATGGCTTCTTTAAGACATCATCAAGCGTGTCACAAAAGCACCTCAGAGATTAATGAGATGATGATTGTTTTTTAAAAGCAATTATACATCAGGACCCCTGCCAGAATCCCGACACGTTGTGCGAGTCATTGTCTGAGTTGAGGTCTTTTCATTAGCTCTTTCATTTTCACTAACCCCACTAGACTCCAGCGCTCACGTTTGGGGATCCAGAGATGTAAACCACACCGCCATCCGCTCTCAAGGTTGAAGGTGAGCGAATAATAGACCGGGAGGGGAAAGAGAGAGAGACAGAAGGGCGAGAGGGACAGATGGAGGAGTAGATTGGATGTGAAAGGTAGATAGCAATTGTGTGAGTGTACGAGAGAGAAAGAGAGAGAGAACGAGTATATGTGGGTTGGAGAAAGAAGGAAGGAGAGGTTGAGAGATTAATCTAACCTATGGCGTAATGAGGCCTTGCTCTGGCTGCCGAGAGAGAAAAATCCACCGTATTTATGCCAACTCGCTATCTAGCATGTCTATTCCATGTCCAAGTCCCATCAGCCAGCTGTACCCCCCGCCCCCAAAAATATCAAATAATGAAATAAAGTTTAACGGAAGGAAGCCCTATTAACTGACAGAGTACTTTCTTACCCTGGCGAGAGCGATCTCGTGGGTCGAGTTCTGAAATGACAATGTGCAATGACAATGCTGCCAACTTCCCTGACAAGGGTCTTTTATCAAGCTCTGTGGAAAGCCTGGTCCCAATCATTTCATTCCTGGAGCCAGAAAGAGAGTAAGCAACAGAGAAAATGCGGGTAGGAAATCCAACATACGCCCACATAGACTCTACTTATTTCCTGTTGATGTGGATTTCAGTTGATGTCATGTTTGACAGCGTGTGAATTTCTGGCGGTAATTATCTGTGGAGACTCGTCTCCTGCAAACCAAACTGTGTCTTAAATATGTTTTCAAAAACACTGAAGGAGGTATCTGTGATGTATGTAAACATTCAATAAAGTGATAAATAATATCAGCACTTGTGTTTTGTCATTGATCTTAGACAAGACATATACTGGGGTAACATATATATGTTACCTAAAAGTGGAATTATAAAAAAAAATTAAAAAATAAAAATTATAATTGAAATAAAATCTAAATATTAGATGAAAAACGTAACCACTTAAATAAATTAAAAAATAAATAATAGTACCAAAATCACTAAAACAAAACAAAATAATTTAATTACTAAAAACAACAAAATGAGTAAGACTAAAATTAAAATTAAAACTGAAAAACAAACATTAAAGCTTTAATGTTAATGTAAAATTGCAATAAATACTACAATATTATAGGAATAATATCAAACTAATACTGCCACAGTCATTTTCAGCCCTGTAGAATTGTAAAAAATGAATAATTAATACAAAGTTTTCACATTGGCACTAGTCAGGGATACAGCGATAAATAAATAAATAAATAAATAAATAAAATACTCTGCTTGTTTGACATACAGCTGTGATGCAAAATTTTTGACCAATGAGATCTCATTGCACTCCAAAAAAAAAAAAAAAAAAAAAAAAAAAAATACAATTTATTATTAACTATTTGCATCTATTTGATTTTATTTAAATAGTCATATTTTTAAAAGGAATCTTTTTTTTTTCAAATTACATTGTGAAACAACAAAATATATTCATTTAAATAAAATATGACTAGCTGTTGAACAAACAATATTCAATTAATTAAAATGTATGAGAAATTGGATTTTTGATTATTAAATATAAAAACTTGGCAAAATGTTCTGCATATTATCTCCTTCCACTGAATTTTTGTGTAGTTACGAGCAGCAAAAACAAACAAATAATAAATAAAGCTAGATCCTACATTTGCATAATTTGATTGGAAATGACACATAATAAAATATTCTTTGTCTTGATTTCCTTTTTCTTCAAACACAGATGCTGCGTCCCAATTCGCATTCTATCCGTCCTAAATAGTATTCGAAAATAGAATTAGTATGTCCCAAATCATAGTATATTTAAAAAAGTATGCCAAAGATTCCCGGATGGTCTACTACTTCCGGTTAGAATTCGAAGTGCAGACAGATACACACTCTAAAGGACAAAGTATACTTATTTTTTTACGCGTACGTTAGCGTAACGGCTAATATTTCCCACTATACATTGCGCCGTGGACGAGGATTCGATTAGAACTACAAACACGCACAAAAAGTGTTTAAAAACTACAAACATGGTATGACAATTGACATTGAGTGACAAATAATCAATGTCTAACCTGATGAAAAAATATTTAAGGTCATTGACATTATATTTTATCTGCAGCAACACTGTGAACTTTTATAATGATACGTTTGGTCATTAACTTTGAAACGCATCATTATGCAAACACATGAGCAGAGTTCTCGGCATGAAAGACCCGCGATGTGCTTCTTTTTTTCTCTCCAATATGATAGCAAATAAAATTAAACGAAATGTGCATGATGTTAACTGTGACAAGATGATTGACAGGGCAGTTTAAACAGTTACAGGATGCACGTAACTAGCAACAGAGCGTCCGTTAAAGACGCAGCTATGACGAAGTAGTATGTCCCAAAGCTTGCCTACTATTCTGCTACATACTCAAAAGTATGTACTTTTTCTTCACAAAAAGAGTACATACTTTTAGGCTGATGATACACTGGGCAACTTTTTGAGCAATGCTGCCGGGCAACTTTGGGAAATGTTGCCGTCAACAGGCAACCAGGTGAGACACGGAGCCCACGACTGATCTAAAATATCCAAATAGAAATTTGTTACCCATTCTCAGTGGGAATGTGCCCAAGCAACATTGCTCAAAAAAAGTTGCCCAGTGTATCATCAGCCTTAGGGCATAGGGGAGTGCAGGGCACAAAGTAACACGGGGTTAGTTATAACACACGTGGTTTAAATATTTCCACACATGCTAGCATAACCAAATTTACAGTATTTACTAGTTACCATATCAACATTATATAGAGAAAAAAAAGTGTGCCGAAATGCAAACGTCTTTTGACGATATCGCTGAACATTTATTTTACCATAGTAAAATTATATTTCTGGCTTAAGTAAATGTTTCATCTCAGTTTTTATTACTCATTTAAAATGAGACAAATCTGCTATTATTTTAATCTCCAATCTGTTATTTATCAGTTTAAATTTTTTGTTTTTTTTTAATGATTCAATAACTAGCTGAAGACACTAACCGGTTTTAAATTCCAGTTGCGCAGATGGGGTACATTGTAACACTGCGTTACTGTCATGTTTCACACAAGGAGCACGGGAACGAAGGAGCGAGGAGACGAGGAGTAAACTTCAACATGGACTTTAATTCAACAAACGAAAGAAAATAAACGGGAACTCAGGAATGACATCTAGGAAGACATTCAACAGTGGACGCTAGACACAGGGCTTAAGAACTGGGAGGAAATTAGATAATAAATGACACGGGACAGGACACAGGACAGACACGGTACGGCAGGCCTCCAGAGCGGTACCCGTTCCGGGACCCATGGCGGATCAGGCAGTTCAGGGCACCATGGCGAAGCAGGGAGCTCAGAAGACCATGGTGGAGCAGGGAACTCAGTTGGCCATGGCGGAGCAGGGGACTCAGAAGGCCATGGCGGCTTAGGGAGCTCAGGGCGCCATGGCTGGATGGCCTCCGTGGCCTTGGCTAACGGCCCGGCCCCTCCGGCCAGAGCCATATAGCCCCCCCAAAAAATTACTTAGTGAAAATGCCGGCTCTAGAGGCCCTCCATGGGCCAGGCATAGGAATAGGAGCCCTACCTGGGCTGGATTCAAGGATAGGAGCCCTCTCTGGGCTGTATTCGGGGACTGGAGCCCACTCTGGGCTGGATTTGGGGACGGGAGCCCTCTCTGGGCTGGATTCTGGGACTGGAGCCCTCTCCGGGCTAGATGCGGGGACTGAAGCCCTCCCTGGGCTGGATTCGGGGACTGGAGCCCACTCTGGGCTGGATGCGGGGACTGAAGCCATCCTTGGGCTGGATTCGGGGACTACAGCCCTCTCTGGGCTTGATTCAGGGACAGGAGCCCATACTGGGCTAAACGAGGAATCAGGGACTGGGGAATGGCAGATGGAATTGACTGGGGATTGGCAGGCGGACTGGACGGCGGGCTGGTTCTGGCTTAGGCCTGGACACTCCCCAGATACTGAAAGATCCGTTCCCTCCAACTTAGTCCAGTGGTGTATGGGAGGTCCACAGGGCGATGGTAGTTGGCCCCGAGCCAGAACAGATAATTGAGGGTGGCGTCATCCCACGCCGTCGCCGCGGCGAGCCCGCAGAATTCCCCGGCGTACTCATAGAAGGGGAGATCCCTAGGGGCTAGGGCAAGGAATTGTGCGGCGGCCATCTCCATGGCCGCGGGGAGAAACAAACAGGGAAAACAAAAATACTTTCAAAAAACAGAAAACAGGAGGGAGCGCCGCTTACTTTTTCTGTTTCGGTCTGCTGTTCTGTCACATTTCACACAAGGAGCACGGGAACAAAGGAGCGAGGAGATGAAGAGTAAACTTCAACATGGACTTTAATTCAACAAACGAAGGGAAACAAACACAGGAACTCAGGAATGACATCTAGGAAGACATTCAACAGCGGACGCTAGACACTGGGAAACACAGGGCTTAAGAACTGGGACTAATGATTACAAAATTGGAACTGAACGAGGACAGGAAAAAGGAAGGACCAAATATGGGCATAAACACAGGTACACTGGTACTTTGGAGTAACTGTGTAGCCTGAAAAGTGCTCTATAAATAAATAAATACAATACAAAATACAATAAAGTACACAGGGAGCACATGGGGAGAAAAACACAAGACACAGGAACATAAGTCTGACAGTTACAACATGCCCTGCCATGCTATTCTATGACATTAGCGATGTAATTCACACTATTTACTTTAATACATTTTAATAAGAAACGACGAGAAACAGGTGAATAAAGACTAACAGTCAATGTTTAATGTTCAGAAATTATTATGTCAAGACATTAAAGCATTTTGGCTCGTTTATAGGGGCCAACCCAAGCATGGTAGCAAAGTGTTCACTGTCAAACTCAAAAATCTGAATATTTTTAATTCTTAAAAATCGCCATTATTTTATTTGAAATAAATAATTCTTTTATTTTATTGACAAACTATTTTAGTTTGTCTTGTAAATTTTTTCATGAGATCAGATAACATTTTAAGCTGTCATATAGTTATGTTACAACGTGCCCCTCAGATGTTACAATGTACCCCACCTACGGGGCATGTTTTCACATTTCACTTCCAATTTGTTAAGATTAATACAGAAAAGAATATATATACCGTAATTATGAAACAAAGTGACATATTTGTACTAGACAAGTGTGAAATTACTGTGGATAAAAAATAATACTCTGAACCCCATGTGGATTTACACAATTTAAGAAAGTCAAAAAGTGTTACTTTGCTCTCCCCTAGTATAAGTAGGCGAATTGGGACGCACATTTAATCTCAAACATGCTCTTGGTTGACACTGTTGTATCCATGGGAACCAAGAAAAAACATTATTAGTGTCAAAACTGTTGGTCATGGGGCAAATGACTTCAAAACAACAGACAGTTGTAATTTGCAGAAAAAATCATATTAATCATTTTTATCATCATGAGTATTTCACTCTTTTTTAGATCATAATAGATTTATAAATAATTGTTTGATGGATTTTCATGTTTTAAGGGTAAAACAATAAATATTAAAATAAATACCTGAAAAGCATCAAAAATAACAGATTGACAGTATTACTGTGATCTTCATACACTAAAATAAATCTGTTGTAGGAAAACTCAGAAATTACTAGAGCATTTCACAAACAATTACAAAGAAACAGAAAGTAACATTAAATTACATGTGTAATTTTGAAGTTAGAAAAACTGAAAAAGTATGATCTTGTAAAATGTACTCCAGTAATCTTGTATAGTGTAAAACTTAAAAGTAGAACTCACCCAAACAGCCGCTGTAGTTGAAGAAACACCACTGGCCAAAAGATGGAGAAAATGCAGCTCTGATGAAAGTGTTTGTGTCCCATGTGTTCAAGACTACAAACTAAAACCCCTAGCTAGTGATAATTAAAGCAACACCAGTGGGAGTATCTTTCATATATCACAGTTCGATTAGCGAATTCACAAATCCTCCGCAACTGGGAGAATTTATGTATTTACGGGCCTGCAGCCCCTGGGAACTCAGCCTTGAGCTAAATACAGATTCCCTCATAAATAGCAACTATCATTTACGCTGTATCAGAGTGAAGACATCCACCTGTCATTCCACATAAGAATTCCCCAGTCAGTCGGTGAAGGACACCTTGTGTTTGTGTGTATGTGCGTTTTTAGATCAGCGAATCAAACCCAACGTTACCCTGAATCTGCTCTCTGATTCGCTGATGTACCAAAAATGTTTTTTCATCCTGGAACAGGAGTCATTTTTAGAAAAGACTAAACAGATTCTCTTTCGCAGATCTAACCAGCAAACATGTCATGCAGTCGCAGGGCTCCAAATACCCAGGGCACCTTTGTGCTTGTTTATAGAAAGACTTGTGATAGCATTATAAGTTGTCGCCTAAGGTTTTCCTTGTGTACCTGCTCAGTTCGCCTCCAGCACACACCAGCTGTGCACATTTTGCCTAAAGACAGTAACGACAACCAAATATCATTAGAAACCCCGGATCCACCACTGTAGTGTGAATCCAAAAATACCACAGATGGGAATCCGTATCTGATGTACAAAAATACATTTATTTGAAACGATTCCAAAATGACAGTAGTTTTCCATAGAAATATCGAAATAAAGATGTAACAATAACCATGAATCATGCAGCTGTAGATTTTGTGCGACGGGAGATAAGTATTACAATTATTTGTTCGTCAAAACATTACTGGTTTTCTATCACACATAAATCGTATGGCGAGTTTCTTTTCAACCAGCTTCATTTTGCTTTAATGTTCATAGTGTCGTTATTGTTACAAAGTCATGATTTATATTACAAAGAGAGTGTCAGCAGAGCAAATAAAACCTGATGGATATCATACAACTCCACTGAACGAGGGAGAGAGGGCTCATTAGCACACAATGGCATTAAATAAATAAGCTAAAAGAACAGAAATAGGTGTTAAACATCAGCAAGTACTTTTCTACATTAGGAAGAGGTTCTCACTAGGTTAGACAAGTGCTTGGCTCTCCAGACTAACCAGAACTTTTACACTGAAGTTGGAAATGCTGCATATGCAACAAAATCACAGCCAATCAGAGCATTTTCTCGTTTGACGTACAGCTGTGGAGCTAAATTTTGGACCAATGAGATTTCTCAGTGCACTCAACAACATTTGTAAGCCTAAAATGTAAGATTTCTGTATTTGAATCGCATACAAAATTTACATTCATTTGGATTACGCACTTTTAACATAAATTACTAAACTTAATGTGATGTATTTTTGTCAGTCATACATAAGTTTTCTGCATTAAAAATGACAACTTATTGTTAGCTATTTGCATCTATTTAATTTTATTTGAATAATCATATTTTTAAAATTAATCCATTTTTTTATTTTTCAAATCGCTTAGAATCAATATAAATTTGTTAATTGTGAAAACAATAAAATTTATTTTAAAAGGGGTGAGCATAAAATATGACTAGCTGTGGAATAACCAATAATCAATTAGTTAAAAGGTAAAAATTCTAAATTTTATTGATGATAAATATATAAATGTGGTTATTGTGTATTTAAAGTGCTATTATGTGTATTATGTTATTACTATGTTATAGTACTACTACAGAAATCTTACCTGTTTCATTTAAAAAAATAAAAATAAAATGTATGACAGTTTATTAACTATTTGCTAAATACCTGATTTTATTTAAATAATCTTTTTTTTTTTTTTAAAGAATCATATTTTTGACTCAGCAAATCTATTCATTGTTTAAAAAAATGAATACAAATATTTTTTTTAAATCAAAATGTATTACTCAGTTAAAAAGTATGAACATGGTTAAATATGGCTAGTTGTGGAACAAGCAATTATTTAATTAGTTAAAATGCATGAAAAATTGGATTTATTGATGATAAATATATACTGTACACTATAAAAACAAGTTGCTGACTTAAATTTTAAAGTACAACCAACTTAACTGTATGTCATTTCAACTTAAATTACATTAAACTGAATTAAACTGACTTAAAAACATGAGTTGAATCTTGTATAAATTATTTTAAAAAAGTTGAAAATTGTTTAGCTTATATTGACAAGTTAATGTAAAATCATATGTTGTCATGACTTGATCATACCATTTTTTTAAAGTGAAACCAGCTTATTATGTATTCAAAACGCATTTATTTTAATAGTACTATTACAGAAATCTCTCGATCTCACGGCAATTCATACATATTTTACAAGGTGGCAAACCTTTGCTAAATTGCACGTATTTTGCGATTTCCCCAATTTGCATGAATTCATACGAATGACCTACCCCTAACCCCGCCCCTAAACCTACCCATCACTGGGGTCTAGACAGATCATAGGAAATCGAACGAGTGAGGTCGTACGAATTCGTCACCTCGTAAAATTACGTACGTAATTGGTCATGAGATAGCGTTGGAAATCGTTCCTGTTTTATTTATGTATGACTAATAAATATAGATCATATTAAACTCATTAGTGTTTGTTAAACCTGTGTGATGCAAATGATTTCTAAATTTGATAGGAAATTCAAATATATTAATCTTAAATTTAGGCCTTTTTTGAGTGTGGGTGCATCAAAACAACAAAACGTCTTGCTTCTTGTAACTTTTAATGGATAAAGCGGTTTAACTGGAAAAAAAAAATAGGTTTATTTCTTGTTTATTTTCTGCTTTGGGCCTTTTTAAAGACACACTGTTAGATTTAGGTGAGTGGGGGGCTAAAGATATGAGTACACAATGAGTAAAGAAAAAAAATCAATGTCACTATTAGAGTGAGACAACAACTGTGACTAGTAGAGATAAACGAGGCGCTAAGCTAACCTGCGAGTGTTAATGAGAGCGTGTGCGATGAGATGGTAAAATATCAGCTTTCCCCCGTTCCCTCAGCTCAGGGCCTGTGCTAGCGTAATTGCATGCTGACTTCAGCAAACTGTAGTGCCTCTGAGAAGTCGAGATTAAGGGTAAAACAGTGTTTCATGTCACACAGCTTTAGACTGCGCAGACGTCATGCACTAACGAGTCTCTGTAGCCCATTTTAGGTTCCTTTATGGAGGATAAGCGTATGTGTAAAGCATAAACAGCATGTCTGTATGCATCTGGAGAGACTATGCTCACGTTTACAAATGCAAAGCTGTTTTCAGCGGCTCTAGAGTTGTTAAAAAAGAGGAAAAATGCCACGTTAACTAACTACCCTAACAGGTAGGCAAAGTTGGCCTAGATATGTAGACTTGAAAATGCACATGTACTCTACTACAGTTTAAAAGTTTGGAGTCTGTAGGATTATTGTATTGTTGTCTCTGATGGTCACTAAATATTATTATATTTTAAAGTAAGTTTTGATTTATTTCAATATATTTTTTAAAATGTAATTTATTCCTGTGATATCAAAGCTGAATTTTCAGCATCGTTACTCCAGTCTTTAGTGTCACAAGATCATTCAGAAATAATTCTAATATGCTGATTTCTTATTATGATCAGTGTTTAAAAGAGTTGTGCTGCTTAATATTTTTGTGGAAACAGGGATACGTTTTCTTTCCGGATTCTTTGAATATAATAGATTTTAAATTACACTTTTTGTAACAATGTAAAAGTCTTTACTGTCACTTTTGATCACAATTTAATGCATGCTTGCTCAATAAAATTAATTTCTTTAAAAAGTAATAAAATCTTACTGACCCCAAACTTTTGAACGATAGCCGAGTACATGACATGGCTCAAACTCTTATTTTTGAATTAATTTCTGTGAAATAGTCAAGTCACCTTTATTTATATAACGCTTTTAACAATACAGATTGTGTCAAAGCACTTAACAGTATCAAATTGGAGGATAGAGTGTCAGTAATGTATAATAATAAGATTAAACACTCAATTTTCAGTTAAAGTCATTTCATTATTGAATTCAGAGATATCATTGTCTAGCTCAGTTTAGTTTAAATAGTATCTATGAAATCAAATTGACGATAATCGCTAGAAATTAAGTGTCCCCAAATTATGTGAAATACCTCAAATATTGTGGTGAAACAGAAGTTGGTGTGTCAGATTCTTCTAGAAGTTCTAAAATTGAAAGAAGAGGTCATATTGGATAGAAATCAGAATGTACCATAGTACATATTAAGTTGTGGTTAGTCCGGCTGGAATATCAGTAAACTTTTGGTCTGAGATGATCAAAATAAATAGAATAATATGAGATCTGTTCCAAAACCTAGTTAGCTGCCTAGGTAGGCAGCATTTTAAGGCATCATAGTGATCCCAACGCAAAGACTGTCACTTGCTTTGTTTCTAAATAAAACGACTCGCTCATTTCTGGCAGTTGTAGTTTCATATTTACAGTGTAATTACATTTAAAATAACAAATTTCATATTTCAATATTCATTTTTAAACCCATTAATGCCCATTTAAAACCCATTAATCTCATAGCATTATTCATGCAATTCCAAAAAGCAGTGTAAATGCATTCATGGCACCTCTTACCTGTAAATATACCTAAATGCCACAGCTTCTGAAAACAATGTTATGGCCATATTGTAGCCTTAAAAATGTGCGTAATAAATTCTACCCGATCTCATGACGAAAACGTACCTGTGGGAACTTTTTCGCAAGATGCGAAATATGTACCAATAAGTACATATCACTGCAGTTTTCAGCTGAAATTAGCCCTAGAGGCAATAAAACATTTGAGCACTTGTAATCATTTTCGTACACAGCCATGATTACAGCTCCATATGTTTCGCTTTGTGGATGTAACAAGCTTCCTCAGTAGCTCAGCCGGCACGAAATTAGACTAAGAATGTGGAATCTTTGGGTACAAATCCTGTGTAAAGCATGACTCACAATGAAAGAGCTGAAAGATGATAGATCAAAAAACAAGCATGTTTGCGATTGCGTTTTTACATCACATTCGCTTTTGTACATATTGGGTAGGTTTAGGTGTAGTGCAGATGTTACGTTATTTTAAAATGTCATGGAGCATTAGATTTATAGCGTCACTCAACAGACATTTCAAGTCAGAACTGCAGTGACACCTGTAAAACCAGCGTCACACAAAACGTACCATATGTACGTTCATCTCTACCGGGAAAAAAATAAATAAAAATAAATACTCTAACGCCACCCAGTGGACATTTCACATCGAATATGTCAGGAAACGTACGTATTTCGCGTCTTGCGAAAAAGTTCCCGCAGGTACGTTTTCGTCATGAGATCAGGTTGAATAAATTTTATGTTGCATCAAAATATTTCTTTCTAAAGCTACTTTTTTGTAATGGCTATTTAAATGGGGGGTAATTTCTCAGCCCACATTGATGCGAACATAAATATAAGCAATTCAATTCTTATTTCAATCTAAAAAAAAAGTGTGTGCTAAAGCTTATTAGAATATTACTGTTCATGTGAGGAGCACTATTTTATGACACACACAAATGCTGCCTAAAGTAGACAGTTTCAAAACAAGACAGCTCACTAAGTTTCAAAACAGAGAATTAATGTATGGCGCATGCGTTATTTAAAATTATAAAAATAAAAATAAAATGAGTTCAACGCTAGTTTAATACCAGTTAAAAATAATGGTACCTACCCATTTTGATTTTTAGTATAATAATTTACTTATTCATTTTTATATTATTACATCTGATTATGCTGTTTCACACAGGGGAAAAAAAATCTTTAAATAGAGCTCTGTATTCATAAAACATATCTTTTACATGGAAATTATGAAGCACAATGTTTTGGTTTGTAATACGTCACTAACTGAGTCAAACAGGAATTAATTGCTTGGGGAGTTATTTTGGCCAAAGTCACTTATATTCTAATATATTGCTATACATTTACATTCACAATGGAATCTAAGAAACCACCTGCTTATTATTCTTGAATTATATTAATTTCGTGTAACACAGGCAATCAACTCCAATACAAAATGTCTAACCATATACCGAAACACTGCTCTCTATAGGTTCAACTTTAAATCTGAGGTCAAAATCCAAAATGGCAACATTGAAGCATATGCAATACGTCTTTACTCTTTTTTCGTGTACAATGAATGAATAAAAAAACTATTTACAGCACTGGCTTATCTACAGCACATCAATGAATCACTGTTTGGATTCGTAACACCCTCTTTCTGAAATGTATAGCAGACTGTGTCCAGTGAACTCCAGTCTTCACTATTATATTTACAGTATAAGGATATGAAATGAAATACACTTGCTGTATATACAAAGAAATTAAAACTTGAGACCTACTGAGAATATTGTACAGTTCAATGGTTTTTCAATCCCTGGGAGATGAGACACCTTAAAAACGTATGCAAAAGAAAAGAAAATGGCCGTGTTACCTTTGTTAAACTGATATAAATTAATTTTCTAAATGGCCAGCTATTATGATGAATACACATTATTCAAAAGGCATTCTTATTTGTAAGGCATTCACTTATGAAGCAAAATGATTCTGTAACCCATTTATCTACAAAAAATAAATAAATAAATAAAAGTCAAAAGAACAAGCTGAATGTAAAATAACCTCATGAAATGCACACGGACCGTATATATTTGAGGAGCTTACAAGAAATTACATTTAGCTTAAGGTGTGTTAGAATTAAAGTAAAATTTTATAACATTTTCCAGAAAGATATCAAGCTCTATTGTGTCTATGGTTGAATATCAAGAGATTTATTCCACAAAACATTCTCAACGTTTGATATTTCATAGATTTTACCTAAGTTTGAGCTCCAAAAAAAGCTTTACTATCGAGATGTGATTCTTAATAGTTACTGTATATTCCCGCTTTATAGAAGTACAAAAAGCTTGCCTTCAAATTGACATTTTATCACAGTGCTTTTGGAAAAGAATCTCACTTCTTGACTGAAAAATTCACATTTTAGTCCATATTTCTTCGCCTTTAGACGAAGGCTAGATAAGTGAAATAAATGTGTAATTAAAAGTTGAAATGTTTCAACAACCACCAATTTAGAAGATTGCAGAGCAGGATTGCTTACATGAAGGCAAAGCTGTAATATAGAGAGGGATATAAACACTGTTGGCTTTTTTTGCATGCTTCAGCTGCAATTTTGTTCCCTCAGTTCAAGTAATGACAAATATAAAAATAAGATGACCTACTGAAGAGATTAAAAACCTAAAAATTAAGATAATATAATCACTAAATGCACTCTTCACAATGTGTGAAAAATCAGTTTGAACAGGTAAAATAACTTGGCATAAATAAGTTCTGACCCAACAAATATCTGAATTTTTTGATACTAAAAGCCATCCCCCCCCCCCATCCCCCCCCACACACACACACACAATGTCAAACTGATAAATTGACTCAGACTAATATAATTCAAAAATGCACTGGGAAAATGGCTTCCCCCCCAACTTTCCATTATGCTTACTGTTCTGTAATATCCAGAACAAAACTTTTGGAATTTCAAATGTTGCTAAATAATCCTAATTTCTCAACCAAGCATGTTTTCAGTGACTTGTACAGTAGTTAAGTCTATTCTTGTTTTCCACACAGATCGTAACAAACAAGACACCCATGCAAATCTGAGCTCCTTAGAAAACTATTAACAATGACAGTGTTTTGAAATTACAAAAAAAAAAGCAAAAAGGAAAACTGTCAACCTTTAAAATTGTGATACCTCTGTACACATTATTACAATACGCCTCCACCTTCTTTCCTGACGTTTTCAGACACTCGTGCAGTTCGGGATCTCCCTTGTGCTTTCGCAGGAGTTGATCACACCGCCTACTTGCCGAAAACACAGATATGACACATTAGCCTTCAAAATTCAACTTCAACAAACAAAATTGACTGTATTTATTTCTTAACACATGTTCCTGGATGATTACTCGGAAGAAAAATTATTTAATAATCTTGCTTTTAATTTAAATAACTTCCTGAAACAACTTTCCTTCAACCCAGACCTACTTTTCATTATTCAGTGAAATCTCAATGGATAAAATCAAGTCTCAACACTTCAAGTTGGATAAATGGTTTGCTTTGAAATGCATAACATTACAGAAGTTAAATGCATAGCGAATGCCATTTTATGTTATCTTAAAATGCTTGATCATATGCTCAGCTATATATTACTCAACTATAAATGAACAAACTAGATGTTTTCAGCATTAGAGTCATTAAATATTTATCCTCTTGAAGGCAAGCAAAATGAATGTAAAGCAGGCTAGAAACTGAACCATTAAGTAAGAAATCAAATGTTACATCCTCCTATTAAACACCCACAGAAATAGTGGTGGGATTTATTTTCTGCGTGGCACCGAATGTTGCATGTTTATTCATCACAGTTGTTGTTATCACACTGACCCCAATTTAACCCCTTTTATAGTTTAATCAGTGTTCTTTTATAATCACTGCTTAACAGCACCAATTAAATATTAATTTGCAGTTATTAAGCAATTACATGATCACAGACGCATCCACTTGGGAAATAAGGACACTTGGGCCCACTGTAGATAGTTCTCATTAACATGCATTATGTGTCCGATTATAAACTCTCTTGATTCCAAAGGCTGTTTTTTGGTCTGATGGTTTTCACTGTGTAATTGTAAAAGCTGAATGATTCATATGTTAGTGTAAAACACAAAGCTTACCACCACAAGAGTAGTTTTATAATAGCACACAGATCTGGGACTCAAATATTCCTGAGGCTGGTAAAAATAACTTTTCCTTTCATTTAATTTCTTCTTGAGAACTACTCAGACTTAGAATACTAGAAAAAGACAAGTATTCTGAGATGTATCTGAAAAAGTTGGTATTATGTTCACTAAGCTCCGCCTTGAAAACATTACTGACCAATCCTATTTTAGCATCTTTTGTCATGTGCCATATCAGACAAGCTTTTGCTCTTTTCTGAAGTACTGTACACCAAAGAAACTATGTGTTTAGATTTAGTTTTAAATGGAATTTTACAGAAATAACTGCTAATTACAACAAATTGCCTTCCGTGCATTATGTATTAAATTCCTTTTTTCCTCGTATTATCATTTTCTCTTTATATATAGTTTTTATAGTGAAGTTTAAGCAAAAATCTATTTGCAAATGGGTTAAATATTAACCTATTTTCTCTGAAGTTTTATCTTACATATCATTATTTCACTCACGTTTGGCATGGGCCTCCAGCTCTTTCTTCATCAGTTCTTTCTGGGTGGAGAACTCACTCAGGGTGATTTTTGGTGTGGCGTCATTCTGGCCCACCGTACTGATCATCTCCTGCTCTTTCTCATGGTTCACCTCTGCGTAGATGTTAATCCAAGGGATTTTTCTACAAAACAAGTTTTTGTTGGGAAAAACCCATCAACAATGATCTTTAAAAAAAAAAAAGCTGTAATGTGATTTCTGAGCCACTAGTGGCACCAAATGGTATTGAAATCTGTTCGTTTAAGCAGAAATTTAGTAATCTCAAATCCAATTACCAAAAAAGACAAATGTAAAAAAAAAAAAGTTTGATTTTGTGCCTATTTCAGTGGCAAACTGGCATAACAACACAAACTGAGGGCTGTGCGCATGCAAACTTGTTAAACTGCAATACAAGAAGTTGTTAAATACAGTGTGACTGCAATCACAATCCTTTACTGTATTCCTGAAATAATGACAGCGATAATTCCTGAGTGTATTTAATAACTTCTGGATAAGAAGTTGCCCAGGCAATCAGAGGTTCCCGAGAAGCAAAATACATTCGCTGCTTGTCTTGATAACACTGCGGGACAACCCGAAACGAATTATAGAGATGTTTTTGTAATTCCCCCAAATTTCATGCCATGCTTTTCCAACACACTAATAACGTGTTTGCTATTTTCCAAGCTCACTTTATATTTTTATGAATTAGAATAAGTGTCTTCGCTTTTTCAAATTGCTATTAATTTTGTGAGCTAATTGCTTTGTTTTTCCAAGTGTAACATTTCCATAAATACACTTGCTTTTTAAATGACTTGGGGGAAGAAAAATTATATCCATTATTAATGATTGTTTCAACATTTCCCTGAGTCTTTTCCATTTGAATTATTTTGAGACCAAATAAATTATTCAAAGCGCTACAAAACAGTTTTCCAGTAGAGGAACCATGGCTGCATATTAAACAATTCATTTATATTTTCCTGCATTTTCAGGAAGCAGGAATGTTATTTTCCCCCCCCCACGTTTCTACCATATCCAAGCTAATAACTAGATTTTACAACTAGCATGAATAAAAATAGCACTCTCAAAACATCCCAGATACAAAAGAAAGTAGCTCCCCATTCCGTCCCATCAAATCTTACTTTATATTTCATCTTTATATATAGGTAAACAGAAACGAGAACTGGTGTGCATGAAAAGAAATGAAGTTCAATGGCTCGAGTCCTGTTAAAAAAAAAAATAAGTGATGTAAAATCTGTTTGCAAGGATGTACCTCTTAAATTTGTAGATGAGAAATACAGCTAAACCCAAAAACACCACAGACAGAAGCATCAGCATAGCAGAACTGCTGTGTCTCGGGATGGAGTCAACCAGTGGAGCTGTGATAAAGACAAACACAAAGTGTTACTGCACACTGACTCTTTTTTAATAAGAAAAACAATGTCTTTTATGTCTTCATGTACACTGCCATTCAAAAATGTTGGGTTGGTAAGATTTTATTTTGTTTGTTGAAAGAAATTAATATTTTTATTCAGCAAGGATACATTACATTAATCAAAAGTGACAGTAAATACATTTATTATGTTACAAATGATTTCTGTTTCAAATAAATGTTGTTCTTATTCATCAAAGTATACTTAAAAAAATTATATATATATATATATATATATATATATATACACACACACACATATATATATACACATAAATATATACACACACATATATATATATATATATATATATATATATATATATATATATATATATATATAAATATACACACACATATATATATATATATATATATATATATATATATATATATAAATATATACACACATATATATATATATATATAAATACACACACACACACACACACACATATATATATATATATATATATATATATATAAATCACAATTTCCACAAAAATAATATTTTGTCCAATAACAATATTGTCTCAATATCTGTTTCAGAACAAAACATAGCAGTCTAAAAATGGCATTTCATGCAGGTCTAAGACCTTTTATCACGAGCGAATTAAAGAACAACTGATCTTGAATCATTACAGAGCATCTCCTGTGACATAATTTCCACAAAACCCCCTTCAGCTCTCTCAGAGGGATTTCTGCCAATTGTTGGCATTCCTTCAAATTCGTTCATGGGAGACTTACACCCACTGGCTGTATATTTCCCCCATGACTATGTTGTTGAAAGACAGCCCCATGAATCCTCTGACCTTTTCGAAAGAATCCTGAACACTTTCCAGAAATTTGGCAATGAAAACGGGGAAAGAAATGGGCCAAGGAGGTGGCAAACGTTTCTCTGTAAAAGTGCATGGGTAATAGCACAGACCATGAGTCATATAAGAGAGTTTGCTCTCTACTAGTCGATGCTAGATACTAGATATTTTCACTGCAAGGAATTAGTAACCATTACCAAGTTATGGCAGACTTCTACCAGTTTAGCTACAGGAATTGATTCAAGATCATTTGGCTTCTTAATGAGTCTTTTAATTCTTATAACAATAGTAAAAACATTTTTTTTTTAAATTAAATACCTAATGTTATGAATGTGAATATTTGAGTAAACATTATCCTGTGAACAACCATGATGATCAGTATTAACAGTTCAGTAAGAGAATCAAGAATCACTCTGATTCAATGAGTGAGTCGTTAGATTGGCTCAAACTGAAAAAATATTGTTTATATATTTAAAAATGTAATTTCTGTGATGGCAAAGCTTAATTTTCAACATCATTACTCCAGTCTTCATATAGACATCTTCAAAATAGACATCTTTTGTGACGCTGTAAATGTCTTTACTCTCACTTTTGATCAATTTAACACACCCTTGCTGCATAAAAGTATTGATTTCTTTAATAAAAGAAACAAGAAAGAAGTGTAGTGTAAGTCACAAGTTTGAGACTTGTGATTCTTTCTTCTTTTTAAACCAAACGGCACAAAAAGTCATTCATTCCCAATGTTTTGCATCCACATCTGAATATGAACTGGTTCTCAATTCCCAATCAAAACAATAGACCAGAAAACCTTATTATTTTCAGTGCTGACTGTTTTTTCTTCTTCAAAAGTGAGGAGATCTTGTAAGCCATGATTGCTGGAGAGCAATTATCCAATTATCTTCCATAAGGCTTTCAGCATCACTGGTGGAGCGTAAAAGCCCAATCTTTCAGCAATATATAGTGCTGACAAGTTTCTGGTCTCAGGAAAGCAATCAACGTAATTACCCAGGAGAATCGAGGGAACAGTATATAGCACCCAACAGAGGCTAGAAAGGGAGATCAACTGAAATGCCACTGTGAAATGAAATCAAATATAAGCAGTTGCACACTACATATGTCAACTAAATCATATCAAAATAGCTACATACAGAATATAGCACAAGAGTTGTGTTACCTAAAGTTAATTGCGTGATGTAAACGATGACCCGGGAGCCAGGTTTCAACTCAAACTCCACAGAGATCTGATTCAATGCATTGACCAGGATTTCTGAGATCTAGGAAGAAAACAGCATCCAGAAGAATTACATACAGACTTATCGCCTACATTGCCTGAAGAAAATATAAGTAGTGCTTGCTTACAAAGATTCTGTGTGGTTTTTGCATGTAGCTATGCAATTAGTAAGGTGTTCTAGGGTGGATGAAAAATAAAATAATAATAAAATTAAATAAAATATTTAATGTATCATTAATGTCCTTATGGCACAAACTATGTTGCATGTTTGGTAGCATACACTTTCAGAAAAAAAAGGAACAAGAGCTATCACTGGGGTGGTACCTTTTCAAAAGAATCCATAATGGTAACTTAAAGTTCCCCTTTCAGTCGGTCACTCCGAGTCACGTCGGATGACCGACGAAATTGGGATCTCGCCAGAGAGACCAATCCACTTCGAGTGTAACTAAACGAGCCAATGGACATTGGCATGCGATTATTGCATCCAGCTGCCGCTGATCACAGTGTGAGCATAAGAGGCAGCTGATGCACCGCATCAATTATCCTTTCGCTTCGGAGCCGAGCGGTAGTAGTGAAGCTACTGCTCCCTTTCCCAAGAAGTGTTCCTGATCGAGTGCGGGCGTTACGGTGCAGCAGCGGTGGTCACGGTGTCCGGGAGAGCAGAATCGTCTTCCCGCTGGCAGCCACACTTGGAGTGTGCGGTGGCCAAGCTCCCCTGCGTGCTTCAGCACCTCAAAAAAGAGCATTTCTAAGAGCAAATTTCTCTAAGAGAGTACACGGGTGATCGCGTCTTTTTAAAGATGTCTTATCACCCGTGCGTTTCTGGCTGTGGTCGCTTCCTGGCTCCTCAGGACGGTCACGATTGCTGCCTCATGTGTCTGGGCATTCAGCACGCTGAGGAGGCTTTCGTGGATGGCTCATGTTCTTCTTGTGGGGACATGACCATCTCGGAGTTGCGTCTTAGACTCCGCTATGTCAAACATGGCGGAGTCCCTCTGCCTCTGCCGCGGTCCAGCGTGCGCGCCGCTGGGTCCGGTGGGGGCAGAGGTGATCTGAGGATTACGGTGAGGGCTTCCCCAAGTGGAGCTCCTCGCCCCTCAAGCACTCCGCAGCCGGTGGAGCTGCCGAAGGAGCGTGCTGGGCCCTCTGCTCGGGGTGCACCAGGCGTCTCCTTCGGTGGTCCCCCTGACGACCAGATGTCGATCACTGCATCGGAGGGCGGGCCCTCTCTCTCCGGGGATGACGACTCGGCTGCGCTGCCCCCTTCGGGTGTGGTAGCGTTGTCCGAGCCAGACCCAGAGATGACAGCCATGCTTTCCCGGGCTGCCGAGAATGTCGGGCTCGTGTGGAATCCACCACCGCGTCCCGATCCTTCGAGGCTGGACGAGTGGTTTCTCGGTGGGGGTCGCGCTGGTTCTCAGCGCCCCCCTCCGGTGCCATTCTTCCCGGAAGTGCACGAGGAGCTGACAAGATCGTGGAGGGCACCTTTCACTGCCCGAAACAAATCTTGTAGTTCTTCCGCTCTCACCACCCTCGATGGTGGAGCCGCTTTGGGGTATGCGGGCATCCCCTCGGTGGAGCGGTCTGTGGCCATGCAACTATGTCCAACAGCCGCTTCCACCCTGCGGGGTGATCCGTGTCTCCCCTCACGGGCCTCTAAGTATTCGTCAGGTCTAACTGGCAGTGCTTATAGAGCCTGTGGGGAGGCGGCTTCCGCCCTCCACGCTATGGCGTTGCTGCAGGTCCACCAGACCAAAGCACTGAAAGACCTGCACGAGGGTGGTCACGACCTGGCGGTTCTACATGAGCTGCGTGCTGCGACGGACCTCGCGCTACGAGCGACGAAGGTGACCGCACAGTCTCTGGGTCGTGCGATGTCCACGTTAGTGGTCCAGGAGCGCCATCTCTGGCTGTGTCTTGCTGACATGAGAGAGCTGGAAAAGGTACAGTTCCTGAATGCTCCCGTGTCACAGACCGGCCTTTTCGGCGACGCTGTCGAGAGCTTTGCCCAGCAGTTCTCGGCAGCCCAGAAGCAGACTGAGGCGATCAAACACATCATGCGCCGGAGGAAACCTGCTGCTTCCACTCCGGCTGCAGCCACTCAGCCTGCTCGTCGCCGTGGGCGCCCCCCTGCGGCCGCCCCCGCTCCCGCGCAGCCGCAGCAGCCTTCCACCAGGCCGCGTCGTGGAGCCGGTCGCAGGCACGACGCCCAGCCCGTCCAGGCCCCCGCCAAACCTGGCGGCAAGCGCAAGTGCAAGAGGCCCTGAGACGGGCGACCCAGAGATGGAGGAGACTGCTCTTCGGGAGATGGTGACCGCACCACTCCCTCCCCCGGTGGAGGGCCGGGTGGAGAATCCTGTGTTTCAGTTTGTTTTTGTTCCGCCGCTGGCCCAGCAGCCAGCGGTACCCAAAACATCAGTAAAAGAGCGGTTTCCTCAATCTCTGGGTCTCAAGAGGAGGAGAGTGGTGATCCGTGCATCACAGGATCGCTTCCCTCCTCCTCTCTCGCCAGCAGGCAGCAGGTGGTTGCCCAAGAGCACCCCTCCTGCCCATTCGTGGAACCAGGTAAGGGCAGTAGCACTCCATTCCCCGCTTCAAGTCGTCAAACGCCGGGCTGTCACAAGCCTCAAGCCGGGTTCCTGTGTCTCCTCCCACGCGAGGAGAAATCAGGTGAGTGCTACACTACACACCCAGACCCCGCCCCTGCCGTCACAGGCCAGGCCGTCACAGGCCCTGGGGCCGGTCCCTGTGTTCCACCTCGCTGCCCCACCGCGGGCGCGTCGGTGGCCCCGTTGGTTCCACTGGTGCGGTCTCTCGGAGCCTGGTTAGCGCTCCCCAGCCCGTCCCGGTGGCTCCTGCGGACCATCAGACTCGGCTATGCGATTCAGTTCGCCCGGCGTCCCCCCAAGTTCAGGGGCATCCGGTTCACTTCAGTCAAAGCCGTCGATGCCCCTGTCTTGCTCGCGGAGATTGCAGTCCTACTGGCGAAGGATGCAATAGAGCCGGTCCCTCCAGCCGATATGAGGTCGGGGTTTTACAGCCCTTACTTCATTGTGCCCAAGAAAAGCGGTGGGTTACGACCGATCTTGGATCTGCGAGTTTTGAACCGTGCACTTCACAAGATGCCGTTCAAGATGTTGACGCAGAAACGCATTTTTGGATGCGTCCGTCCCCTAGATTGGTTTGCAGCGATCGACCTGAAGGACGCGTACTTTCATGTTTCGATTCTTCCGCGGCACAGGCCATTCCTGCGATTCGCGTTCGAAGGTCGGGCATATCAGTACAAGGTCCTGCCCTTCGGGCTGTCCCTCTCGCCTCGTGTCTTCACCAAAGTCGCAGAGGCGGCCCTTGTTCCCCTGAGAGAACAGGGTGTGCGCATTCTCAACTACCTCGACGACTGGCTCATACTTGCACAGTCTCGAGAGCTGTTGTGCGCACACAGGGACCTGGTGCTCAGGCACCTCAGCCAGTTGGGCCTTCGGGTCAATTGGGAAAAGAGCAAACTCGTGCCAACGCAGAGGATCTCTTTTCTCGGCATGGAGTTGGATTCGGTCAACCAGACAGCACGCCTCACCCAGGAACGTGCTCAGTCGGTGCTGAACTGCCTCAAGACTTTATCAGGCAGGACAGCGGTCCCACTGAAACTCTTTCAGAGGCTCCTGGGGCATATGGCTGCAGCTGCGGCCATAGTTCCGCTCGGTCTGCTCCATATGAGACTGCTTCAGCACTGGCTCCATGGCCGAATCCCGAGGTGGGCGTGGAAACGCAGTACTCACCGGGTTCAGATTACACCGGCCTGCCGCAAGACCTTCAGCCCGTGGTCAGATCCCTCGTTCCTTCGGGCAGGAGTGCCCCTGGAGCAGGTATCCAGGCATGCTGTGGTATTCACGGATGCCTCAGCCACCGGCTGGGGTGCCACGTACAACGGGCACGCAGTATCAGGGGTTTGGACGGGCCCCCTTTTGCGTTGGCATATCAATTGGCTCGAGTTGCTGGCAGTACGTCTTGCCCTGTGCCGCCTCAGAGGGCGCCTTCGGGGCAGGGACGTTCTGGTCCGTACGGACAACACTGCGACCGTTGCGTATATCAACCGGCAAGGCGGTTTGCGCTCCCGTCGCATGTCGCAACTCGCCCGCCACCTCCTCCTCTGGAGTCAGAAGCATCTGAGGTCCCTTCGTGCCATCCACATCCCAGGAGTGTTCAATCAGGCGGCCGACGAGCTGTCTCGAGCGGCACTTCCTGGGGAGTGGAGACTCCATCCCCAGGCGGTCCAGCTGATTTGGAGTCGGTTCGGAGTTGCTCAGGTAGACCTGTTTGCATCTCCGGAAACCACCCACTGCCAGTGGTTCTACTCCCTGTCCGAGGCAACGCTCGGCACGGATGCACTGGCACACAGCTGGCCCCAGGGCTTGCGCAAGTATGCGTTTCCCCCAGTGAGCCTGCTAGCACAGACGCTGTGCAAGATCAGGGAGGACGAGGAGCAGGTCCTGTTAGTGGCTCCATATTGGCCCAACAGGACCTGGTTCCCGGAACTCATGCTCCTCGCGACAGCCCCTCCCTGGCTGATTCCTCTGAGGAAGGATCTGCTTTCTCAGAGACGGGGCACCCTCTGGCACCCGCGTCCAGACTTGTGGAAACTTCATGTGTGGTCCCTGGACGGGACGCGGAGGTTCTAGGTGACCTGCCCCAGGAGGTAGCGCTCACTATCGCTTCAGCACGAGCACCGTCCACAAGACGGGCCTATGCGCTGAAGTGGAACCTGTTCGTCGAATGGTGTTCCTCTTACCAGGACGACCCCCGGAGATGTTCGATCAGAGCCGTGCTTTCCTTTTTGCAACAAGGGTTGGAGCGTAGGCTGTCCCCCTCCACCCTTAAGGTATATGTTGCTGCTATTTCTGCCCACCACGACCCCATAGAGGGGAGGTCGGTGGGGAAGCACGATCTGGTCGTCAGGTTTCTTAGGGGGGCCAGGAGGTTAAATCCTCCGAGGCCTCCCTCCCTTCCCTCTTGGGATTTGGCTTTGGTGCTAAGAGCCCTACAAACTGCCCCCTTTGAGCCATTGCAGTCAGTCGAGTTGAAGTTTCTTTCTATGAAAACCCTACTCCTGACTGCATTGGCCTCAATCAAGAGGGTGGGGGACCTGCAGGCATTTTCGGTCGACGAGTCGTGCCTTGAGTTTGGGCCGGCTGACTCCAGTGCAACACTGAGGCCCCGGCCCGGCTATGTGCCCAAGGTTCCTACCACGCCCTTCAGGGACCAGGTAGTGAGCCTGCAAGCGCTGCCCCGGGAGGAGGCAGACCCAGCCCTAGCTTTACTCTGTCCTGTACGCGCACTGCGTCAGTACGTGGATAGAACTCAGAGCTTCAGGACCTCAGAACAGCTCTTTGTCTGTTACGGAGGACAGCAGAAGGGGAAGGCTGTCTCCAAGCAGAGGATGGCCCACTGGATAGTGGATGCCATCACCTTGGCCTATGAAGCACAAGGTGTGCCCTGCCCGCTCAGGTTGCGTGCTCACTCCACTAGGGGTGTCGCATCGTCCTGGGCGCTGGCTCGTGGTGCCTCGCTAGCAGACATCTGTAGAGCTGCGGGTTGGGCGACTCCCAACACGTTCGCTAGGTTTTATAGCCTACGTGTCGAACCGGTTTCCTCCTGTGTTCTCACCTCAAACGGGTAGTGGCACTGAGAGGGCCGGCTCAGAGTCGGCTTGCGGCGTCCTTACGCCTAATTCTCCAGAGAGTTCCTTAACCAGGCAAACCCTGTTGAGTCCTCCAGCACTCCGGCGTCCGGACGCGGCGGGGCGTCCGGCGCCAGGCCTTCAGCCAATGAATTCTTGAAATCTGGTGCGAGGCTAGTGCCCATATGAGAGACCCTGTCGGGATCCCATATGTGTATTCCACGGTATTCTTATTAGAGCCGTGTTTCCCCTGGCGGACCACGTTCTGCCATCTCTAAAGATGCAGCCTGAGCCATCTCAGAGACTTCCATGTGCAATAGGCCCTTCGGGGTTACTTCACATGTTTGAATGTCACTTAACCCCCTCTGGGAGGAGGTGACTCCGCAGTGTGCCTCTTCCAAGTGGAAGGGGACGCTTCCCAGTGTTATCCTAGTCCTACTGTTTGGGTTGCTCAAGGAACACCAGTAGTTGACCTTCTCTGTGTAGAGCCCGGTCCTATCGTCTGCCTTATAGGAAGGGTCAGGAGCCCTACACAGGGCACTGGAAGGGGCAGCTCCTGTGGCGCTTTGGTAGGGATCCCAATTTCGTCGGTCATCCGACGTGACTCGGAGTGACCGACTGAAAGGGGAACGTCTCGGTTACGTATGTAACCCTCGTTCCCTGAAGGAGGGAACGGAGACGTCACGTCCCGTCGCCACAGTCGCTGTACCACCGCTGAGCTGCCGGGTCGCCGGCTCGGCTCCTCAGCGAAAACATAATTGATGCGGTGCATCAGCTGCCTCTTATGCTCACACTGTGATCAGCGGCAGCTGGATGCAATAATCGCATGCCAATGTCCATTGGCTCGTTTAGTTACACTCGAAGTGGATTGGTCTCTCTGGCGAGATCCCAATTTCGTCGGTCATCCGACGTGACGTCTCCGTTCCCTCCTTCAGGGAACGAGGGTTACATACGTAACCGAGACGGTACATATTAGTATCTGAAGTGTAAATCAGGGGTGTCAAACTCATTTTCACTGAGGGCCACTTCAACATTATGGCTGCCATCGAAGGGCCGGTTGTAACTGTAAGACTGTACAAACGTTACTACTCCTTAACACATTGTTAAATAACTGTCTCTTTATTCTATTATTACTTATTCAAGTTACAAATATTGTATATGCATTTGCAAAGGTGTAAAAATATATGTTATTGCTCTCTGTTATTTTAACATAAATACTTTTAATTTATCAGGTTAAGAAATCCACATTACTCCATTAATCAAATTAAATAACAAAGACAAATATAATCATAAAGTCATTACATTAACTTTGTTCAAAACTTTTTTGTTACATTTATGGTACAACAAATAATTGTGTGCTGAACGGGTGACAGATATGGCATTTAAAAAAACAAATGGGCCCGGTCTCATAAAAATGCTTATCAATAGCATGATTTTCTGCTTCTATTTGGCGTGCGATTTATACACAGAAATTGACTTTGGCATGCATGTGATACGCAATCAATGCTTGTAGTAGAAAAAAAGAAGTGGTGGTATAACCCCACTCCCCCACCCCAAAATAATTAAATAAATAAATAAATAGAAACGAAAGTACTAAAAAAGTGTGAATGTGAAGTGTGAAAGTTCTAAAAAAAAAAAAAAAAAAAGCAATGAATGTATATACAATAAATAAATTAATAATTGTTTGCAATTCAATTTATTTGTATAGGCCTAGTGCTTTTCATGATACACTTTTGCAAAGCAGCTTCACAGAAAATGAACATTTCTACATACATTTAGTAGTTTACAGCACTTTTAATTAAAAAAAAAAGAAAAAATTGCACAAGTCAGTCTGCCATACTAAACAGGAACACAGGGAGACGCCAAAAAACCACTAAACGAGCTACCTTGACCTGATCCAGAATTACTAAACCCCTGCGTAATATAAAACACCTTCAGCAAGTATTCCAGTATAAAACACTCGCGCTTTTAAGCCAAATAGCTTGCAGAATTTTTATTTTATTTTATTTTATTTTATACTGACATCTGTATACCAGTACTATTATCTCCACCATCTCTGATGACATCGGCCATGTTTTCTCTGCATTAGCTCTGTTTTGAACTTACTGTTTGAATGCATTTGCTTTTTGGATCCTTAGACTTTCCAGGAGTTTACCTGTTGATCTGATTGCAAACTTTAATTTTTCATGATGAATTGTTTTCATTAAAATTTACTGATTCAAATTAGTAATTATTATTTTATTACTCTGCGCTAAGGTGACCACCCTATAGATCTGTTGTTGCAGGACAGTAGATGAGATTTTGTGGGACACGTGCGAGACAGATACATTATGCTAAGTAGTTGTTGCCATATGCGCCAATTTATGTTTCTGCCGGTGGATGCCCACACTCCAGGTTGCGTTTATTAAGCTCAGAAGAGAAGATCATTTTTAAGAGCACACATGTAATGTCTGATCGATAGAAAGCGTGTCCGTTTTCTGTGAGAGTGAATGAATGGGAATCCACCTGCGAGCGGAGATTTACGCTCGCGCATTTGATACGCTCTCGCATAGGCAATATAATGCGCTCTGGACATTTGTCATTAAAATAACTCCATAGAAACCGCCTCAAACGAACTATTAAAATGAGAAGAAGCTGTCTGAAAGCTGCAATCGATTTTTTAATTCGTTAAATGAATGGAGAATATCGTGTTGTTGGTGATTGAGCACTGAGGTCCGCACTTATTACTTTGAGCCGTCCACGCAGTCTTCATCAACGGAAAACCCCCACACTCCTAATCCTAACCACTGCGTATCATATGCACACCAAAGTCCATTTCTGCGTATAAATAGAACGCCTAATAGAAACAGAAACGTGTAGTATTGATACACACTTTTATAATTTATGATATAAAGCAACATAGATTTTTTATTTTTTTTTTTTTATTTTAAGACAATCATATTCTCTCGCGGGCCTTGAGTTTGACACATGTGGTGTAAACAGAAGTATTTAAAAGGTACATAAATGTACCTTTTGAAAAAAGTTACCGCCCCAGTGACAGCTTTTGTACCTTTTTTATCTGAGAGTGTATGATTGCCCATATGCATCCATAAACTGTATTCTTAACTGTTGTTTATATCAAATACAGATCCTACTTTAACACAACAGTAGAAATTATGCACATTTTAATCTATAATGTCAGACTTTGACAATCCGCAGTGCAACACATACCCCATCCCTCGTATCAGAGAGGGTGAGTGCCAGTGAATGTGCAAATGATTTGTTATAGCTCTTTCTGCAGCTTCAATGACAATAAAATTGGGCAAATAGTAAAACGTGTTGTTATTCTTAAGAGTGTAATTTGCCAGTTGTGATTACGCCTGTGAGATACTAAAGCATAGAGCTTAATTTTGTGAAATGGGAGTGTCAGTAGTGTGGGGTAGTGATAATTTGGGTTGTGCATCAAAGGGTTTATAAAGTCTTCACAAGCACTACTAATCAAAATTTCTCCTTCAAAAATGTAAATTCAAAAGTCCCTACTGTAAAAGGCCCTTGTTGTGACACATCCTTGTCATGTAAGCCTAATTAGACACGGGTCTTTCTGCTAGAGATAATAATGCCTTTAAGGTTAAAGAAAAAAAAAAGAAAATAGGTAATAGGTAGAAATGTCAAACAATCCCCTTCAGAATATTTTTGACACGTCGTCTCTTTTTGTGGTGACAATTACTTTCATTGTAGCCCCAGGTAGAAGCTGCTCTTTTATTCTGATAAAGGTCCATCATTCTCAAGCGCATTTCAACCTTGACCATTAATGAGAAACCATAAAATTTGCATCAGATCTCAACCTGCTCCAGATCCTCCTCAGTCCGTTTCCTGCCATCTGATTGGTTCCTGGGAGGAAGCAGGAAGAGTTCAGCTGCAGTCGGAATGCCAGGAAACACGGCCACCAGCAGCTGTTCTTCCGGAATATCGGCGACCTGGGTGGCGCAAGACAAAACGACACTAATTACATAAGGCTCGATGATTTATATGTTACCGTCTCCCGCATTTACGAGGGTTACATTCATTTTAAACGAGGCTGATGGCTTCCAGTAAATCAGATTTGATGTATACAGAATGAATCCCGGCCAAGAAATTATTAGACGCAAGCGTGCGAGTGCAAACGGTTCTACACATGTTGAATTCCTAAAAACCTCAATCAATATCTTAGTCAGAGATCCACTACAAAGCCCAAAGGTCTAGACATTACGGGCTGCCGCAAAGCCAATAAAGGGAGGTCCACCATGTATTCTCCCAGAGATACTCACCAAAGGCCATTTCCCTCATAAAGAGGAAATTATCCGACCTCAGGTAAATAATCTTTGTTTTATCTGGTACCAGCACGTAGGGCTCGACCGGTTATAAGACAATAGCTCAGCAACAGACAGCCTAAGCATAATTTACAATGAGCAATGCGGCCAGAGCCGAAGCAGTCTTGCAAATCAATACTCTGAGTCTAAGTTTGTACTCACCGCTGCAAGATTGGAGAAAGAAAAGCCCTGGGGCTCACTGAAGGATTCAGCCTATGTGCAACTGCTACGGATATTCCTAATGATTAATGCACATCTCCAAACTCCAGCCTTTATTTCTTTCTCAACAAGCTAGATTTGATGCACACTCCGTCTGCTTGCGAATTAAGGTCCAAAAAGGCAATTAGACAGCAAAAGAGAGACATAATGTTGCAATGCTCTTAATTACACCCTGCTAATAGCTTAAGAGTCACTGTTGTAATTAAATCGCTTCTTGTCAAAACATTCCCTTCCCAGACCGAAGAACTGCGGAATAACATTAAAAGGCACAGATGCAATAATCCATTATAGCAAAGGACAAAGTTGTTATTAAAGAGGTTGTTTAGACATCTGTTGTGTTTTCTGTCATTGTAGTTCATCTTTCCCTATTTAAGTGCTTGGCTGTGTCTGTTATTGACTCTCTGCAAGAATGCAAATAAAGCTTTATAAGCAAATTTAAACAATTCAGCACTTTTATTTTTTTTAACAACGTGTTCCAGTATTTTTCATTCAGATGTATAGTGCAATAAAAAAAATCCATTATTGTCATCTTTACAGAGAGCATCCATTGTGTAAATGCTTCCTTGGAAGCCAAGTCATCAATGTGAAAGTCCTTGGGCAGTTTTTAAAGCACAACACTCACAGAAGAACAATTTGCTGAGAATTATTACAAAGCGAGAAATTTGCACAGCATGGGTTGGGTTTTTGCTGGAGAATGTGCCGAAGTGCACTCTGGTCACGCTGAGAGTCCATATTAGGTAAATATGTCTGGATGTGGCGCAAATGGAAATGCAGTTGGTCCAGTAACAGGAAGACACACTCGCCTCTACATATTGACTAGAGTTTGGAGATGAAAGTTCCCTATGATTGTGTAGCCTAGTGAACCAAACTGAGAGACCATTTTGAAGGCTCAGGAAATCTTTGCAGGTGTTTTGAGTTGATTAGCTGATTGGCATGTCACCATATTCTAATTTGTTGAGATAGTGAATTGGTGGGTTTTTGTTAAATGTGAGCCAAAATCATCACAATTAAAAGAACCAAAGACTTAAACTACTTCAGTCTGTGTGTACTGAATTTATTTAATATACGAGTTTCACAATTTGAGTTGAATTACTGAAATAAATGAACTTTTCCATGACATTCTAATTTATTGAGATGCACCTGTATATATTTACTGTATATATTTGCTCTTTTGTTTGGTTTTGGTTTGATGTTTCTATTGTCATCAATTGTTAGTCACTAAAATCGTATATATAGATATATATATATATATATATATATATATATATATATATATATATATATATATATATATATATATATATATATATATGCAACATTTATTTATATTGTATTATTTAAAATTAAAATTTTCTTTCACAATGCAAAAGTCTTCAATCTCACTTTTGATCAATTTAATGCATTCTTGCAGTTATTCTGCAAGAATGCATTAAATTGATGAAGATTTTATGACACTATTAAGCTTCAAAAACAATGCAAAAGCACCCAAAAAAAATAAATAAATAAATAAAAAATCATAAAAATGGTCTATACAACTGACATGCCATATTCCTAGTCTTCTGAAGTCAAACAATAGCTTAACGTAAGAAATTATGTTGGTATTGGTTAAAAAACAAAAACAAAACAAAACAAAAAAAAAAGCCGCCATAAAATGTATTAAAAATGCTGCCATAAAAAGTATTTAACAATTATTAAACAAAATAAAAAATGAGACTCCATTTTGGCACTTGTGCATGCATTTCATTACTCTATGTAAAATGTTGTGAAGTTTGATGGATCATTGATGTCACAAATGCTAAAGGGTATTTGTGCCGACTCTGCTCCCCACGATATCCTATTCTCTCTATACCACACCCATCAATAACAGTGTCAAAAAAGCCTAAAATAATAAACAAAACTTGGTCCTTCTTTCAGTATCAAAGTGTTTGTGATTCAAGTCCTGTGCTGACTCTGAGGCACTGGCTCTGCCTTTAACCCCTGCTACTGAAACCTTCTATTCTCATCTCCTCAGGCTGTTATACCGCTATCGCCCCGGTGCACCAGAACAGACAGCCGCCTCCACTCACCTCTCCTGCCATTGCCTCAAACAGCCGTCTTAAATGGACCTTGACTTTGATTATGTCTGAGCCTCACTCTCCCTCTCTTTTTAATAAACTGAGCTGTTTATCAGCGGCAGTATGGATAAAGTGTATCTGCTACCTCTAGGGCACCACAGGATATGCTTTAAATGCAAGAGGATAAATGCAAGGAATGGGAAAAAGCCAGCCTCTCTACCATGAGAGCTCAATATTAAGCCATTAGGCTTTGAACTTGATGTTGAAACAAAGAGGGGAAAAAGTTGGAAGAGGACAGTTTTACTTCTGGCGAATTCTGGGTAAAGCCAGGGAATCTGAGGCCGGAAAGATAATGAGAGAGAAAGAGCACATGTCGAAGACAGAGGTGCGTGTGCACTTTACGAGCAGATGTGAGATCAGTAGCCTCTTTGTGCTCAGCTGCTCTGACTTTGTTCTCAGGCAGATTCTGAGGCTCTGTTCTGTATGTGGGAGTTTAGTTTTAATTGTGATATTTAGGGATTACTGTATTTGTGTGTTTTATGTCTGAAATAGAGAGAGAATATGGCTGGTTTGATGAGCACAGTTTTCCTAACGAAACAGGAAGCTGAAAATTCACTTTTATTTCAAATAAATTCAGTTCTTTTAAATTTTCTGTTCATTAAAGAATCCTGAAAAAAATGTATTGTGGTTTCCACCAAAATATTAAGCAGTACAAATGTTTTCAACATTTCAACATTGATAAAAAAAAATTAATTTATACTTTTATTCAGCAAGGTGCATTAAATTGATCAAAAGTGACAGTAAAGACTTTTCTAATGTTACTTTTTTCCCCCAAAACAAATTCAGTTCTTTTGAATTTTCTGTTCATTAAAGATTAAAAAAAAAAAAAAAAAAAAGAACCACAACAAAATATTAAGCAGCACAACTGTTTTCAACATTGTTACAGTTTTTTTTAAAGAAAGAAATGTATATTTTTATTCAGCAAAGTGCATTAAATTGATCAGAAGTTACAGTAAACACTTTTCTAATGTTACTTTTTCCCTCAAATAAATTCAGTTCTTTTGAATTGTCTGTTCCTTAAAGAATTTTGAAAAAAATGTATCACAGTTTTCACAAAATTAAGCAGCACAACTGTTTTTAACATGTATAATAAGATTTTTTAAACAATAAATCAGCATATTAGACTGATTTCTGAAGGATCATGTGAGATTGAAGACTGCTGAAAATTCAGTTTTGCAATCCCGTTAATTTATTTTAAACCTTTTTTTTTTTTAATATTATTTCATAATATTTCACAAATGTATTTATTTATTTATTTACTTAATGTAAATAAATGCAGGCTAATCGAGCACAAGAAACCTTTCAAAAGATTAAAATCTAACTGACCCCTAAATGTTCAATCAGTTATACAAAATTATTTGGGCATAAACAGATTGTCAGACCTTTGTCCCTGTATCTTGTGTTTCCACGTGCTCCCAGTGTTTCCATGTCCTTATTTGGGTTTTCCTGTTTCCTGTCCTTGTTATGTGTAATTAGTTCCAGGTGTTCCTCGTTTTCCCCTGGTTAGGTCTGTCTATTTATAGTGTGTTCTGCCCCATGTTTCCCATCCGCTGTTAAATATCTTCCTTGTGTTCCTTCATTGGATGCCCTGTCGATTGTATCATTAAAAGATCCGTTTATGTTGAAGAACTCCACGTCTCCTCGTTCCACGGGGAATGTGACACAGATTAAGTTACCTCGTAATTAAACACTAATTAGAATGAAATATTTTCTGGCAACTTCAACTATCAAGAACAGTTTTATTTCACTTCTGAACATTCCAAACCTGTCCTGCTCTATTATTAAGTTAGCACATATGCATAGACTACTGTATTGAAACAACTGGGATACAATTCTATTTCGATGGCCATTTGATATTGAGCTGTGACGATCCCAGGGTTGGACTGACAGCTCAGGTACATGTGTATGTGCACTGAGACTGTGTAATGTCAATGTATCGACCAGCAGTGGCTTCAATCTCTCCATCAGCTCTGAACACAACTGAGAACCACTAGCGCCGTTGTCCACCACACACACACACACTACTGCAGCCCTACATCACCACCCAAACACCTCCCCGTAAGACAATGAATTACTCCCACTGAGTGCAGTTTACTGGCTAATGGTTCACTAGGAATTATGAAAACTGATTAATGCTGCCCACAAAACCTGTGTACAACACATTACTGTGACCTCGTGAGTCAGTTCTGACAGTTAGATTAGTATAGATACACTTTACTACTGCATCACTGTGATCCAGACATCTGAATTGGCCCTATAAAACGTTCTTGTCCACATGCTGCTTCTGGAAATATGCCCCGTTATAACTACTGCCGTGATCATCTCTTTAAAATGAAGTTTAATTCACAGCCTGCTTTCTGCGGGCAGTAATATTTTGATGTTAACAGCACCAGGAAAATAGGCACTGAGTTTTGATATCTATAATAAGTCTAATTTACATATAAAGGACGTGTGTTTGTGCTGAAATGGAAGACAATGACTTAATTTAAACATAGCGCAGTGCTATTTCAGCGCATTTATCACCTGGTTAAATGGATTGTGGGTGGTTAGCAAATAAGATGCAGGATTTTGGGATGCAATGCGACAACAGTGGTGAACTAGTAAGTGAATTCTCAACTTTGTGTGATGAGGAGCTTGATCCCTTCTGAGAGACAAAAGAAACTATTACAAAAATGACACTTTCTTAATCAGTATTTCATGTCTTGCATTCCAGTGAAAATATGTAAATATGTGCCACCAATACTTTTTCTTGTTTTAAGCATACTTTAAAGAAAATATGCTTAAAACCAATTTGTGAAGTAAGAAAACTAAATTCAGTTATATCTGTTTTCTTGATAAGCTGATTGTTTTCTCTGATATAATTAGCTTTAATCTAAATAAGTAATACAATAATTAAATACATAATTATTTAAAATGTAAACAGAGAGCCATTAAAAACTGAAAAACAAATCAAAACAGTTTTCTTATTTCTTGTCTTGTTTTTCAGCGAAAATATCTAAATATGTGCCACCAATAAATAAATAAATAAATAAATATAACTATATATATATATATATATATATATATATATATATATATATATATATATATATATATATATATATATATAATATTTTAAGCAAACATCAAAGAAAATATGGTCACAATCAATTAGTAAATGAAGTAAGAAAAATATATGCAATTAAATTTGTCTTCATAATAGCTTAATTGCTTTCTCTGATATAACAAAACCTTTAATCTAAATAAAATAATACAATAATTAATTTAACACAAAATTATTTATTTAAAATATAAACAAAGAGAGAGAAAAAAAACAGCTTATTTTATTATTTCTTGTCTTGTTTTTCAGTGAAAATATCTAAATATGTGCCACCAATATTTTTGTTCTTTTTTTTCATATTTTAAGCAAACATCAAAGAAAAATATTCAAAACCAATTTGCAAATGAAGAAAATTATATGCAATTAAATTTGTTTTCTTGATATGCTGATTGCTTTGTATGATATAATGGAAGTTTTCATCTAAATAAAATAAATAACTAATTAATTGTGTATATAATTATTTAAAATGTAAACAGAGACATTAAAAAGTGAAAAAAAACACCATATTCTTCATTATTTCTTGTCTGTAGTGAAAATATCTAAATATGTGCTGCAATATATACATGTGCAGTATATATATATATATATATATATATATATATATATATATATATATATATATATATACACACACACATTAAAGAAAATATGGTCAAAATTAATTTGCTAATAAAGTAAGAATAAATGCAATAAAATTTGTCTTGTTGACTGATAAGATAATAAAATAATTATTTTAAATGTAAGTAAAAACAATAAAAAAAAATGAAAAAAAAAATCTTATTATTTCTTGTCTTCTTTTCCAGTAAAAATATTTAAATATATGGTGCTAAAGGTTTGTTTTTTTTTTTTTTCTCTTGTCATAAGAAAATATGGACAGCTATCAATTTGCCAAAGGGTAATAAAATGAAATTTTTTCCTGGATTTATTTAGTAATTCATTTATTTTTCAGTGAACAAAAATCTAGAAGCAAAGTGTAAGGGACAAGGACAAAGGATAGGATAAAGACAATGGGAGATATTTGACCAAGATCTGTAAGAGCTACAGAGACGAGCCAGGAAAAGACAGTGAGTGACAAGATGGATTGAATAAATTCCCACTCACTTGAAGAACAGCCTTCTTAATTACCCGACCCACATCCTGTCTCCACTCCGGGATGTCGGGGTTGGCCTCGTCCAGATTAGGAGAGAAAGATAAAAGAAGCGATTTGAAGAATTCTGTCACAGAGGAAGAGAGAAGCAGAGACAGACCCTTAATTCTTTCTCTCATAAGATGCCCAACACCTTCTATCTGCTGTGATTTGTTCCAGATGATTTAGTCGAGCTGTAGCAGAGTTATCATTACTGACAGGTATGGAAAGGTTAGCGCTGATCACAAAAATGATTACAGTCTATTTGGCAGTTGCCAGAAGGGAGTTTTTATGACTAGCTTGCAGTGTCAAGAGACAATTTCCTGTAATTCTGAACACTCTGAAAGCTGCAATAATACATTTCATCAGGGATAGGGTTATTTATATTTATATATACTGTAGATTATTGTTACCATAGAGAAAAAAGTGAAGAGGAAAAATAACTTGAAACATAGGCTTTATATGTATGTAGCTTCTATCACACACACACACACACAAAAAAAACATTCACAATTTGTCATTACACATCCTTCAGCTAACAATAATGTGAGTATATTTAACGTCTCATTGAGCATATACTGTTGGATTGTGAACTATAGACTTCAAAGATTACTTGCTAGTTAATCAACTTCCTCCATAATAACAATGTTAAAATGGTCATGAATGCATCACAGGAGATTTTTTTTTCGTTGTTTCTGAAACATCACAAATCAAGTACTGTGTGAAATAGAATTATGTTGTCAAAATGATGGTAATGAAAGTGACATCTTAAAAATTACTATAATAAAATTTTGAGGCTAATTTCAGAGATAGACCAAATTATCATAAATACAAATCACAAGATTAAATAATAGTTCCATTATTTTTTACAAAATAAAAACATTAGAAGTTTTTAGAAATAACACACATTAAAAAGAAATACATATATACACACACATATCTATATCTATATCTATCTAGATAGATAGATTAGAAATAACCCATATTAAAAAGAAATACATAGAAGAAATACAAATAAATACACACACACACACACACACACACACATCCATAGGTGCTGATTTATGTTTCTGCCGGTGGGTGCTAAAGCCTCAAACCCTCCCAACAACGTGCAGTATACATATATAAATAAAAACACATTTTCACCACTGTTTCCATAATAACTAAGCTAAGTTATATACACACGCAACTATTTGCTTAGTTATATACATCAAATATTTAATTATCATTATATAGGTGTTCGTTTTCTTTTCTTTCTTTTATTTTTTTTTCTAGAGTATACTTGGATGGTGCGTTTGATCAAAGTCTATAGAATACCCAAGACGTGTCACTCGTATAGTTTTGAATGGGGAAAAATGCAATGCTCAATATGGCCGATCAATCGCAGGAAGCCCTGCCTTCTGAGTGAAAGAGCCAATCCCTAATCGGTAAAGTCAGCGTGTCACTGCAGCTGCCGTTAGAAGTCCCTGTTGCTATAGAAACAGTCAGCGTTCTGTGACGTGTGCTTAGGACTGCGCATGCGCACTGGCTGATCTAGCCTGAAAAATAAGCTTTTTATAACGCTATTTGATCAAAATAAACAACATTTATGATACAGTTGTTGTCAGATTTCTTTGTTGATTTCAAATATGAAATTTAATTGTAAGCTTAGTGAACAGTTTAGGAGAATTTGATGTTTCCCCATTCAAAGAGATAGGAGCTGCACTTGCATGCCCAAGAGGCGTTTCAAAGATGGCCGCCGAGTGACATAACTTGTCTTGAAGAGACTTTGGTTTGATTTAGCAATAGATTGAAGCGCTCGTGTGTGAAGACTGTGCACGAGCCACAAGAGAGCATTCCATTACTAATAACAACCCAACGAACATTGCAGCACTACAATCGCAAAGACATGTCCCACTCGTAAATTACGCCTATGCAAATAATACACACTTTCTTTCTTTGAGGGTTGCGCTTCACTTAATAAAATTATTTAATAAATACCTGTTTACAATAAGCACTTATTCGTGCGTACACAGGGCAAAGTTTGAGGGCGCACAGGTATCTATCTATCTATCTATCTATCTACACACAAACAGACAAAAATATTTATAGGTCAAATTATATGTTTATGTTCATAAGGAAGTGGTGGATTTTTTTTTATTTTTTTTTTTTAAAGCAAGTATGCAAGTTATTTCCTTGGTTTATTTTACTGGTCTTTAATTTTTAGCCTTTTTTGTTTTGTTTTGTTTTTCACATCAAAAATGTAATGATTCAGATTTTTTTATGACTTCTGTATTATATGACTGAAATTCAGGAGTAAAAAAAAGTAAACATGAAAGGCAGCAAAAATAAATGACGAAGGCATAATGGAAAGTTTCTAAGACATTTTTAATGTGACCTTGCCATAAAAAGAGAAAAGTAGAAAACTAAAGTGTAGAACCTGTCATCTATATTGTCATATTTGTCTGAATATGAACACTCACCTTGTATGGCGATGCTTCTGGTGTCCTGCAGTATAGAGTCTCCTGAAGAGACCTGCACAGTGATGGTCACCATGCCCTCGGTGCTGAACGTGTGAGAAATACTGCTGTCCAGCGTAATTATGGGCTAGCACCATAAACATAGTGGATACAAAACAAAAACAATCAAAATTCGATCCAACGACAGACAGAAAATCACATTTTTGTTATTTGTAAGCTCAATGACTTCCTTAAAAAGGAAACGCTTTTAAACTGAATAGCGCCAACAGCTTTATTGATGTTTCAGGGCGAACAAGCATAAACTAAATAACACATCTAAATACCACAAAAACGACAAGAACACGAACTACATTATTAACGCTTCATAGCTCCTGTTCTGTTTATCTTCCACCGTAAAATGTCTCGAAGGTCTTCGCCCAACAAAGCAAGGCAGAAAATCTGTAATTAGCAGCTGGTTGTACCTCCGTGTTGTTCCCCAGCCACCAGAAATAGGTGAGCGTTCTGAAATGAGAAGGCCAGACCACTGCTGTCAGGTTCACCTCCTTATTCTTAATGACCACATGTGGAGCCAGCAGCTGAATATGCTCCACAGGACCTGAAACACACACACAGTCAATACAAGAACAGCGAACAGCACAAGGGGTGAGCAAAAGCTAAATATTTAGCAAAATCAACTAGCTGGTGGGATGAATAACTAGTTGACTGTTTGGTCTTGTATAATTAGGCTAGTTTCGGCTTCATCTGACCCCGATTGGATGCTGTTCAAACACAGCTTGACGGAAAGCAAGGGAATGGAAACAGAACGCAGGGGTCTTGAGACCTGTTTTTAAAAGTTTGGGTATTTTTAACTTGGCACAGCATTTTAAAAACGCAACACTCGCAGTGGGACGTTCCAAATTAAAAAAAAAAAAAAAAAAAAAAAGAGGCCCCAAGAAGTCAATCAGCATGTGCATGGCTGTAGCGGATGGATGAATTAAAAAAAAATAAATAAATAAATAAAAAAAAATACAAATAACGGGCTAACGACTTTTAATTAACACTAAAACAAGCATAGAAAGAATATACTGTGGATAAACTATTTGGACAACCATTGTAATCCACATCTAGTAAGTCTGCACAAAAATATGAATAAATACTATTATTTCTCTCATCATTTATTCACTCATCTGAGATCTTTCCGCATTGTTTACTCCTCCCCGGGTGCAATTCTTTGCTTTTTTAACCAACCAAAGTTTATTGTATTAAATATTTGTGCTTCAGTATTTAATACACATCAGGAAATAAAATTTAGACCTAATTGCTCTCATCTGATCACAAGTGCCCACCCCCTGTTTGTTTGTGAAAAGAGCTAAAAGCAGTAATTAAGCACTGCAGTCTACTACACCTGTGGAGTTGAAGGACACATGCAGATTTTGGCAGAGCAACTATGAAAGTCACCTACCAAGTGCATTGTGCTCAGTTTGTGTTTAAGAGATGTTTATTCAAAGTTTGCAAACCAGTGCCCAGCCACTTTATTGCCTGTGTGGCTACCAATTTGTCTGTATAAATTCAAAGAAAATTCATTTAACAGAGTAGGCAAGACAGCCTCTTAGTATTTGCTGTATAATTTGTGTTATTTTGTTCCATTTTAAAAACATCTAAATATCTTTAACAAGTATCTTAAAAAAAAACAAAAAAACCCTGAAACAATAATAAAAAAAGAAATATTAAAACTTATTATCAGAGAACATATCATAAATTAGTTTGTTCTACCGTTTTTTTTTTTTTTTTCTCTCCTGGTTTTAATATAAATTGCACTTGTAGATAATAATAATAATAAGATAAAAGCCCACTTAGGTGTACTTAAAAAATATATATACTGTGTGTGTGTGTGTGTGTATATATATATATATATATATATATATATATATACACACACACACACACACTACCAGTCAAAAGTTTTTGAACAGTAAGGTTTTAATTTTTTTTTTTTAAGAAGTCTCTTCTGCTCACCAAGCCTGCAATTATTTGATCCAAAGTACAGCAAAAAACAGTAAAATTGTGAAATATTTTTACTATTTAAATAACTTTTTAGCTATTTGAATATATTTTAAAATGTAATTTATTTGTGTGATTTCAAAGCTGAATTTTTAGCATCATTACTCCAGTCATATGATCCTACAGAAATCATCGTAATATGCTGATTTGATGCTCAATAAACATTTATTATTAGTAGCAGTAGTAGTAGTAGTAGTATTACTAATATTTAGAACAGTTGAGTGCATTTTTGACATATTTTTTTAATATATATATATATATATATATCTGCAATTTCATTATTACAAATGTGTAATTCATGACTTACAAGTTGGTAATTTAAAAAGTGTAATTAATATAAATAGAAATGGCATTAAATCATATTTTAGTTTATCATAAATGCTTGTCAGTCCTTGCAGCAGTACACTTTAATTGCTGCTAATGACAACATAAGTAATTATGAAATTACATATATAGATATGTTATTCTTAAGTAGGTTTAAAAAAAAATAAATAAAAAGCAATATAAAGTTCAGCTAACTGCATTCAATATAAATTTATAATACATTTTCCTTTACCTGCAAATGACAATTAGATGAAATAAACCCAATTAACCAACTAAAAATATTACATTTAGTTCACATTTTAGTTTATTCCTTTTAAAGTATATTATTTATGCAATAAATACTCTTTTTAAAACTATGCTAAAGTGTACTTTTTCACAATCTACCAACATGAAGTTAAAGCTTGAAATAATTGACTTGGAAACTAATTGAGGTAGGTAAAATAAATCTAATTCAAAATATATTCTCTGACAAACAAGTCTTATTATCACCACACACAAATAAACTCATCAAAGATGTTTAGTTATTTTTACTAAAAGTTAAGACAAAAATACTACAATGATAAAATGATAACTTTTGTTCCCCTTTCAGTCGGTCACTCCGAGTCACGTCGGATGACCGACGAAATTGGGATCTCGCCAGAGAGACCAATCCACTTCGAGTGTAACTAAACGAGCCAATGGACATTGGCATGCGATTATTGCATCCAGCTGCCGCTGATCACAGTGTGAGCATAAGAGGCAGCTGATGCACCGCATCAATTATCCTTTCGCTTCAGAGCCGAGCGGTAGTGGTTGAAGCTACTGCTCTCCCTTCCAAGAGAGTGTTCTGCGAGCGAGTGCGGGCGTTACGGCGCGGCAGCGGTGGTCACGGTGTCCGGGAGAGAAAGATCGTCTTCCTGCTGACAGCCACACTAGGAGTGTGCGGTGGCCAGCTCCCCTGCGTGCTTCAGCACTAAAAGAGCATTTCTCTGAAAGAGCAATTTCTCTAAGAGAGCAACACGGGTGATCGCGTCTTTTTAAAGATGTCTTTTCACCCGTGCGTTTCTGGGTGCGGTCGTTTCCTGGCGCCTCGGGACGGTCACGATCGCTGCCTCACGTGTCTGGGCATTCAGCACGCTGAGGTGGCTTTCGTGGATGGTTCATGTTCTTCTTGCAGGGACATGACCATCTCGGAGTGCGACTCCGCTATGTCAAACATGGCGGAGTCCATCTGCCTGCCGCGATCCGGCGTGCACACTGGATCCGGTGGAGTCAGAGGTGATTTGAGGATTACGGTGAGGGCTTCCCCAAGTGGAGCTCCTCACCCCTCAAGCACTCCGCAGCCGGTGGAGCTACCAAAGGAGCGCGCTGGCCACGCGTTTCCTTTGGTGCCCCCTCTGACGACCAGATGTCGATCACTGCATCGGAGGGCGGGCCCTCTCTCTCCGGGGATGACGACCCGGCTGCGTTGCCCCCTTCGGGTGTGGTAACGTTGTCCGTGCCAGACCCAGAGATGACGGCTATGCTTTCCCGGGCCGCCGAGAATGTCGGGCTCGTGTGGAATCCAAGAGAAATCCACCGCGTCCCGATTCTTCGAGGCTGGACGAGTGGTTTCTCAGTGGGGGTCGCGCTGGTTCTCAGCGCCCCCCTCCGGTGCCATTCTTTCCGGAAGTGCACGAGGAGCTTACAAGGTCGTGGAAGGCACCTTTCACTGCCTGAAACAAATCTTGTGGTTCCTCCGCTCTCACCACCCTCGATGGTGGGGCCGCTTTGGGGTATGCGGGCGTCCCCTCGGTGGAGCGGTCTGTGGCCATGCAACTGTGTCCAACAGCCGCTTCCACCCTGTGGGGTGACCCGTGTCTCCCCTCACAGGCCTCTAAGTATTCGTCAGCTCTAACTGGCAGTGCTTATAGAGCCTGTGGGGAGGCGGCTTCTGCCCTCCACGCCATGGCGTTGCTGCAGGTCCACCAGGCCAAAGCACTGAAAGACCTGCACGAGGGTGGTCACGACCCGGCGGTTCTACATGAGCTGCGTGCTGCGACGGACCTCGCGCTACGAGCGACGAAGGTGACCGCACAGTCTCTGGGTCGTGCGATGTCCACGTTAGTGGTCCAGGAGCGCCATCTCTGGCTGTGTCTTGCTGACATGAGAGCTGGAGAAGGTACAGTTCCTGAATGCTCCCGTGTCACAGACCGGCCTTTTCGGCGACGCTGTCGAGAGCTTTGCCCAGCAGTTCTCGGCAGCCCAGAAGCAGACTGAGGCAAACACATCATGCGCCGGAGGAAACCTGCTGCTTCCATTCCGGCTGCAGCCACTCAGCCTGCTTGTCGCCGTGGGCGCCCCCCTGTGGCCGCCCCCCGCTCCCACGCAGCCGCAGCAGCCTTTCACCAGGCAGCGTCGTGGAGCCGGTCGCAGGCAGGACGCCCAGCCCGTCCAGGCCCCCGCCAAACCTGGCGGCAAGCGCAAGTGCAAGAGGCCCTGGGACGGTCGACCCAGAGATGGAGGAGACTGCTCATCAGGAGATGGTGACTGCACCACTCCCTCCCCCGGAAGAGGGCCGGGTGGAGTATCTTTTGTTCATTTTGTTCCGCCGCTGGCCCAGCAGCCAGCGGTACCCAAAACATCAGTAAAGAGCGGTCTCCTCAATCTCTGGGTCTCAAGAGGAGGAGAGTGGTGATCCGTGCATCACAGGATCGCTTCCCTCCTCCTCTCTCGCCAGCAGGCAGCGGGTGGTTGCCCAAGAGCACCCCTCCTGCCCATTCGTGGAACCAGGTAAGGGCAGTAGCACTCCAGTCCCCGCTTCAAGTCGTCAAACGCCGGGCTGTCACAAGCCTCAAGCCGGGTTCCTGTGTCTCCTCCCACGCGAGGAGAAATCAGGTGAGTGCTACACTACACACCCAGACCCCGCCCCCTGCCGTCACAGGCCAGGCCGTCACAGGCCCTGGGGCCGGTCCCTGTGTTCCACCTCGCTGCCCCACCGCGGGCATGTCGGTGGGTCCGTTGGCCCCGCTGGTGCGGTCTCTCGGAGCCTGGTTAGTGCTCCCCAGTCCGTCCCGGTGGCTCCTGCGGACCATCAGACTCGGCTATGCGATTCAGTTCGCCCGGCGTCCCCCCAAGTTCAGGGGCATCCGGTTCACTTCAGTCAAAGCCGTCGATGCCCCTGTCTTGCTCGCGGAGATTGCAGTCCTACTGGCGAAGGATGCAATAGAGCCGGTCCCTCCAGCCGATATGAGGTCGGGGTTTTACAGCCCTTACTTCATTGTGCCCAAGAAAAGCGGTGGGTTACGACCGATCTTGGATCTGCGAGTCTTGAACCGTGCACTTCACAAGATGCCGTTCAAGATGTTGACGCAGAAACGCATTTTTGGATGCGTCCGTCCCCTAGATTGGTTTGCAGCGATCGACCTGAAGGACGCGTACTTTCATGTTTCGATTCTTCCGCGGCACAGGCCATTCCTGCGATTCGCGTTCGAAGGTCGGGCATATCAGTACAAGGTCCTGCCCTTCGGGCTGTCCCTCTCGCCTCGTGTCTTCACCAAAGTCGCAGAGGCGGCCCTTGTTCCCCTGAGAGAGCAGGGTGTGCGCATTCTCAACTACCTCGACGACTGGCTCATACTTGCACAGTCTCGAGAGCTGTTGTGCGCACACAGGGACCTGGTGCTCAGGCACCTCAGCCAGTTGGGCCTTCGGGTCAATTGGGAAAAGAGCAAACTCGTGCCAACGCAGAGGATTTCTTTTCTCGGCATGGAGTTGGATTCGGTCAACCAGACAGCACGCCTCACCCAGGAACGTGCTCAGTCGGTGCTGAACTGCCTCAAGACTTTATCAGGCAGGACAGCGGTCCCACTGAAACTCTTTCAGAGGCTCCTGGGGCATATGGCTGCAGCTGCGGCCATAGTTCCGCTCGGTCTGCTCCATATGAGACCGCTTCAGCACTGGCTCCATGGCCGAATCCCGAGGTGGGCGTGGAAACGCGGTACTCACCGGGTTCAGATTACACCGGCCTGCCGCAAGACCTTCAGCCCGTGGTCAGATCCCTCGTTCCTTCGGGCAGGAGTGCCCCTGGAGCAGGTATCCAGGCATGCTGTGGTATTCACGGATGCCTCAGCCACCGGCTGGGGTGCCACGTACAACGGGCACGCAGTATCAGGGGTTTGGACGGGCCCCCTTTTGCGTTGGCATATCAATTGCCTCGAGTTGCTGGCAGTACGTCTTGCCCTGTGCCGCCTCAGAGGGCGCCTTCGGGGCAGGGACGTTCTGGTCCGTACGGACAACACTGCGACCGTTGCGTATATCAACCGGCAAGGCGGTTTGCGCTCCCGTCGCATGTCGCAACTCGCCCGCCACCTCCTCCTCTGGAGTCAGAAGCATCTGAGGTCCCTTCGTGCCATCCACATCCCAGGGGTGTTCAATCAGGCGGCCGACGAGCTGTCTCGAGCGGCACTTCCTGGGGAGTGGAGACTCCATCCCCAGGCGGTCCAGCTGATTTGGAGTCGGTTCGGAGTTGCTCAGGTAGACCTGTTTGCATCTCCAGAAACCACCCACTGCCAGTGGTTCTACTCCCTGTCCGAGGCAACGCTCGGCACGGATGCACTGGCACACAGCTGGCCCCAGGGCTTGCGCAAGTATGCGTTTCCCCCAGTGAGCCTGCTAGCACAGACATTGTGCAAGATCAGGGAGGACGAGGAGCAGGTCCTGTTAGTGGCTCCATATTGGCCCAACAGGACCTGGTTCCCGGAACTCATGCTCCTCGCGACAGCCCCTCCCTGGCCGATTCCTCTGAGGAAGGATCTGCTTTCTCAGAGACGGGGCACCCTCTGGCACCCGCGTCCAGACTTGTGGAAACTTCATGTGTGGTCCCTGGACGGGACGCGGAGGTTCTAGGTGACCTGCCCCAGGAGGTAGCGCTCACTATCGCTTCAGCACGAGCACCGTCCACAAGACGGGCCTATGCGCTGAAGTGGAACCTGTTCGTCGAATGGTGTTCCTCTTACCAGGAGGACCCCCGGAGATGTTCGATCAGAGCCGTGCTTTCCTTTTTGCAACAAGGGTTGGAGCGTAGGCTGTTCCCCTCCACCCTTAAGGTATATGTTGCTGCTATTTCTGCCCACCACGACCCCATAGAGGGGAGGTCGGTGGGGAAGCACGATCTGGTCGTCAGGTTTCTTAGGGGGGCCAGGAGGTTAAATCCTCCGAGGCCTCCCTCCCTTCCCTCTTGGGATTTGGCTTTGGTGCTAAGAGCCCTACAAACTGCCCCCTTTGAGCCGTTGCAGTCAGTCGAGTTGAAGTTTCTTTCTATGAAAACCCTACTCCTGACTGCATTGGCCTCAATCAAGGGGGTGGGGGACCTGCAGGCTTTTTCGGTCGACGAGTCGTGCCTTGAGTTTGGGCCGGCCGACTCCAGTGCAACACTGAGGCCCCGGCCCGGCTATGTGCCCAAGGTTCCTACCACGCCCTTCAGGGACCAGGTAGTGAGCCTGCAAGCGCTGCCCCTGGAGGAGGCAGACCCAGCCCTAGCTTTGCTCTGTCCTGTACGCGCACTGCGTCAGTACGTGGATAGAACTCAGAGCTTCAGGACCTCAGAACAGCTCTTTGTCTGTTACGGAGGACAGCAGAAGGGGAAGGCTGTCTCCAAGCAGAGGATGGCCCACTGGATAGTGGATGCCATCACCTTGGCCTACGAAGCACAAGGTGTGCCCTGCCCGCTCAGGTTGCGTGCTCACTCCACTAGGGGTGTCGCATCGTCCTGGGCGCTGGCTCGTGGTGCCTCGCTAGCAGACATCTGTAGAGCTGCGGGTTGGGCGACTCCCAACACGTTCGCTAGGTTTTATAGCCTACGTGTCGAACCGGTTTCCTCCTGTGTTCTCACCTCAAACGGGTAGTGGCACTGAGAGGGCCGGCTCAGAGTCGGCTTGCGGCGTCCTTACGCCTAATTCTCCAGAGAGTTCCTTAACCAGGCAAACCCTGTTGAGTCCTCCAGCACTCCGGCGTCCGGACGCGGCGGGGCGTCCGGCGCCAGGCCTTCAGCCAATGAATTCTTGAAATCTGGTGTGAGGCTAGTGCCTATATGAGAGACCCTGCCGGGATCCCATATGTGTGTTCCACGGTATTCTTATTAGAGCCGTGTTTCCCCTGGCGGACCACGTTCTGCCATCTCTAAAGATGCAGCCTGAGCCATCTCAGAGACTTCCATGTGCAATAGGGCCCTTCGGGGTTACTCCACATGTTTGAATGTCACTTAACCCCCTCTGGGAGGAGGTGACTCCGCAGTGTGCCTCTTCCAAGTGGAAGGGCACGCTTCCCAGTGTTATCCTAGTCCTACTGTTGGGTTGCTCAAGGAACACCAGTAGTTGACCTTCTCTGTGTAGAGCCCGGTCCTATCGTCTGCCTTATAGGAAGGGTCAAGAGGCCTACACAGGGCACTGGAAGGGGCAGCTCCTGTGGCGCTTTGGTAGGGATCCCAATTTCGTCGGTCATCCGATGTGACTCGGAGTGACCGACTGAAAGGGGAACGTCTCGGTTACGTATGTAACCCTCGTTCCCTGAAGGAGGGAACGGAGACGTCACGTCCCGTCGCCACAGTCGCTGTACCACCGCTGAGCTGCCGGGTCGCCGGCTCGGCTCCTCAGCGAAAACATAATTGATGCGGTGCATCAGCTGCCTCTTATGCTCACACTGTGATCAGCGGCAGCTGGATGCAATAATCGCATGCCAATGTCCATTGGCTCGTTTAGTTACACTCGAAGTGGATTGGTCTCTCTGGCGAGATCCCAATTTCGTCGGTCATCCGACGTGACGTCTCCGTTCCCTCCTTCAGGGAACGAGGGTTACATACGTAACCGAGACGGTACCTCAGCAAACTGGAGAATGTATTATAATGCACCTGAAATAACTTCCCAACTTTATGTAGACTAAAAACAAACACTGAAGTAGGCGTTCATTTGTGTGTATGTGAGAAACCTACACGTCACATGCAGGTAGAGGAATGACGAGTCGAACCCGAGGCTGTTCTCCGCCAGCGCTGTTACTCTGAAGATGCCAGCGCTGCGGTACACGTGCCTGATGCCCTCCTGCGTCCAGCTCAGGTTGGAGTAGGACACGGCCGTACCGTCCCCAAAGTCCAGCTGAATGTTTGTCCTCATAGAGTCGCCCTAAAAACAACACGCAGAGCCAAGTCTGATTATTACAACAACTCTTTAGCACAATTTCCTTAATCACTGAGTCTGGCAGCTGCGACTAAAAACAGCTGCGGGTAACGTCACCATTCTGCTTACACAGACACCATCCCATCTGTTTTCAGACACAAAGCACTGTTTTCAGCCCGAGTTCATTCCTGCCTGATATATGAAATGAGCTGTGTGAAATCAGACACAGGATCCGCTTATTTACAGGAAAAACAGTCACTGCTTCAAATGAATTACGTCTCAGCATGTATTTCAACTTCCTGAGGGAAACCGTAAAATTACTTTTCATATGTAATACATATTTTATACTCTATATTGTGTTGGTTTGGCTTACTCAGATATCCTGATGGGTCAATTGCAATCCAACGCAATCATAATTGCTGTTTACAAGATACGATATTGCATAGGGAATATAACCATAAATATGACTTATATGGCTCTGAGTGAGTCTGTTGTAAAGTATTCTGCCATTCTGTAAGCTAAAAGAACTTCATAACTAAATGATTTTATTTTATTTATTTATTTATTTATTTATTTTTCAGTTGAATATGTGGGTGGGATTACATGGAGGAAATCATGAATCCTCAGTAAATTACATTTTTTATTTCTATTTAATCCAATCCAAACAGTAATAACAGTCTGCCATATACAGACTTGTAGCTATTGGTATAAATCATTTACAATTTACTAATAAAATATTACCATATTATACTTTATTATACAAAGTGGAGACTGTTTAACACAAAATAAAATCTGTTTATTGGCTTCATGGTGAAAGTTTTCCTGCACACAGTACACCAGACTACAGAAAACCAAAAGGTTTTTAATTTAATTAATTAATTAAGTAATTAACTAATTAAATCAATTAATTAATTTCTTTATTTAATTTTATTTTACAGAGTTAAAAACACAAGAGGTGTATTATGTGATCAAACCTCCCTCCATTAAAAAAATAAATAAATAAATAATAATAATAATAATAAAAAAATAAATTAAAAACTAATAATATTAAATTATATTGAATAATTATAAATATTTATACATTTTATTACATATACAATTATAAATTACAATCCAGTGCAGAAACAAATCAATAAAGAAATGTTTTACTATTACTATAATATTGTAGAACTGCAAACAGTATTATTTAGTAATTAATATATACAGTTATTAAGTAATACTTAAGAGTATTTAATAATAATAATTATTATTTATTTATTTATTTAGACATAAAACTGTAAAATTTCAATACTAATATTTATGGCTTTAATTTGTTTCAAATGTTAAACTGTGGAGCTTCACCATCAAAAAATGCAGCATTCCCCCCCCCTCTGAATCACATTTTAGGTTGGAAAATATGGAAATCATATTTCAATAGAGCATGTCATTCATTACCCAATAGCAATCCACAGATATCTAGGCTTATAAACCTTGCATATCTTCTGCCACTTGAAGTACCTCTGGTGCAACGCCTAAAACATCTGCCCCAAAACCAACCATTAGCACTAATTATAAATATAAAACTGCTAAAGCAGCCTCTTAAAAACATCAAAAACAGAGAAAAGAAAGAAGAGGATCAGGAAGTTGAGATGAAGTTGAGTCCATGCCTTAAACCATCCCTTTTATCCACTGTGCTTCAGGCTCTACATCTGGTTATGGGTGCAAGTGAAAGAACGCTAAAGCATACGTGTGTGTGTGTGTGTGTGTGTGTGTGTGTGTGTGTGTGTGTGTGTGTGTGTGTGTGTGTGTGTGAAATTCCCAAATCCGTGCTTATGATTCCCCAAATCTCCCTCCTTTCTCTCTTTCCGCCGTTAGCACATTGTAGCCTAATGCTATTGGGATATTAATTTGTAACACTGCATTAGCAGCACATGAAGGAAGTGGGGGGTGGGGGTATTTATGCCTTGCATAATGACAAATCCAAAGTTGCCTGGTTTATTCCTGTCTGTTTGCTTTTAGGCACTGCTGACTGCGAGAAGCGGCCCGCCTCTGTGCGTTTCTGTGCAAGCATGTGCACTGGGTTGCTTTTAAGATATTTCACGCCACTTTGTGCAGAAAATCACAACTACACTGTGGGAGGAGAAAGGAAAAGATGACTGACAGGAGGAACAGTTTGTATAATGATGGTAAGAACAGAATTTGTGCTGAGCTCATGAGGTTCAGATAAAGTCCTATTTCAGGGAAGTCAGTTCATGCAGTTTAGCTGCCATCTTGGAAATGTCTCCAGCATTTCGAATGAATTCTTCATTAGCATTTTTATCTACTTGTCCAGTAAATATATCAATCATGATTCATGATTAATACAATATTGATGTATTTAAGAAGCAAAAGAGTGTTTTCATAAAACTTTACTACAAATAATACATAACAGTTTGATGTCAGTGAGATTTTGTTTTTCTGAAAAGAAATTAATACTTTTATTCAGTAAGGACACATTAAATTGATCAAAAGTGTGAGTAAAGACACTTATAATACAAAATATTTCTATTTCAAATGTATTCTGTTCTTTTGAACTATTCATCAAAGAACCTTGAATAAAAAACTATATTTATTACGGCTTCCACAAAAATATTAAGCAGGAAGAAATATTTCTTGAGCAGCAATTCAGCATATTAGATTAATTTCTGAAGGATCATGTGACACTGAAGACTGGTGTAATGATGCTGAAAATTCAGCTTTGCATGACAGGAATAAATTACACTTTAAACTGTATAAAAACAGAAAACAGTTATTTTAAGCTGTAATAATATTTCACAAGATACTGAACCAAATAGAGACTACAAAAATTATTTTTGTTTGAATTTTATTTATTTGTATTAATATATATTACACTGTTAAAATATATATATATATAATCCCCCCTCTCCCCCGATCATTATTATTATTATTATTATTATTATTATTATTATTATCATCGGACAATTAGTTTTACATTTTCTTCTCATTTTTATTTTCCATATTTTCTTTGTCTTACCCAGATGGCTTTTTTTTTTTCATTTTAAATTGAAATTTATAAACAACATTTTAGTATGGTTTATACTTAAAACAATGAAAAGGAAAAATAAATAAATAAACTAAGCTAATTTCTGAATTGTTTCCTCATTAACCTTATCTGCTTCTATCTTTTCCAACTTAAAAACCTTGAGCTGCTTTCTCTCTTTAAAAAAAAAAAAAATAATAATAATAATAATAAAATCTTGTGTTGCACCTTAAAGGCATTAAATATTAAGGTCCATTTGATTTGCCTAAGAAACAGCCCCGGCTCTGACCCTCATGAATATAAATAGATAGAATTCTTAGCCCATCTCACTATCTGTTTCTCTCTCTCTCTCTCTTTACTAGCTCTCACTCTCTTAATGAAAGGAATAAGCCCTCATTTCCTCATCTCATCATACTGTAATGTGACAACTCTGCTGTGGTGAGACGCCATAGGGAGAAACACTTTACCTGGAATGAGCGTGCGAGCATGTGTGTGTGAGAGAAAGAAACCAAGAGAGAATGTGTGTGACCATGTGTGCACTGCACCTCAATGAAAAGCTATTCCCCAGCAGGCTTGTAATATGTATCTGGCTTGCACCATACCATCTGTACAGAGTGAAGCCTTTTCATCTGCCAGAGCTCCAGCACAGCTCGAAGCAGAGGACACCAAATTATGGAAAGTTTCCAGAATGTCAAAATGACCAACAGTATGTGGGTGTAAACAGTCACATATAGAGCTCAATGATAGTCTCACTTAGCCAGACTGGTCTGAAAGTCTGGTTCACCAAAAACAGCCCACTTAGACAGTAAAAAATAGTCTGACCATCATGTAAAGCATTCACTCATGGTTCTTTTTGTGATGGTGTCATTAAGGGGGAGGTTAATATGAAATAGCTGAAACTGTAATAACCAACCAGCACAGTAAAAATGTATTCAAATTATAGCACAACTGCGCCGGCCAATAACTGACTGAAAAATCCACTGTAAAAAAAAGAAAAAAAAGAAATTGTTCAGTTCTTATCTTAAAGGAATAGTTCACCCACAAATGACAATGAACTCATCCTCACACCATTCATGTAAATGAGTTTGTTTCTTTTTTAGAACAGATTTGGAGAAATTTAGCATTTCATCACTTGCTTACCAACTGATCCTCTGCAGTGAATGGGTGCCGTCAGAATGAGAGTCCAAACAGCTGATAAAACATTACAATAATCCAAACATTCAAGTAATCCACACCACTCCAGTCCATCAATTAACATTGTAAAGTGAAAAGCTGTGTTTATAAGAAACAAATCCATCGTTAACATTTTTAACTTCAAACCACTGGGTTATTCTAAAATGCGAGTTCTTTATGCATAATATTGTTATCTCCAGTGAAAAAGTTGTCTTGTCTGAATCAGTAGTGAAGTATGCACAGACCAATCAACGTTTACAAGCAAAAACTGTCCAAAAAACAGTTCCAAACAAACATGATTATGAATTTTTTGACAAGAGGACAGCAGGGGACTTTTTTCACTGGAGAAAGCGTTATTATGGACAGGTATTTTGGCCAGAATTGAAGGTTTAAAGTTAAAATGCCTTAATGATGGATTTCTTTCTTATAAACATGCAGCTTTTCGCTTCACAAAACTTTAAATGATGGACTGGAGTTGTGTGGATTACTTCATGTGGATTGTTTTTATCAGCTGTTTGGACTCTCATTCTGACGGCACCCATTCACTGCAGAGGATCTATTGGTGAGAAAGTGATGTAAATTAAATTCCTCCAAATCTGTTCTGATGAAGAAACAAACTCATCTACATATTGGATAGTCTGAGAGTGAGTAAATTTTCAGCAAATTTTAACTATTAACTATTCCTTTAAGCTGCTATCTCTGACCTGAAAATTAAAATGACTTTTGTTGGTGTATGCTAATGTAGTCTGGTTGATTTAATCATATTAATCAATATTATTGATTTGACTAAAATAAATTAGACGTTACAACACAAAACACATTTTTTAGGCTACCAGACAAAACACTTTACAGTGCCCAGAAATCAGTGAAAATATGTGTAGACTTCATAATAAAAATTCTATCTGTCGACAAGTAAAAAGCACATACCATTACACAACTGCAAATCCAATTAATACTTTGTCTATATCAGTGCTTCTCAAATAATGCAACCTAAAATGCACTGCAGATCTGTTCTGATAGGGTTGAGGATAGCAGAGAAAAAGCAATGCTAAATGCAAATGACAAAATGCATCTAAAAATATAGATACGCATTGGTAGGAAAGCAATATAAGAAGCGTATCAAATTCTAAGGCAAGACAATACAGGCAAAAACATTTTTTTTTAAATATTTTTTTATGCACTGGTCAATTTTGAGATTTTGAGCTGTTTGGCTTTTCATAACGTGTTGTTTCAGACTAGTGGAAAAAACATCCAAATTACACTTTCAAGTGTTTATTTTATTGCACTTTATCTACTTGCATCTGCAGATTTCAGATACAATACACATCTTTAAAGGATTTATATTTGTTTTCCTCAAAATAAGTTTTTTTTCTCTCATACACTGAGCAAAAACTCTCCACTTCAGTAGCACTTACATACACCAAACTTTATTCCTGTATAATATTCTGAAGGTTTTTACAGATGGGGTTTGTTAATGTATTATTTGCCTGTTTTGCCTTTTTTAAAACAACATTATATCCCTAAAAAACATAGTGAAAATGTTTTGTAGCTGATGACTGTATTTGCTGATTCATTAAGCGATAAAAAGAGATATCCAAGATCCTCTCTGTAAAAAACTTTTATCTCTAATACAGTTATGTGAAAAAGTGTTGGCCCCCTTCATGATTTTTTATTTTTTTGCATGTTTGTCACACTTTAATTTTTCAGATCATCAAACTAATTTAAATATTAATCAAATATAACACAAGTAAACACAACATGCAGTTCTTAAATGAAGTTTTTTTTTTATTATTATGAAGGGAAAACAAAATCCAAACCCACATGGCCCTGTGTGAAAAAGTGCTTGCCTCCTCCAATTAAATCATGAAAGAACTGTGATTAACCACATTATTTTAGAAAGCTGAGTTAAATTTCACTAGCCAAACCCACTCCTGATTACTGACAGACCTGTTGAATCAAGAAATCACTTAAATAGAACCTGTCTGACAAAGTGAAGCATGTTTAAAGAGCAACACATCATTCCGCGATCTTAAGAAATTCATAAACAGATGAGAAACAAAATAATTTACATGTATCGGTCTGGAAAGGGTTATAAAGCCATTTCCAAGGCTTTGGGACTCCAGCAAACCATGGTCAGAGCCATTATCTACAAATGGAGAAAACTTGGAACAGTGATGAACCTTCCCAGGAGTGGCTGGCCTACCAAAATTACTCCAAGAGCACAAAGACGACTCATCCAGGAGGTCATAAACGAACCCAGAATAACATCTAAAGAACTGCAGGGCTCACTTGCCTCAATTAAGGTCAGTGTTCATGATTCAACAATAAGAAAGAGACTGGGCAAAAACAGCATCCATGGGAGAGTTCCAAGGCAAAAGCCATTGCTGACCAAAAAGAACACAAAGGCTCGTCTCACATTTGCCAAAAAAATATCTTGATTATCCCCAAGACTTTTGGACAAATATTCTGTGGACTGATGAGACAAAAGTTGAACTTTTTGGAAGGTGTGTGTCCCGTTACATCTGGCGTAAAACCAACACAGCATTTCATAAAAAAAAACATCATACCAACAGTCAAACATGGTGGTGGTAGTGTGATGGTCTGAGGCTGCTTTGTAGCTTCAGAACCTGGACGACTTGCCATAATTGATGGAACCATGAATTCTGCACTCTATCAGAAAATCCTGAAGGAGAATGTCCGGCCATCAGTTTGTGACCTCAAGCTCAAGCGCACTTGGGTTATGCAGCAGGACAATGATTCCAAACACAGCAGCAAGTCCACCTCTGAATGTCTCAAGAAAAACAAAATTAAGGTTTTGGAGTGGCCAAATCAAAGTCTGGACTTAAATCCAATTGAAATGCTGTGGCATGACCTTAAACAGTCCATTCATGCTCTAAAACCCTCCAATGTGGCTGAATTAAAACAATTCTGCAAAGATGAGTGGGCCAAAATTCCTCCACAGCGATGTGAAAGACTCATTGCCAGTTATCGCAAACGCTTGATTGCAGTTGTTGCTGCAAAGGGTGGCACAACCAGTTATTAGGTTTAGGAGGCAAGCACTTTTTCACACAGGGCCATGTGGGTTTGGATTTTGTTTTCCCTTCATAATAAAAAACTTCATTTAAAAAGTGCATGTTGTGTTTACTTGTGTTATCTTTGATTAATATTTAAATTTGTTTGATGATCTGAAACATTAAAGTCTGACAAACATGCAAAAAAATAAAAAATCAGGAAGGGGCCCAACACTTTTTCACACCACTGTATATCAACAAAATGAAACAAGAATTTTTGAACCTGGCTATATCCAATGTTATGATTTCTGTTCTATTTATGCAAATTAGTGCATATTTAATAAGATAATGCATCATTTGCATTCTGAAAATAAATCTTGCAGTACAAAAAAGTTTGCAATTCTTAATGTAATCAAGCAACTGGATACATATTTTGATATCTGTTAGTATTTATATCTATTATCTATTACTATGTATTAGTACCTATTCACCTTGGGTGTCTTGGCTTAAAATGGAGAAAATGATTTCCATATCTTTTGTTATTAATGTCAAAGTCTGTGTGTTTAATTCACTTTATTTTGCTCAAAATAAAAAGATACAGTTTCTGCCACTTGATGTCTGATGTAAAATCTGAGTCCTGATCAAAACCAGTTGAGAACCACTCGTTTTGGCTAACAGACATAATAATTTAATCAGCTACATGGACATCTTGATATCTGATCATTGATAATCTGCTCACATGGCGTAAGCGGATCAATTTAATAATTATTACTGTATAATTTAGGTCTTGACTCAATACCAGGCCCATAATTATAGCTTCTGGCCATGCCGCATTTTAAATGATCAGATCACCGAATCCGATAATTTGACAATGATTTTTCCATTAGCTGAGTACATCGGATTCAGATGACTGTCATCATGATCTCACCTCTTCTAGCCGCACCAGGAAGGTCACATTGCTGCCCATGTTGGCTGTGAGTTTGTCATCACGGGTAGTCAGGACTAAACCTCGTGGGGGGCGGTTCGGACACTGCTGTTTCCTGGCTGTGTACATCTCCTTGACTCCTTTCGTGCAGTTATTCGCTACCACTTTACGATACCTGAAACACACAAAGAAATCAAAAACTAGTTTGAAATGTGCCTCTTTTGAGATAAATGATTTGATGGTTTGATATTATCTAACTCAATGACATTCACATTGTGACTTAGTGTCTGGGTCACTGTATTTATCCATTTGAATACAACCCTGATAGATCCATTCTGAGCAGCTCTGGTTTTTGTTGCTGGGTGAATTGGTTTTGGCCGCAATTTATGTGACCAAATCTCTGAAAATGATAATCGCGTTCTTTCTCTGTCTCTTTCCTTGTCTGTAATTTCGCACCCTTGCTCTGAATGGATATGCTTTCTGACTGATGTTGGTTTTAAATTAGGTTTAAATGAAGTCTTTCCATTACACAGTGTTATCTGTCCAGCTAGGTCTCTTTGTATGGATTGTCTGTCTAGAAAGTTGTCGTAAAGACGGACGCCACAATCTCCGGAAAGTTTAAAACCTGCTCACGTCAATATGGCTTGTGCCTGCTCATCAGCACAGTAAGTTTAAATCATGGCTCACTTAATTAAAAATAGCCACTTTCCTAACACAAGATTGGTTTAGTGCTAGTCTGATTGAAAATGCTTTACAAAAAATGCTCTCCACTTCCAGTGATCACAGGGGAAATATATGATTATTGGGGAATATACTGTAAGTTAGCTATTGTTTTATTGTTTATTTTCTTATTTATTACTATTTAAAAATATATGTGAAATATATGGAAAAATATGAAAAAAAGAAATGTAAAAAAATACCTATTTGATTTCTCTATAGTATTTATTCAGTTTATATTAATATATTATTTTTATTTTATACATTTTTGTATTTTTATTATTTTATTAATAATCAAGGCAACATTTCTCATTAGCTATGTTTTCTTATTTATTATTATTATTATTATTATTATTATTCAAAAATATATGAAATATATAGAAAATTAAATAATTTAATGTTTCTATATATTAATTTTTTCTATTTCTATATTTTTTATATTTAATCAGTTTATATTTATAAGTGTTTTTATTTAATCCATTTTTTTATCATTTTATTAATAAACAAATATTATTACTACATCATAAAAAATATAAAACGTTTTGTATATATCTAAAATATTATTTAAAATATTTAATGTTAAATATAATATACAATATTATAAAAATATTTTTCTAAAATGCTAAAAATCAGGGTTATTATGGTTAACTAAAATCTAAATCTATTAAAAAAAATGTTGCTTAGAAAAAAAAAAAATAATAATAATAAACATAATAAACATAATAAATAACAAATATCTTTATAAATAACATAAAATATAACCATTAAAAACTATATAGATATAATTAACATGGCAAAAACTAAATTACATGAACTGTTTCTATTTCTATTGCTATAATATAATTATTTCTGTTACATTCTGTCAAGAATGCATGCTGTTATGAAAGGCAGGAGGCTTTTTTTTTTTTTTTTTTTTTATTATGTGAATAAATATTTAGTTGTTTCAGTTTGTTATTTGCCCAGTAAATTACAATAACATTTTTAGATTTAAACAATTCTTTGACAGATTCCTAAAATATTTGTGTTTACTCTTTATTATGACAGGTGGTCTAATAAATTTTTAAGCACTGTATGTTTTCATAGCATTCAGTTGGCACGTTTGTTTGAAAAACATTGGGCAGAATGCGGAAGTGTTTTTGTCAAAAAAAAATAAAATAAATAAATAAAAAACTAAAAAACAATAATTAGCTTTTTATCCGATTAATCGATTAACCGGGAAAAAAAAATAATCAGCCAACTAATCGATTATCAAAAATAATCGTTAGTTGCAGCCCTAGACCAAATGTCCCCACAAGGAGAGTAAAACAACACCATGAAGAAATATGAAGTCTGCATACTGTATACATGCAGCTTACCCTGTGCTGTTGAGGTAGTTTTGTCCTTGGCTGCAGCTTTGAGACAACGTTGAAGGGTTGAACCAAAATGCAGGCAGACAGTTTCCATCCCCTCTTCTCTCAAAACCATAATCACTACAAAACAAAACAAACAAGAATAAAAAATCTCACATAAATAACATTTCTTAATTTAGTCTCATTTTAGATATCAATCCATCCTTAAAAACATAAATTCACTCCAGGTATGTTTGACTAGTTTCATACAAGGTCAGCGCAAATTAAAATCCCATTTGTGACATTTTCTGATGCCGTTCCCTGATGCCTATCCTGTAAAACATTCTCCTAACTACCTGTACATCCTTTCATTCATGCACAGCGGCACATCTTGTATTCAAGCATGTCCTTCTTTTATGCCCTTGAGACATTTGCAGCCATTGAGATATATTAATTCTGGGATGACAAATGTCTTTTCTGCTCTGAGAGCTGCAGGCATCAACGTATGTCCTTAACGTCTTTCAATTCTCTCTTCTCCCAGAAGCCCTGGAACCTGCTGAAGTGAATGTCTGTTCATATATCACCGGTGACTTTGATTTATCAATTAATTACTGATCCACAACAAAACCCAGCAGACCACATGGTCCCTTTTGGCATCACGCATTTGGGTTTTTAATTATGAGCAGTTCCAATCCGGCACTCAGATAAGAGTCGAAATTTAAAAGATATTTTTGTGCGAGTGCTCAAATTATTTCCATACAAATTTAGTATTGTTTTAGGTACATATGGGTGATTCTTTAATTAGTAACACTTTGATTACTATATTTTTTAGATTCATTCAGTTGGAGGAAGTTAGCTGTCAACCAGCACCTAAGGAAGGTATGGCTAGGTACCATCTATATAAAAATGCTACAGAATATTTTGCTTATGAAAGCATATAAAAATGTAACATAAAGAGATCAAATACAACGAAAACAAAAGAGTTCCCAAGATTGAACCCTGAGGTACACCACAAGTTAATGGTACCATAGAGGAAGAAAAAATTCCAACCTCCGCCAGAAATGTTCTATCAGAAAGATATAAATTAAACCACGGTCAATGGTGTCAAAGGTCAAGATTTTTTTTTTTTTATTCTGGGTTTTATATCATTGTAGTTTTATTAATGTATGTGTTTTCTTGTTGGTTTTATTATTTGTTGCATTATTTTTCAGGATTTATGAACAACACTTGGGTCAGCACTGTCTTTTTTAAGATCTAGAAATAAATGTGCCTTGCCTTAATTTTGAAAACTAAAAGGAAATGAAAATGTCCTTCAATAAAGAGCTTACCAAGTTCATGATCATCTTTGAAGTGGATTTTGGTATAATGTGTGATGGTGTGAATATCTGATATTGTGTGATAGTAATGATGTAAAACGGTCATGACATTTCTTACTTTTTTTGCAGAAAAAGTTGGACTTGCTAGTTAACATTCAATTTCCTTTGATCTTACATAAGAAGAAATTGAGTTTCTGAATTACAGTTTGCAAATACTGACTGGTTTAGTAATGACACCTAATAAAGCTACTCTCAGATCATGATGTATACATATATCCAGAAAATGAAAGGAACTTCTGATCTTTTAACTATAACTTCTAACAGAGATGTGCTTCTGTCACTCTCATTTACATCATAATCAAATTGAAACTCAGCTGTTCTGTAAAATGCTTGGTGTAGTGTAGTATTGGTCAATGGCAATGGTTATAAAAAAATAAATTGAAAAATAAATATAAATGATTAAGTTCTTATAAATGTCAAACTAACATTCTTGTTATCATTCTTGCAATCTATTATTATCTATTATAATGTATCCTTTAATATATCCTTAGAGTAATTACTTACAAATATGAAATAAATAAAATATAAATAAAACTTTTTCAATCCACCCATATCATTCAATTAAAATTTTATTAATCTGAGAAAAAAATAAAATAAATAAAAATCACCACTATAATAGTATTTGAACACTACACTAATTACACTGCATAAAATGTTGATTTTGTATCATTTTAATTTGTTTTGTTTAAATACAGGTTATATATATATATATATATATATATATATATATATATATATATATATATATATATATATATATACAGAGTTTGAAATTAACACATGCCAACCCGTCAAATGCGGGTAAAAATCAGCTGTTGCGGGTAAGGCTGTCAAATCACTAGCCAATTTGGATGTGTTACTTTTCCTAAGTTATGTTCACTAATTAATTTCTTGGGGAAGTTTATGCAAGCCAAATCTGCACAGGTTTAGCGCAAATACTGAACTCGTGAGACATCATGATATTACTGAGTATATTGAAAAACCAAACAAAACCGGAAAAAACAGTGCACACACATGCTACATGGTGATGAAGCCTAATTAGACTTATTGCGCGTGCACATTTAGACTGCGTTCTTTCACAGCATGATTCGGTCTATTAATTGGCTCGGTGCACAAAATGAGCATACTTGTGCATACTTATATCTGGTCTTGCGACGTTTGCATTTACTGTAAGGGAAACTTACATACGAAACTTGGCTAGTTAGATTAGAGAAAAGGTTTTAGTTTTAGTTAAAAGTTAGAGAAAACATCCTCCCTTGCGTACCTCTGTGTGGAAATTCATCAAGATACAACATGGAGATTGCTTCATTCTTTCTTCTGCTGATTATGCGGTTCAGCGTCAGTGGTTAGTCAGTCTACTACGGGGATCTCGTCATTAAAACATAAATCACTCAAATGTGCAATACTATACATTTTTGGAGAGCTGATTTTGTTCTGACTGTTATCTATAAGATCATTAGGTTTCCAACTCGACTGTCAAACGAGACACTTCTGCATTTCTGCATGTATGTTTTATTAACTTTATTTGATAACAATTTGTAACTGTACAATTTAATGTAATGTAATAGTAGGTTTGCATTAATTAAAAGATCGGTGTTTGCATTTTCCTGTGTGTTTTTATTAATATTTTTCTGTTTTGTGAAAGATCTGTTGCATAAATCATTATCTGTCTATAAGTAGTGCATGTATATTTTTACGATTTCTTTTGCATTAATTATCAGATAAAACAAAACTAAATCTAAATTAGTGATGTATTAGTTATATCATTTTACAGCCCATTTTTTGTTTTTTCATTTAAAAATATATGTTTGATGCAAAGTTAACTGTGTAAAATATTAACATATATTGTGAAAATGATGATGGAACAAACTGATCTATGTGCACAACTGAGAAATGGATATTTATGAAGATCAATTGCAGCCCATGTCTCACAAGGTAAATATTTCATTTAAAAAAAAAAAAAAAATTAAATAAAAATAAATCAATGTAATACAAACATTTTCGAGAAATAAGTAATTACATTTACATAATTGGTAAGGGAAAAAGACATTGTGTAGCTGTGTGTACACACCATGAGTTCAACTTTCATTTCATGAACAGTATAGGGATTAGTGTATTTCATTCATTCACCGGACCAAAACATACATAAGTTTCAAATGCACTGGCTCAGTTAACATTTATAGTATAGTAATAATAGCAGTGTAAATCTTATTCGCATTTGAAGTGATATTATAAATCCTGTAAACATATATAGAAGGTAATATTTGGATTTCTCCGATTCTCTATGCATACACTCGCTAGCAGTGTTGCCAACTAATTTTCAGAGAAATTTGCTAAAGGAAGGTCGACTTGTTGCTAAAAGTTGCTAAATGACGTGATGACGTCATTGCATAATCACGACGCAAAATTGTGTCACAACATCAAATCTCAGCAAAAAACTATATTTTATATGTTAATTTACATTTGTTTGTAAAATAATATGCATAATATAATATTAAAATATAAATAACTATTTTAAAATACATTGAATTATTGAACACATTTTTGAATGATTACAATTTAAGTTTTTTTAATAGCTAGTAAATTAGTAATACTACACATTCTCAACAATTATGCTTTAAGCAGTGTAGTTAGTTAGTATGCTACACTCTAAGAAAAGTCTGTAAAAATGGGGCACAATCTACTATGTTAATATGAAAGAATTTTCTGTATTAGTTTTTACCTGCATTTTAAAATTAAGCATTGTGTTTTCAGGTTACAGGGTGATAATGGATAATGTCCTGGAAAATTACTAGTATCTTTTCCATTTTTCTTACAGAGTACCAACTGATCAACAATCGCAGGTACAAGCTAATAACAAAGTGTATCATAAATGAATTTACGTCCGAACTAATTGCACTGTATTTTATGTATAGTCATTTTCTATTCTTAACTGTTTTAAATTCATTTTAAATCAATTTTTATATCATTCCCTTGTTTTTATTGTTGTGATTATTATTTTTTTTAATTCCTTGTTTTTATTGTTGTGAATATTATTATTATTATTATTATTATTATTATTATTATTATTTTAATGACTATTTCACTTCCTTTTATGTAAAGCACTTTGAATTACCACTGTGTATGAAATGTGCTATATAAATAAACTTGCCTTGCCTAATTTGGATGGAAAATGTGTTCCTTTTTATTGTCAGAGTCACTTTATCAAAAGTTGCTAAAAGTTGCCAAATAAATTTTAAAAATTGCTAAATTTGTTGCTAGGTGCTTTTGGAAGAAAAAGTTGCTAGGGTAGTCTGAAAAGTTGCCAAATTTAGCAACAAAATTGCTAAGTTGGCAACACTGCTCGCTAGACAGGAAATCCAAGATGGGGGAGATATGCAACTAGCCCGTAGGGCCTGTGCATTAAGAATGAGGGGCAGAAAATGTATATATTTATATCAATGCATATAGTTAATCAATATCACATGAAGAGTGTCGTTTTTTCTTAAAAAATCAGCATGGTTACAAATGTGATATTGATTTTATGCAACAGTTCAATAAACAATAAGTCAATAGAGACTCACGTTTTAGACACCATATTGTCTGTTTTTGCTCTATTTCGCCAACAAACACATTCCAAACACAGCCACAGCACTGTTTTGCGTCTCTGAGCAACATGACGGTGATCGTTCCTGAATGAATCAACCATTTAAATGATTCGGTTCAATCGCAATGACTCACTTATTAACAGTGACTTGCTGCCACCTACTGGTGATTTTAATTTCACATTTAAAGTATCTTTTCATTTTGAAAATAATTTCAAATATCAGTATTCAACATTTCATGTTTAAAATATCAAAACATTATTTATGCATTTGTAACTGTGTGTTAAAGGATTCCATGTCCCATATTCCATATTCCATGAATTAACGTGTAAATACATCTAAATGCCACTTCATATGCAACTTCTGCAAAGATTAATTTTCTTGATACCGATTTAATTTGTTTAATAACAGCCTAAATTTATTATTATTATAACTGACTGATTAAATGTAAGAATTTGACTTGAAAGATGATGCACACTTTTAGAAAAATGGCTTTATAAAAGTAAAAATGCCAATAAAAGGTAAAAATCAATTAAAACTTATTGGAAAATATCAATTTCTACCACTGCTGTGAACTTATCGCCATACAGGATATGAAGAATATCAAAAACTTTAGGAGTCAGCTGTCCACGGCAGTCCTTAAGATATCAGCACAATAACACACTCAGCAAAATATCATCTAATTATCTTTATCAATAAAATCCCAGAAAATATTGAGATATTATTTTTTTGTCAATAATCACACACCCCTGGTACTGACACAAAATGATTTGCAACGGTCGCTTTGTCATGTACAGTATATACAGCCTCAAGCTGTTGGTTTATTTCCGTGTTTTTTTTATTTTTTATTTTTTTTGTCCTTGCAACAAATGCATTACAAATGGTATTTTGTTCTTCTGTCAGTATCACATATCTTATATCAGGAGCTAGAGGTCGTCCATGTTAATTTTTACACCACAACCTAAACCAATAAAAATTATTAGATGAGCTCACCGTATCAGAGCTAATGGAAAGAGACAACATGGTATATTCCACAGAATAATTATTCTGCATATCATGTCACAAGTTGCCATTTGCAATTAAAAGTTCTGTGAATCACAGCGAATTTAACCAAAGTTGTTTTGTTTTTCAAGCATGTTCCTATCTTAAAACTGCAGGATGAAATATGTACCGGTGGGTGGAACTGATCTGGAGAATGAACAAAATCACAGAAGCTAATGGACTTAATTAAACTGCTAAAGTTTTTCCCATTCAGAAATGAGGCTCAATGGAAGAAAAAAAGTACCACAGCTTGGCTGTATCTGATTAATTTAAGATAAACAGAGAACTGGGTAAAATTAGCAAATGAATTAACTTGCAAATTAAATCTGTTTAGTAGTTTGTCATGTCTGTATCATCCAAACTATTACACCTACAAATCACACAAAAATGCATTACCAAAAAAAAAAAAAAAAAAAAAATGCAATAACACTGTGAATTATGGTTCTTTAATTTGTTTACACAACAAAAAAAAAAAAAAAAAATCACTTCTGTTCTGGCAGAACTAATCTTAAGTTTATTCAAACTTTAATTAATGGCTTGAAGTTAGAAAGCTATGAGGAGCTGCAATTCTGAACTTGTGCCTGAATGCTTAGTGCTCATTTGAAACATGCAGGTTTGAGTCTAGTATGCAACATGTACTAACTGCTAATTTTCTTTCCTTTCTCAACTGCCTGTCAAAAACAAAACAGCAAAAACATAATTTTTTTTCTTTTCTTTTTAGGTTAACATATTATAATATTTTCCCCTGATAGAAAAGGAAATAAATGTTTTCTGCTAAACTACATGCTGCAGCTCTGGCTTTTATATAAACAACTTGGAATGCAACTATAGGACGGAAGTTGAATTACAGATTTAGTTATCAAGAGAAGATTGCTGTGATGGCAGAGGTAATGGTGTAGGCATATAAACCGTCTGGCAGGATATGAACATGCAAAATTCAAAGGATCATCACATAATCAAGCTACTCAATGTACAGTTTAGTTAAGATGTCCTCCCATCAACTTTCAGCCAATTTCAGTTCTAAGACTGAACAAATTTATGAACAAATGAACATCTCATACTGAATTCAACTCACAAGCTACTTTTCTGCTCAGATCCATGATGACTGTGTAACCTAGCAATTTTCTGTGGTTAGAATAAAATATAAATACAATTAGGCAGAGAAAGAATGAAAACCTTTTTCTCACTGGAGATGTACATGCACTTTTGTTAGTTTTCAGGATTACATTATTTGTGATGTCTTTTCAGTTTTGTTTTGTTTTTGTTTTTTATTCAGAAATGATCAAGATCAGAATATTTTAGTCAAAATTACCCAAAAGCATTGAAAGATCACCCATATACTTCATGCATTTGCTCTTTCAGGTCTTGCTAAATAATCATACACATTTACAGTGTAAAGTTACTCCATGCAGTGCTTCTGTTCTTACGTAGGTGTGCTTCATGTCACACCGAATCAGAGAAATGTTAGAGACAGTTTTTTAATATATCCACCCTCTGACATTCATAATCAGCGAATGTGACAGACCTCTGAGAGAAGATGGTGAAATTTCAGCAAAAAACATTTGGTGAAAGTGACACCCCTATCCAAAAGATTTTACTTTTGGGAAAGAAAGAAAGAAAGAAAGAAAGAAAGAAAGAAAGAAAGAAAGAAAGAAAGAAAGAAAGAAACAAACAAACAAACAAACAAACAAACTATACTATATACTACATTTCTCCCACAGTAAAAATCTTTATCTATGAAAAAAAAAATCATCTTTGTTCATATTTTAAGTCATAGCAAGGGGTTCTTCCTTTTAGGGGGTCCTTTCCTTTCATATTTTGAAAAAAGTGTTGTTCAATGAAAAATTCTAGCATTAGAATTAAAGTACTGGGCAAATTAAAGATGCGCAATAAAACTCAAAAGGCATCCTATAGGGCTACTTGCATATAGAGAAGACACATTTACACATATCTGAAAGCATGTTAAGATCCCTTCACTGAGATTTTTAACTGTACTGTTTGCTGCAAAACAAGATCAAACAGAACAGGAGAGCGTATTAAAGACAAAGTAAGGATACACAGTGCGTTGTTGGAAGAAGATAAAACACTTGCTCTGTGAATGTGATAAATGATGCACTGTAGATCCCAATGTATATATATATATATACTTTAAAAGAACCTCCAGACAGACAACAACAGACTATGATGATAAAGAACCTCGATCTTCTCTTCTTCTCCTCTCAGCCCTGCGGCCTTTAAAAGCCCAGAGACTGTCTGAATCATGCATCTTGATCCTCAATAATGCACCTTTCCCACCTACACTGACCCTACTGAGGGGGTTAACCAGTCCACTGGTGTAGAAGCAATATGTCTATTCTGAGATCTTTGAAAACAGCCCCCGGATCGCCAGTGAACAGAACACGAAGGCCATGCGGTTTTATAAATACCTGTGATTCCACCTAAAGAGCAGAGTAGGACATAAAACAATAAAACTTCACAGAGCAAGAAAATCTAGACCACAATTTATGTTTGCAGGAGTTTCAGGTCTGGCTTCGTTTGAACGGTTTGATATATTGACTCAAGAAATAAATAACTGATGTTGTGTATTGAGCATTTGTGAACTGGTTTACACTGATTAAATAAATGTATCACATCAAAAGTTTGAGGCCTATACAAATTTATGAGCAGCACCAGAAGTCTCTTATGCTCACCAAAGTTGCATTTATTAAAAAAATATATAATAAAATACAGTAAAATAGTAATATATTATGAAATATTATTACAAAATTCAAAATAACTGCTTCTTATTTTAATGTATTATAAATTTTAATAATTTTTTATGGCAAAGCTGAATTTTCAACATCATTACTCCAATGTTCAGTGTCACATGATCTTTCAGAAATTATTCAAATATGCTGATTTGCTGCTTAAGACACATTATCAATATTAGTAACAGTTGCTGATTCATGTTTTTGTGGAAACTGTAATACTATAATATTTTTTTTAATGAATAACAATTCAAAAGAACAGCATTTATTTGAAATCTTTTCTAACATTATAAATGTTTTTTAATGCCACTTTTGATCAATTTAATATATCCTAACTGTATAAAAGTATTAATTTCTTGCACATGACTATATTATTTTGTTTTAAGCAAGCATGTGGCGGCCAAACTTAATCGTATTAGTTGCAACCGCTGATTATGTTCCGACTAGCCAGTTTGTGAGACTGTGACTAGCGAAGCGAATGAACCATAATATGTCCATAATAATAATCAAATATCTAAATTAAGATCACATCTAAAATGATGATCAGCATATAATTAGAATCAGTCTACACTTGAGACCTTCTTTAATTGGAGTCAGATCAAATTAATAACACAGTCAGTCTAAAGAAAATTAAACCATTTAAGACAATTCTTCCTGTAGCAGGAGAAAAGACATACCTGCAGGAAATCACTGATGTAGCTGTCGAATCAGTGAGTGAATCTTAAGCTGCGTTCATTTGGATAAGTGTGCTGTTCACTCACCATTCAAAGTCGTGTGCTCTGCAAATGCAGGGTTCTGCAGACAGGATCCTGGAGTTGTCCCATCCCACCATACAGTAGTTTCCGGGACGACGCTTCATGTAGATCTGCTTTTGACCCATTATGCATGGCTCACCCTAGGAAAATCATACATAAGTCAGTTGCAACTGATATTACAATTTAGAAATTGTGTTTTTGCTTGTTTTTCATTTTACCTGGTTATGTAGGTGCCAGGTTTGGTAGTCCCCCTCTGTGCACCTTCTAGTGAATATGGACTTGTAGTCAATTTTGATAAGCTGCCATTCAGAACGATGACTGAAGTGTCCAAAAAACCTGCCAATTGACAAAGAAATGTTTAATTCTTGTACTGCTCACTCATTTTCAAGTGAACCAGGAGACCTTCATTAGCTGGTCCAGACGTGTAAGCGTTGGAATTAAACTTTACAAAAAGGTACAACTCCAGAGGCCTACTTCATTAGCTATGCCTGAAATTGCTCCCTGTATCCTATAAATTGCACAATATGGTGTTAGCAGCATTACCTGAATTCAGAGTGAACAATGTAGTTCACTCTTTTCTAAGTGAACTTGGATATAATATACTTTCTTAACTAAATTAGATAACACACACACACACACACACACACACAGAGAGACACACAAATCATTTTAAATAAATAATCAAATACTTCAAATGCAATTCTTATTAGCAGTTATTTAATTCCCTTGTTTTAATCATTGTGAACATGGCAAACAAACAGAACAAAGATTTATAAAAAAGACTATGAAATAACTTAATAATGTGAAGTAATATTGAGACAGCCAGACAGATTCATAAACAGCAGAAGAAAAAAATACAATATAAAATACAAATATGTGTTTGCCAAAACTTGCGCTATTTCCAACTCTGTGTTGCACCTACAGCTCTGCAGATCACCCCGTTATAGATTATTTTTAACAATCATTTCCTGTTAATTTCAGTTGTCTTTCAGTCCTGTTTCTACAGAGATTTTTTATTTTTTTTTACTTTGCGTTCAAAGTAATAATTAAAAAGTACGATACGACCCTGTTAAACTATATACCAGCACTGAAACATAATGAGAAGTGTTATTGGTTCACTGAGACTAACAACATTAGCTTAAGAGTCTGATTAATTAACCTTTCCTCATGAGTGTATCTCTTGAACAAACAGGTTTTTAGAGCTCAGAGGAATCTATTCTTCTGTAATAAATAGGACATAATGAGGACGCACAGGCTGTGTGCGTGTGTGAGAGAAAGACGGTGGTCATAAACAAACCTCTACAGACTTACGTCATGATCTGATTTTCTGCACCTGCCTCCACCAGAACACCGTCCACGAACAGCGGCATGGCTGAGAAACTGTGACGCGTCCACTGACGACCTTCATCAAAGCTGATCCTGCAGAAGACATTGAGACGTTCAAATGTCAATGGATCACAAAACTACAAAAAAAAAAAAAAAAAAGGCCTATGTCTTGCTGGCAATGCTGGGTAGATTACTAATAAATTGTAGTACGTTACTGATGCCAAATTACATAAACAAAAATTGTAGTTAGTAACGTAATCCATTACATTTACATTTTAGGTAATATAATCTGACTACTTTTTGATTACTTTCGTCAAGGTTTCCTAAACTGGGGTTCGTGAAGGAACTGCAGGGGATTTAATGAAAAGCTAATAATTAGTTAAAACATAAAAAAAGTAAAATTTAAATAAATAATTTTAAAATAGCAACAAATGAAAATAAAACACCTACTAAAAAGATACATTACAAAAAATAAATATTTGTTTACCTGCTTGTTATGTGACCATTAACCAACATCAGAGAACTGTGAACATGCAAATGTTTTCCTTAATTGTTAACTCAATACCTTAAAGTCTCAATGAGAATTAAAATAAAAACTAAAGTGTTCATAGTTGCTGCAATTTTGAGATATTGAGAAAACACCTCTTAAAATTAAAATGACTTTTGCAAATCCAGTGGTCAAATGCTGTGTGGCAATTTTCTGAATGCATACAAGTGGTAGGATATTTTAGAAAGGTTAATTTAAAATATGAAAAAGAATTGGGGAGAATCAATAAATTATGCATAATTTACTGCTGTTGTGGGAAAGAGATCACATAATCAATAAAAAAATTAGTCTGATTACTAGTATCTTAAAATGTAATATAATCTAATTACAAGTACTTAATTTTTAGACCACAGCCATATCACCCTGCAGCCCAAGACCGGTTGCCCACTGAAGCTAAGCAGGGTTGAGACTGGTCAGTACCTGGATGGGAGACCTCCTGGGAAAACTAGGTTGCTGTTGGAAGAGGTGTTAGTGAGGCCAGCAGGGGGTGCTCACCCTGTGGTCTGTGTGGGTCCTAATGCCCCAGTATAGTGACGGGGACACTATACTGTCAACAAGCACCGTCTTTCGGATGAGACGTTAAACCGAGGTCCTGACTCTCCTGTGGTCATTAAAAATCCCATGGCACTTCTCGTAAAGAGTAGGAGTGTAACCCCCGGTGTCCTGGCCAAATTCCCTCCACTGGCCCTTACCAATCACGGCCCCCTAATAATCCCCATCCACTTGATTGGCTCTATGTCTCTCTCTCTCTCCTCTCCACCTGTAGCTGGTGTGTGGTGAGCGCACTGGCGCCATTGTCCTGTGGCTGCCGTCGCTTCATCCAGGTGGATGCTGCACACTGGTGGTGGTTGAGGAAAGACCCCCCACATGATTGTAAAGCGCTTTGGGTGTATGGCAATACACAATAAAAGCGCTATATAAATGCATCATTCATTCATTCATTTTGGAGTCTGACTACTACCCAGCATTGCATGCAGGTTTGGAAATGTAAGTAAATGATGAAAAAAAAATTAATTTATGGCTGAACTATACCTTGAATAATCTGTCTTAGAGGGAATAAGATATAACGTAATCGGTTACGTTAGTCGATACTTCACTCGTACTGCGTCTTGTTTAAAGACGCTATGGGAACCCAGTACAATCACACCGTGCTATGGTAGAGGAACGACTGCATAATATACCACCTTAAGCATTCAGTGTCCATAGGGAAGTATAACAATATTCTCCAAGCTAAAGCGGGCTAAACTCACAGAGGTCACTCCCGGCCTGGGAAATCGTTCCAGAGGACTCATACAGCTTGGCACTCCCTGGGCCGAAAGCATACAAGCAAACCAACCAGAGAGCTTGAGCGTGTCACAGTCAAGGACTCTCTGTCAGAACTGTTCGCATAACGCAAGTGTGTGCCCACTTAAGCAGAAAGGATTATGACCTGCAAGGCCGGTACGTCCAGGTTACAAAACCTAGCAAATGTGGACGGCGAGGCCCAGCCGACCGCCGCACAGATCTCTGTAATGTAGACCAAGCCTGGAAGAGGCGACGCCTCTAGTTGAGTGGGCTCTTACTCCCATGGGGCATTGTAGGCCCAAAGAACAGTATTCTAGCGCAATAGTGTCAATAATCCATTTGGAAAGTTTCTGCTTCGTGACCAGAGACCCTTTGGTGCGGCTGCCGAAGCATACAAAGAGCTGTTCCTATTGCCTGAAAGGGGCGGAACGCTCAATATAAACTTCCAATGCCCTGACGGGGCAGAGTAAATTCAGCTCTTGGTCTTGCTCCAAAGGAAGAAGTGCCGATAGAGTTATTACCTGCACTCTGAATGGAGTCAAGAGCAGTTTGGATATGTAACCATGCCTTGGTTTCAGGATGACTTTAGAGTCGCTGGATCCAAATTCAAGACAGGAGGGGCTCACAGAGAGCGCCTGCAGATTTCCCATATGCTTTACCGATGCTAACGCTAGTAGCAAAGCAGTTTTTAGTGTCCGAGAACGAAGGTCAATGGACTGTAGCGCCTCAAAAGGAGGGCTCTTCAAAGCTCTCAACACTGTGGGCAGATCCCATGTAGGGACGGTAATGGGGCGAGCCGGGTTGAGCCTCCTAGACCCCTTCAAGAAATGAACAACTAGGTTGTTCCTGCCCATCGATTGGCCAGCTACAGGATCGTGAGAGGCTGCTATGGCTGCTATATAGACCTTGAGCGTGGAAGGGGAACGACCCTTTATCCAACAGCTCTTGCAGGAAGGACAATATCAGAGATATGTCACCGAAAGTTGGATCTGCGCCGCGGACCGTACACCAGACGGAGAAGACAGACCATGAAGGGCATAGAGTCATCTCGCAGACGGTGCTCTAGCCTGAGAAACTGTATTCAGCACATTCTCGGGGAGGTCTGCAGGCTCCCGTCGAGAGGCCAAAGATGCTGAGCCCATAGCTCGGGCTGGGGGGTGCCATATTGTTCTGTTCGCCTGAGAGAGGAGATCCCTTCTCAGGGGGATGGGCCACAGGGCTGCAGAGAGCAGCCGAGACAGTTCTGCAAACCAGTGTTGGTTCCTCCAGAGCGGGCCACTAACAAAACCCTGTGCTTCTGTTCCCTGATTCGTCCTATTACCTGTGGGATCAGGGCGATCGGGGGAAAATCGTAAAGGAGGAGGTTGGGCCAGTCGCGGGCCAATGCATCCTTGTCCTTCAAAAATAAGTTTGGCAATGAGAGTTGTCTTCTGAGGCAAAGAGGTCGACCTCTGCCCTGCCGAAGATCTCCCAGATTCTGTGAACCGTTTGTGGATGGAGCATCCACTCGTCCGAGGGGACATTGCTCCGAGATAGTATGTCTGCACCCTGGTTCAACCAGCCTGTTTCTCTCAGTGAACGCAAGTTGAGCTGAGCCCGTTCCAAGATGCGCTCTGTTAGAATAAAGAGGCGCATCGAGGAGAGACTGCCCTGGCGATTTATATAGGACACCACCGTCATGCTGTCCGAACGGGCTAAGATGTGGTGTCCCCTCAGGTCTGGCAGAAAGGTGCGAAGGCCCAAACATACTGCCAGCATTTCCAGGCAGTTGATGTGAAGCCGACCCTCCTCTTTCGACCAGTGGCCGGAATCCGGTTTGCCATTGCACATCGCTCCCCAATCTGTGTTGGAAGCATCTGTTGAGACCCCCTACCTTCTGTAGACCATTCCCAAGGGGCAAGAGCTACTACACAGGCCTGGCTCACCTTGACAGGAAGTCGTCCGAGACGCCAGGTGTGGGGTGGAACACGTGGTTTCAGCCAGTACTGAAGGGGCTGCATGCGAAGCAGGCCCAACTGAAGTACCAGAGACGCAGAGGCCATGAGGCCCAGCATCTTTTCAAACGCCTTGAGAGGGCGAGGGGCTCTAATTTTGAATGAGGCCACGAGCTGCTGAATGGCAAGTGCACGTTCTGGTGCGACTACCGCCCTCATTTGGGCTGAGTTGAGAACTGTTCCCAGGAATGATATCTGTTGGCTGGGGGACAGCGCACTCTTGACAGAATTGACCCTGAGTCCCAGGCATTCTAAGTGGCTGAGGAGGAAGGACCTGTGAGATAGTAGCTCATCCTCGGACTGGGCCAGAATGAGCCAGTCGTCGAGGTAATTCAGAATGCGGATTCCCATCTGTCTCAGCGGAGAAACTTTTTTTTTTACTTTGTAAAATTGTGAGGGACAGTCCAAAGGGAAGGACCATGTATTGATAAGCCACTCCTTTGAAAGCTTAATCTTAAGAATCGTCTGTGGTGAGGGGCTATCTGGATGTGAAAGTAGGCGTCTTTCAGATCCAGCGAGAAGCAGCAGTCCCCTGGGCATACTTGCGAGAGGATCTGTTTCAATGTAACCATCCTGAACGGCCGTTTCATGAGGGTGCAGTTCAGGTGTCTGAGATCGAGGATGGGTCTCAGGCCACCATCCATTTTGGGGACGAGGAAGTAATGGCTGTAGAAACCTGACTCACACTGAGCCGGGGGAACCGTTTCTACTGCTCCTTTCAAATTCATCACCTCAGCAAATTCACCTCAGCAAATTCATCACCTCAGCACGCAGGACGTGTGCGTGCTTGCTCTGAACTGAGATGGAAACCACGCCGCTGAATCGCAGGGGTCTTCGAGCGAAATGAAGTGTGTAACCTCGTTTTGCTATCCCAAAAACCCAGTCTAACACTCCGGGGATGGCCTGCCAGGCCTCGGCCCGTGTGTCGAGGGGTTGGAATGGTTCGAGCAACAGGCCGCCTAACGGGGACCTGATGCTTGTGATAAGAGGAAATTTGCGTTTTATTTTTCTCGCTATAACAGCGATCGGTTGTGTTGGCGCTATTTGAACGGGTCCAGTGTTCACAATAGTATTTACCACAAACACATTGCCGTCGGGCACCCAGAGCTGAACGGGGTGCTTGGAGGCATGACAGAGGCCGTTTGGGGGTGCTAGACTCGATGCTTTCGTAATGAGAGCAGTCAGCCCCCGTGGGCATGGCCCAGACGCATCTAGAGTCTGAAGCTGTCAGCGATAATAATCATAGTGACAGCCTTTTCTTTTATTCCGCCTAAAAGATCAAACCGCTCATTAGAAGAGGGGTATTAGTGATCCTTATGTGTAAACACACCAGCAGATCAAAAGAGCTGCGCACAATCTCTCAGATACGCTTATAGCAGACAAGGGGAGGGGCCGCCTTCATTCAAGAAGGTGAGCCAGGAGCGAAGCAGAGCGAAACAAACTCTCGCGCTGGCAGATCAAAAAGCTGCATGGAGAGTGAAACGCGGGAGCTGTGCCTGCGTAAATTCACTCCAGCTTGATCGCTCAGACCCGAGAGATCGAGAGCAGGGGAGGTGGGGCCACCTTCATTGAAGACACTTTCATAGTCAAAGAGCTGCTCCGATCCGCTTTGAAGGATTAAACCGCTCAACAAACAAGAGGCACTAATCCTTAGTGTAAACACACTGGCAGATCAAAGCACTGTGTGCAGAGTGAAACACACGGGCTATGCCAGCGCGAAAAATCACTCAAGCCTGATCGCTCAGCCCCATGATTTTACCGTCTCTTTCTCCGAGGTGACTGGGAGAAGAGAAACGTGAGAGCGGGGGAGGCGGGCCGCCTAGCGCAGCATTCCAGGATCCGCACAGAAGGATTGAGCCACTCAGTGTAATGAGGGGTGCTAATCCTCACGTGTTAACATGCTGGCAGATCAAAGTGAGCATGCGGGATATGCCGGCGTGCAATCACTCAAGCCTGATCACTCAGCCCCATGATTTTACCCTCTCTTTCTCCGAGGTGACTGGGAGAAGAGAAACATGAGAGCGGGGGAGGCGGGGCCTTCATAGAGGGAACGCGAGCGAATCAGGGAATCAAAGCAGCCTGTCTGTGTGAGCGTAGCTTCAGCGACTCCAACTTAAATGCAAAGCTTGTCAACGATAGCTTCTACTCCAATCCGCTCAAGAGGATAGAGCCGCTCAATGTAACGAGGGAAGCTGATTCTCACATGTAAAACACCGGCGGATCAGAGCGCTGCGGGAAGAGTGAGTATGCAAGCTCGTGCTGGCGTGGGATCACTCAAACCCGGTTGCTCAGCTCCGTGGCTCTGTTGTTTCATTCTCCGAGCTTGCTAAGAAAGGAGAAATGGGAGAGCGGAGCTGCCTTCATTGAAGGCGGTCAGCGAGCGGAGAAGAGCGAGACTCATACTCTGAGTGAGCATTCCATCTCAGTGAGCGCGCAGTCTCTTTGTGGGCGTTACCCAGACAGGCGACGCACTCACTGCCCTTCTGCATAGTGCAGGATTTCCTGCATGAGCCACACTCACAGTGCAACATTTGCAACAACGTTGCTAGAAATTTGCTCTTTTGAAATTTGCTCTTTTAGAACTCACTGGATAGCAGCCGGGGACGAGCTGAGAGCTGCGCGGGCACTGAAAGCGGCTTGGGCTGGAAGCGTGGCGCAGGTCGCTGAATCAGCTTCTGTCAACGGCGAGTGGCTTCAAGTCTCGTGGGTCAGCAAGAGAAGATCATTGTCGCTGAAGGAGAAGAAATCTGAGGATCCTGTGGCGAAACGCCTGCTAATATAGCCAGATGGCTCCGCCCATTCTGGCAGGCTTTGTCACCATAGGCTCGTGCAGCTCCGCTGCCGAGCCATTGGTTCGTTTTTAATACTGTACACTGCACGAACCAATGGCCGTGCAGTTTCACTGCGTGATTGAAAAACGCTTCAGTTCAGGAGAAAAAAAGGCTTTTTCCCATAGCGTCTTTTTAAACAAGACACAGTACGAGTGAAGTATCGACAGGGAACCAAAAGGTAGAGATAGATAAAACCCAGTAAGAAAAAAAAAAAAAAGACGAGGAAACAAAGAAAGCAGAGGTTGAAGAAAACCAGACACAACATGAAAAGTGACAGAAAATAGCAATGTTTCAAGATCTTAACATCTGCAAATGTGGGAGGGAACAGAAGCAAGTAAAAGCTGGAGAACTTTCTTCCTTAAAGTCTGATCATAATACTGTCTGACAGCTTATCAACATCATTTAACAGGAGCAAACAGTAGGGTAGCATGTGTGACAAGGTTGCAACGATGCACAATGGCACTGCTTCCAAGGTGTCTCCGGTCTGTTAAAAGCAACAGTCGGAGGCAGTGTTGACATGTATCCATTAAGAGAACATACAGTCAAGGCTGTTATTTGAAGTCATACTTGCAGGAAATGACACGGCTGCCCTCCACAGTTGTGACTCCACTTACTGTCTCGCTTGAGTTGTTTAAGAGAACTAAAAAATGAAGGTGCCACACTTCAGTGGGCCTAAAACTAAAGCCAAATGCTCCAAGTGATAAGAGAGAAAAGATTTGAGACTCTGGAGGATTAAACATCACTGAAGCAAAACCAGGAAGGGCCAATTTGAAGAAGGAACCAATGTGTGAACTCGGGGGGATAAGTGGGAAGCTTTAATATGGAACACTTCCCATGGTGTGCCATGTAAAAACTGATTCCAATCTGTTATTTGGCAGCCTTCGTGTCCTGCCGTTTCAGTTTTGTTCGTGTGGGGAGCGTGTTCGATCCACACCAACCCAACGATTGATTTTTTTTCCCTCAACGATCTTAATAGCACAGAACTGACCCTGTCAGACAGATGGAATGCCGAAGCAGGAATTTCACCAAACCAGCATGAATAAACCTGGCAGAAACAAGCTTATTTTCACCTACCAAAGATGTCTAGTGGGCACAGTGGGCTGCTTCACGGCAACCAAAGCTCCACCTTTGTCCAAAAACCACACATTGTGCTCTTCCTCAAAAATCTGCATCATGGAAAGAACAACATGGAGTTACTTTCATCTTATTGCACAAATAGGCTCAAAAAGGCACTTTTTTGTAGAAATTTGTGTAATTTTCTCATAGTCACACAGTAGTTTTTTCTAGCTTTTGTACTCTGGTTTAACAGTTTTTCAATAGAGTGGTGCAGAGATTATGTATTTTTATAGGCCCAAAAGTTAGCATTTTAGCACTTCAGTTTCCATCATTCTGAACCAACTGTTTTTTTTTTTTGTTTTTTTGTTTTTTGTTTTATAAATGGGTTTTTGGTATAATGTCTAAAATTAGGTTTGTGGTTAACACAAGCTCAAGATTGGGCTGTCACTAAAGAATATTTCGGTAATTGAGTAATTGGTCGATTATTCTGATAATTAATCGAGTAATTGGATAATTGTAATTATTTTTTTCGTGGTAATAAAAAGACCTAAGCAAACAATAGCCTTTAAAATTACATAAAATACATAATGTATTATAAACAATAATGCTAACGTTCATTACGCATTATAATGACTTCAGAGGGCACCAACGATTGTTTTTACACTTTACTGCACAATCTAATCCTTGTTTACAATTTTTCTAGATTGCTAAAACACTATAACCAGGCTTTTGAACTAAAATTTCAAAACCATAACACCATTTTTAAAAATGCACACCCATTTCCCTAAACTATAAACACTATTCCCCTGCTTTGACAGATGAGTCAGATATGGTGAACGGTTACTGCAAAACTCTACACACAAATCCCTTCATTTCTCAGTGCTTACACCATGTGGTCATTTAGAAAGCACTAGCATTCAATATTGTTCAATCAAGTCTGCAAAGTTTGAGCTCAATTAGCACACAGTTACCCAAATGGAAACACTAAGTCAAATTTATAACACACCAATCAGAAACTTCGATGGAGATAAAAGGGCTAAAGTCAGCTTACAGTTTTTCTCAGTCACTTTGGCGCATTTCTCAGATCAGAAATTAAATTCTCAAAACTACTTCAACCTCCACATCATCTAGTTATTTCTGCATATCATAAAAAGTTTCTCATTCTTTTGATCAAGTTGCGATTGCTTTGGTACATTCATGCAACTGATTATGTACATTTGTCTGCGGTTTCCTACATTATCAGTTGCTATTGTCATGTTGCTCAAAATGTATTATCTAGTTCTCTGTGCTATAGTCTTACCCCTAAAACATCAAGTTATTAGCTCATCGTATAAGTCATTAAATGTAAATTTTTTGATTTAGTTGTCATAAACTGTCAAGCATATTTTCTACACATTTCTATTAGACTTTTTGTAAATTTGCCATGAATTGTTCAAGTGAATCTTGACTTTCACTAATGAAGAGAATATAGATCAACCAATGATAAAGCAGTTCTTTGAAATAGCTCAAAGGTACATCTCATGAACCTTCAACTGGAAAGCATATAGACAGAGGACAACACAAGAGTTACAAATTCTGACAGTGGACTTTCTAATTTAAATTTTTGCCTTTGTGCCCATATTTATTTTTCTTTTCTATTTCACAACGACGTTGGAATGTGTTTTTTCTTCTTTTTTCTTTTTTTTTTTTGGTCAAACCACTAGTAAAAGTGTAACTGTGAATCCTATCCAGTCTTTTTCAATCAATATCCCACATACAGTAATGTGTAAATTTGAAGAGGAAGAGTAGGAGGTGGAGGAGGAATACAGAGAGGAAGAGGAAGAGGAGAAGGAGAAAGAGGAAGAGGAAGAGGAGAAGGAGAAAGAGGAGTAGAAGAAAGAGGAAGAGGAGGAGGAGGAGGAGGATGATGACAACATGAAAGAGAAAGAGGAAGGGCAAGGGCAAGAAGACAAGCAGTCTCAGATATTTTAGTTGATGCATGCCAGGGTTGGATCAAGCATGAGAGAGGATTTTACTCCCGCTGCCTGGCAACGGCCAATATAGCCTGTGATTTTGAAGAGGTTCTTTGACCTGTCCCAGACCAAAGACAGGATGGGCAGAATAATTATTTTTGTTGTTGTTTGCCGTTTTGTACTGTACTCTACAGCACATTAAATTAAGGAATAAAACACTTGCAAATGCATTCATTGTTGCATACAAATGTTTTTTTTTTGTTTTGTTTTGTTTTGTTTTTGGGGGGTGGGAGGCACAAGCAACACTTATTACCAGTTTTTGTAGTATTACTTTGAATTTATCTCATCAGTGTGTAAGACTGTGTTGTAGTGTGTGTGTTTTTGAGGGTTTGTGTGTCATGTCCGAGAGCAAAGTTCGTTTTTTCAGCAAGATTGAGTTGTTTTGAGCGGAGAGCTTTATTTTGACCTGAATATAGGAAGTTTGGGGAATTGAGTTAGAAGTTAATGATTTGTGTTTAGAGTTTTGCAAAAAAAGAGGCATAATTTCAAGAAATGTGTTTAAGCTATTAAGAAAAACTGTAATACTGACTAAACATTTAATTCAAAGGTCCACTTAATCTTGAACATGAATGCTAAAGCCACTGTAATTTCTTGAATATGTGGACATCTAAACGTGTAAACCCATAGCGAGGGTTTAAACTTTTATTTTGAAATCACGATGAACAGTTAGCATATTGAGAAAGATATTGATGTATTCTTCTGTGTTTGCGTAGCTTTAGAAATGATTTATCTTACAAATCTGATGAAATGGCGCACGTTGCGTTCCCAGATAAATGTTATAATAAACCCAAACTCACAACAATATGCAGAGATGGAGTTTGAGACTCTCCACACATGTAAATAACAGTTTGTGTGGAGCAGCAATTTTTACTGTAAAAGGAGCAGCTCTGAGACACACGTACGTAACCTACACTCATGTAAATAATTAAAGTGCATATATTAAACCTGCATTGCATATATTTATTATTTATTTATTATTATTTAATTGAATCACAGCATTTGTGAATTCACAATAGCTCTATGCTTTATTATGATTTTTAAATGAGTATGCAGCCTTGGAAAAAGGTCTAATAATGCGTTTCATGGATTCTCGTCCATGGAATGCGCCACTTTCGGTATTTTGACAGTTGATAATCACGGGCAAAATGCAATCGAGGATTATTTTTTAAAATCGAGTACTCAAATTGAACCGAGGAATCGTGACAGCCCTAATCAAGAAATTTTCGCAATTTATTCCGACACAAAATACGCAAATAAAAACCCTTTTTTACTTAAAACTAAAAAGTAAGTATGAACCAGTGTGAACCAGTCATACCTGTCTCCAGTTATTTCCTGCATCTGATGAAATGAACATCGCCACATTATTGTAAGACAGCTCAGAGCCAATATTTCCTGGGAAACGAACCAAATCCAAAAAATATTTGTGTTAAATAATAAAACAATGTCGAACACCAGCAGAGCACATTCAAAATTCATAAATCAACATATATGCATTTGTTCTTGAATAAGCAGCTTTTGTAATTGAGGTCAGACAGCATGGTTCAATATTTGCTCAATCCATGCTCATACAAACTCAATATACTCACAACATGCATACAAACACACTCAGTTCTGACCGGCATGTTCATGAGCGCACAATCCTTACACACAATCATACTGGACAAAAATGGTTGTTTCCCAACAGCAATGAGGTTAAACTGAGGTTTTGAGAAGAAAAAAAAAAAATCTTGATAATGTCTCACACTGTGCTCACAAATTGCCAAGACACAAAAGCCTGAAACTAAAAATCAAGTGCCACAGTATGAACTCAAACACTTCTTATCAAATTGTTCATCCAAGACCAAATGATTTGAACTCATTTTATATTTCCATACTCTTACACTGTCATCAATTGTCCCATTTTGTGCATTTTAGGTCAATGTTACTTAAATGAAGTATTAAAAGAGAAACTTCTGAGCAATATTTTTTATCCTCTAAAGACTCTGAATTAAAGGAGAGAACAAGAGAAAGATAAGGTATGAGTGCCACAGCTACTCTTGTGTACTGTAGTTGTGTTGTTTTACGCCTACTCACACAAACATCAAGACTAGCATAAACCCACCCGCAGTGTGCTGTTGCCCTGCTCTAAGTCTGTGTTTACATTGCAAGTCTTAATTCACAAATCTGATCTTTTTACCATATCTGATTTTTTGGCCCGTCTGTTTACTTTCACTTTAGACACGACTGGTATCTGATAGCTGTGTTTACATTAATTCCCGCCTGAAAGGACTGTCTGCAGTGATCGCTTTACTATGCACATGGTAGACCCTCAGGTTTTAATTGCTATTAAAATTATTTATATAATTCACGGCGAATGGCCATTATTATTTGCCAGCATGGACAACGGCTGTTATGGATGTTTTGCAGTACAAAATTTGACTGAACGGATAAAGACCGGAAAATAACGGTAATTTTAATTTGTTAGACTATTTTATCTACTGCTCGTTAGAGGTAGAATTCTTTAATGAAATAAAGATGATATTTATTGAAATGAATTCGAATGAATTAACGACAGAGAGAGAGAGAGAGAGAGAGAGAGAACGAACGAACGCATGCACCCACGTTCGAGCGAGTGATTGATTGTGAAGCATTGCGAACAAGCTTGTTGGTTTAATTACAAAAACTCATTGCTGAAAAATATAATGTAGCTTTTAGCTGTTGTATTTTCAAAATTTAGGGGGGAGGAATGTGCAATTTCTTACCTATAAAAAGTTTCCATCTAAATAAAATGCGAGCGCATACAGCACGCCAGCATTAAAACGCCATTAAAAATCTTTATGAGCAAATGTGTCGCCCTCGCATTGGGAGTTCTGTGGAGAATCGGATGTGTGTGTTTAGACGTAGGTCGGATGTCCAGATATCGGACGTGTATCCGATTAAAATCCACATTTGAAAGTGGCTCAGATCGGAAGCGAAAAAAACGGATCTCGCGCGGGTTTTTGTGTTTACACGTATGCAACAAATTCCGATCTGTGTCAGATGTGAGCAAAAAAATCTGATTTTTTTTTTGTACCAGTGTAAACGCAGCCTAAGACTGTCACAATGAACTGAGGGGAAGTGATTGTACGTCCTTGAGTTGCCTGTGAGAAATAAGTTTGTTTCCTTCAAGTGACAACTTTAACAGCAAACCTGCTGGGAATGTGAAATGAGAGATCTGTTCATGTTTAAAGAACTTATGTATATATACAGGTGAATCTCAATAAATTTGAATGTCGTGGAAAAGTTCATTTATTTCAGTAATTCAACTCAAATTGTTAAACTCATGTATTAAATAAATTCAATGCACACAGACTGACGTAGTTTAAGTCTTTGGTTCTTTTAATTGTGATGATTTTGGCTCACATTTAACAAAAACCCACCAATTCACTATCTCAACAAATTAGAATATGGTGACATGCCAATCAGCTAATCAACTCAAAACACCTGCAAAGGTTTCCTGAGCCTTCAAAATGGTCTCTCAGTTTGGTTCAAAGGCTACACAATCATGGGGAAGACTGCTGATCTGACAGTTGTCCAGAAGACAATCATTGACACCCTTCACAAGGAGTAATTTTTTACGCCTATTTTACGATATAAAATGAGTAATTTTTGCTCCATACTAATTTTACAAATATGTGTTCTACATTCATAAATAGTGTTTTTGTTGTTGTTGTTTTTTTTTTTTTTTACATTATCTACCCATAAAGAGTAAAAGTCCTTGCACACTGAGTACGAACTGAATTTTTGCACGTTAATAACTCCGAAACTTTCGTCTGTCATAAAAAAATTTGGATTGAGTTCGATTTTCTGCATTTTTCACATCCGTAGCAAGCATTTTGACTCAGTGTGCAAGGTTTCTGTCTGTGACGATGATGAATACAAAAAAACGCATAAGAAAATTTTGGACTCATTGTACAAAGACCATAAGGCCTATTAATATGTCACAAGGCCATGTTACAACTTAAGACCCACTTTATATAAAATAAAATAAAATAAAATAATTGTAGGTATTTCTGTAATGATTAACATAAATAACAAACTGACCGAGTTAAAGGAATAGTTCACTCACTAATAAAAAAAACATTATGTAATAAAGTAAAGTAAAGTAAACCAAAAACTAAACTAAACTAAACTAAACTAAAATAAAATAAAATGCAAGATACACTACTATTCAAAAGTTTGGGGTCTTTTATACCAAACTGACCAGGAGAGGTCAAAGATGCAAATTATAGGCCTACATTATAGACAGTTCACCCAAAATGAAAATGATGTCATCATTTACCCAGCCTCATGTCATTCCAAACATGATTTTTTTTTTCTTCTGAACAAAAGCAGGCATTTTGAAGTTGGTAACCAAACAGTTTTCTTCACCATTGACTTCCATTGACTTCCACATTTCTCAAAAAAGCTTATTTCATGTTCCAGAGGGGACAGAAAGTCATATTTGTTTGGGACGACATGAGGGTGAGTAAATAATTTTCATTTTCAGGAGAACTATCCATTTAAAAGTTGTTTGTATTTGTGACTTAGAGTGCTTTGCCCATAAACAAGCGGAGTCATTCTCCAAATTACGTTTTCAATTGGTGCCAAAATCCACTTTCACACCAACTAAACGGACTAAACGCTGACTGCAAAAGCAAAAGCTCTAGTGTGAAAGCATCTTTAGAAACCAGCCTGACATAGAAAGCAATGTTTAAGTTTCTTACAAACATGCCAACACACCCAACAGCGGCCGAACACGACAGTCCCACACAAGCTGCTCGTGTTTTCCATTTACCTGTAGCCACGATGACTCCCGGCGCTGAGCTCTTGGTGGAGATGGAGCCTGAGAGGTACGGGTTCTCTGACATCTGCAGTTGTAGGTGCAGCGAGCAAAACGGCTGAGCAGAGAGAAAGTGACATCCTCCATTAGCCACAACAAAGCTATTATGTAGCTGTCAATCAAAACAAGCCGACGTGATCCCGCAGGGATGAGAAAGTCTAAGACAATAAGCGCAAGAGTGCTGCTGCGTTGGCCATAACACAGGCGACTTTATGCTTAATATTACACAATTTATAATACAGAAACAACTCCCATAATTCACTGCCATGACCCTGGAGAAACATGGATAAGGCTGGGTGATCTATCGCATACCGGATACCGTTAATCTTGCCGTCGGAGATCTGCGTGTAAACAAAATAACACAGCTCAGGTAAATCAAGACAATAAATCTAGAAAGCAAACTCAGCCAATCAAGTTAAAGGACGACAGAAGACAACACCGCATGAGATGCTACGCTTATCAAGGCAACACAAACAGAATTTAGGGAATTATAGCTGTTGTGGGAATAATTCTGCGTTCGATTCAAATTCAAATGTAGAATATTCCAACCTGATATGTCTTATTTTAGACCAGATGATATAAAACAAAACAAAATGCCAATAGCAATCTTTGCTTAGCAGGTGTTTGACTATGAACAAAGAAGTTGTCTGGCAACCAAATTACAGAGAATAAACATTGCTATGCAATGTTAACATGTTCTGTAGGAGCACAATTATCAACATAGAAGATCACACCTGTCTCTGCACTTGTTTGCTAACATCTGCAAACATATTTATCACTAGTGTTGGGGAGTAACTAGTTACATGTAACAGAATTACGTTATTTAATCATAAAATAAATTGGTAACACTTTATTTTAAGGTGTCCTTGTTACAAATGTTACATGTATTTACTATTGCAATAACAATAAATTATGCATAATTTCATGCAAGTAACCCTAAGCCAAACCCTAATCCTAACCCTAACCGTATAGTAAGTACATGCAGTTAATTAATATTACTCCATACTTAAATGTATATTTACACTGTAACAAGGACACCTTAAAATAAAGTGTAACCAATAAAGGTAAATGTAATTTGTTACAGTTAATGAGGAAAAAGTGTGTAATTAGATTACAGTTACTTATGAACGATTACAAAGGGGTTACATCTGAATATTTTCACACACATACAGATTTGATTGCACTGACTGCTCTAAAATATGAGACACCAATGGACACATTTATTTGATGATTGTTTTATTTCCTATTTGGCCTTGTGTATATGCTTTATTTTATAAATTAACTGTGTTTTTTTCTGTTAGATGCCAGTGTTTCCTGTCATAGCTATGCAAAGATTTGATTTCAAAAACAGTATCATAGCTATTAAATTATATCTTGTTATGATTTTAAATCTGTATTTAACCTCAGAATGATCTCAAAGTAAAAAGAGGTGTTAAAGTATGTTTTTGTGGTGGCTGTGCTTTAAAATTTAATTTTTGTAGAAGTGTAGAAGGATTTTGAAAGTTTGACAGTAATCAGTGTTGAGTACTGCTGTAAGGTTAACGCTGCCAGATTTAAATGTTTGAAAATGATTAACAGTTTAGAAAAATTTAGAAAAAAATAAAAATAATAAAAAATAGATATTTAAATTTAGAAAAGTAATCAAAAAGTAATCAAATGTAATCAGTTACATTACTTTAATAAAGTAATTGAAATAGTTACTACTTATTACATGTTAAGTAAGGTAACTTGTAATCTGTAACCTATTACATTTCCAAAGTAACTTTCCCAACATTGTTTATATTGTAGGAACTCTTGACTCGTTGATGTATTTTGTTTACTTATAATGTTTTGTATTAACAGTGTACATCTCCCTGGGTGCTGAAAAGGTACACAATGTCTTGTGGGATGAATTTCAGCTAGTTTCCAAGTTTAAGTGGGATTCTATTACACTTTTCAAAGTAGGAAGTTGATTTCCCGGATTGGAAAGCAGCATAACACTGTGGTGTGACGTGACTCGTCAAACTAAATCGTGCTCATTATGATCAGTTGTCTGCACTGGAAGCAGCCGATGGCATGTTGCGGATGCTCTATTTCAGTTTTTATCACGTGGTACAGCCACTTAATAGTAATAGCAATTGTTCACTCAAAAATGAAAATTTTGTGGAAGTTTATAATAAAATAACAATCAGTCTACTTTATTTTTCTTGTGAGAATCAAAAATGAAACAAAGTAGCTATTTATAATGTTTTGACTGTTAAAAGCCTATACTGGCAGTCTAATTCTTTTGTTTCTATAATGTATGTGCAGTTGTAGTTACACTACCATTCAAATGTTTGGGGCCAGCTTGCTTGCTTATATATTTATTTATTTATTTATGAATGAATGAATGAATGAATGAATGAATGAATGAATGAATTAATGAAAGAAATAAAAATAAAAAATAAAACTTTCATAAAATTGATAAAAAGTGACAGGTGACAGTAAAGACTTTTTCAAGTTATCATAAATGAATGAATGAATGCATGAATACAATTCTATCTAAGAATTATGGTAAAAAATCTTAGTTTCCAAAAAAATGCAGCATAACTATTTTCAACATTGATAATAGCACGAAATGTTGCTTGAGCAGCAAATCTGCATTTTAGAATGATTTCTGAAGGATCATGTGACACTGCAGACTGGAGTAATGATGTTGAAAATTCAGCTTTGCATCACAGGAATAAATTATATTTTAACATATATTCAAATACAAAACAGCTATTTTAAAATGTAATAATATTTCACAATATTACTGTTAGTGCTGTCAAATGATTAAAAAATTTAATCGCGTTAATCACAGTCATGGACTGTGATTAATCACGATTAATCACAAATTTAAAATACTAGGATTTACCTGTAAATGTGTTGAAAAAATGAAATGCATGACAAACTAGTCTAAGGAAACAGACCCTTTCGTTGTTGTTATGCTATTTATAGCCTTTTTTATCACTGCACAAATTAGCATTTCAGATGTATTCATTATTGTTATGAAAATATCCAAATCTCAAGAAAATCATATACAAACCATATCCTATCTTGATCGTGTGTTTATTATCATATATAATCTATAGTGGCTGTTGTCATGTTTATTTCTGCTGTGTAAAAGCCTTAACATGCATACTCTGGCTGAAACTCACGTTGTTTTTGGTGTTACAACCACCTCTCCGTTCTTAAGTTGCCAGGTATACATTCCAAGTATAATACACATTAGTAAAATTATCTATTTTAATTTTTATTTGTCTATATACACTTTGGGTGGCCGCTGTACATTATAAAAGTAGCCCAAAAAAACGCAACCCACGGCTCTGTAATTTTTCCCGCGACTTCATTTTCAAAATAGCCCAATTGTGCGGGAAAACCGCGACACTGGCAACACTGGTTCGGTGTACCCTTATCACACAATAGATAACCTTCCGCGCTGCGATGACGGCAAGAATTTGGAATCAAACCTTATCAAATGATTAATTTGCATTAAAAAGAATATTAATGCGTTACAATTTTTAGATTAATCGCATGCATTAACGCTATAACGTTGACAACCCTAATTTTTGATCAAATAAATGCAGCCTTGGTGAGCATAAGATACTTCTTTTTTAAAAAAAATAAACAAATCCCTGAAGCAAAACTTTTGAATGGTAGTGTATATGAGAAATTTATAATACTATTAACGCAAAGTCAAATTTATACCATTTCCAAATAAAGCATGATTTGATTTAGTTTTACTATTCCTGAATTGTCGCCTCAATCTTCCAGCTGATTGGTCCATGTTAGTAAATACTCAGAAATAACATGTCGCTTTGATGCTCACAAATGTAGACAGCCTCAAGCCGTGACTTTTAGAAGTATGTGTCTGGTTTTGTAATAAAGGGTAGGTGTGATGTTTTATTACTGAGTGCAATAGTACATGCAATCATGTACTCATTTATCCAACACTAGAAAGATAACAACTTGAAAAGTTCAAATGAATAACAATAACATATCGACTGTGGTTTTCACTGAAAAAGGGACAAATAATGCAATGTAATCATGTTTGGAGTGCCCTCTGTCGAGCCCGCTACCCTTACCGTGAACGCTAATTGCCTTTTACAGTCATTACCAGCAAAAGACAGAGATTTGACATTAAAGCAGAGAAGCAACTCTCCTGGGACCTCCAACATAACAAAACCAGAATTATATCTGCTGTACATGTACCACAAATTGTTTTTTTCATCCCCTCAATAGGTGGCTTGACATTATTACGTGGACGGCAAAGGCAACAGGATTTCAGAGTCGGTAATCGTAAGGATTATAGGAGGCTAATGAGAGTGTCAAAGCAGAGGACTATTACAGCCTCTTCAGTCTGCTGGAGCTTTCTGTGTGTTTCTTTGGCCTTGATGTTTTTTGTTTTTGTTTTTTTTATTATTTATTTATTTTGCCTCTAAACACGATATGGCTGTTAAATATTAATGATTCTCTAAGCATATCTACGGTGGCCGAGAAGTGCAAAACAAATCACAATTCTGAAAACAAAATAACAAATTGCAAACGCAAATGCAAATCTAAAAAACAAAATAACAATTCAGAAAACATTATAACAAGTCAGAAAACACAATGACAAATTTGAAAATAAAATAAATCAGAAAACACAACGACAAATCAGAAAACAAAATAACAAGTCAGAAAACACAACGACAAATTAGACAAACCGGAAGAGGTAGGTATAGTTTGAGACAGCGCCATTGGTTTGGGATTACTCACCGCTGACTGGACGAGACATCTGTCAATCAAGGTATACAGGAAGAACAGCAGAGTCGTGGAAGAAAGTTCGGAGATGGTTTTAAAGTAGCTCAGTTAAAATGTATTGTATAAATTGCCCTTACTATGGAATAAAAAATCCAGAGTGTCGATTTACACTCAGTGCAACTAGCCCGCCTTGTTGGCAGTAATTCCGCTCTCCAACGTGTGATTGGGCTAGTCAGCACTTTAAAAAAGGCTGTTAATCATCAGCTCTAGTGGCACAGATGGTTAAGCGCATCTTGTCAGCTTTTTGACGCGATCGATGCAGGTTCGATCTCACCTTTTGTGGAACTTTTTTTTCTCCCTTTTCAAATCTCATATCACATCGTAAAGGCATTTATTTTCAATAAAAATTAAGGAAATAATCAAAAAGTTGAAAATAAGTATCAGGTAGAGTTAGGGTAGGTGCATGGAGGGTTTTATTGTACCAATAAGGTGGCATCCATTTAATAATTTGAATTAAAATTATAATTTACACTCAATACGTTATTATTGTATACTGTTTTATAATGTTCTACAATACTGAAGCACAGATAATTGCCACTATTTGCAACAAGTAGTATACATAACAGAAAAATCCTGCTATTTTAACATGGTGTAAATGGGTATTTGCACTTAGTGTAAATAGCATATTGCTAAAAATACTGCTATTTTCACTTATTGTAAATAAAATTCATTGCTAATACGAGATTTGAAAAGGGAGGGAAAAAAAGTTTGGCAAAAGGCGGGATCGAACCCAGGTCAATTGCGTCAAAAAGCCAACAACACGCGCTTAACCATCTGCACCACTGTAGCTGATGATTCACAGCCGTTTTTAAAGTGTTGACTAGCCCAATCACACATTGGAGAGCGAAATTAATGCCAACAAGGCAGGCTGTAAATAGACACCCAGTATTTTTTTATTCCATAGTAAGGGCAATTCATACAATACATTTAAACTGAGCTACTTTAAAACCATCTCCGAATTTTCTACCACGACTCTGCTGTTCTTCCTGTATACCTTGATTGACAGATGTCTCGTCTAGTCAGCGGTGAGTAATCCCAAACCAATGGCGCTGTCTCAAACTATACCTACCTCTTTCGGTTTGTCTGATCTGTCGTTGTGTTTTCTGACTTGTTATTTTGTTTTCGGATTTGTTGTTGTGTTTTCTGAATTGTTATTTTGTTTTTTAGATTTGCATTTGCATTTGTAATTTGTTATTTTGTTTTCAGAATTGTGATTTGTTTTGCACTTCTCGGCCACCGTACATTTCAATACCTTGAAACTATTTCCCATTTAGAAATAATAAAAAAGGTATTACTTGAGTAGATATCATATCATTTCTGATTATGCATTACAGAGTCTGTTGCCTTTAATGAAATCTGTTGGAGAAAGAATATTACCTTGAACAAATTAGACAGTTAAGCTAGCTGCATGCCAACAAAATAAATATTTCCCAAATTTCATATACATTTGGTATAGATTTCATTTGTATTGCCATAAATAACAAACTGACCCACAAATCAAATTAAATCAACTGACCAGAGTAATGTTTATTAGTGAGTGAACTATTCCTTTACCTTACAAAAACTACAAATACTTACAATTATTTTATTTTATTTCATTTCATTTTATTTTATTATTATAGCATATTGCTTGTGAGTGAACTATTCCTTTATTTATATAAAAAATAAAATAAAATAAAATAAAATAAAATAAAATAAAATAAAATAAAACAATACAATACAATAAAATATGTATTTAGCAATGTTAACAAGAATATCAAAGTACATAAAAAAGTATTTAGTAATGTTAACAAGAATAACAAACAGACTAAGTAAAAGAAATAGTAATAAAATTTGGCATTAAATAAATTAAATGTATATTTCATCAAATATACAAAAGCTAAAAAAAATGTTTTAAAATAAAAAGAAAATAATACATTAAAAATAAAAATACTAAAATAAAAATAATTAAGAATAACAAACTGACCAAGTTCACCACTAAAAAAAAAAAAAAAAAAAAAAAAATAATAATAATAATGAAATAAAATAAAATAAAATAATTGTAGGTATTTTAGTGATGATTAACATGAATAACAAACTGACAGAGTTAAAGGGATAATTCACTCACTAATTAAAAATGTTATGAATAAAATAAAATAAAATAAAATAAAATAAAATAATTGTAGGTATACAATTCACTCACTAATAAAAAATGTTAAAATAAAAAAAAGAAAGAAAAAATAAAACAAAATATAAAATAAAATAATTGTAGGTATTTTAGTTATGATTAATATGAATAACAAACTAACCAAGTTAAAGGAATAGTTCACTCACCAAAAAAATAAAAAAAATAATTATTTTATAAAATAAAATAAAATTAAATAAAATTAAATTAAATTAAATTAATAAAATAAAATAATGAAGTAAAATAATGTTTTATTTTACTTCATTATTTTATTTTATTAATTTAATTTAATTTAATTTTATATAAAATTTAATTTAATTTTTATATAAAAAAATATAAAATAAAAAGTAGGTATTTTATTTATGATTAACATGAATAACAAACTGACCAAGTTAAAGGAATAGTTCACTCACAATTAAAAAAAATAATAATAAAAATAATAAAATGAAATAAAATTAAAATAATAAATTAAATTAAATTAAATTAATGAAGTGAAATAAAATGAAATAAAATAAAAGTAGGCATTGTAGTTATGATTAACATGAATAACAAACTGACCAAGGAATAGTTCACTCACTAAAAAAAAAAAAAAAAAAAAAAACTGTAATAAAATAAAATTAATAAAATAAAATAAAATAAAATAAAAATTATGGCTGAGTTTAAGGAAAAGTTCACTCAATAACATAAATTTTGTTAGTTGTAGTAAGTAAATAAGCAAGCAAGCCAGTAGGTAAGCAAGTAAGTAAGTAAGTAAATAAATACACAAATAAATAAATACATACATAAATGATCAGTCTTTCCAACCCATGCCTTTCTTACCAGCACACAATGAATGGGATTTCCTGCCAGGTCAGTAGCGGGCGCCTGCAAAAGCCTCCAGTCTCGGCCCTTATTGTAAGTAATGTACGTCTTCACCTGGCTCTCCACCTTCCTATTAGCGATGAGCATACCTTCAATCCCTGCTACCTGGGAGCAAGGGGGAAGAGATACGATACAAATATGAACATGAACATCTACATTCACCGTTACAGCGTTTGGCACTGTCATCTAATAAAGTCTCCTAATTACGCAGACACCAGCGCCCACTCTACGATAGCCTCAGCTCGCTGACATGCTCCAGACAATGTCATGGTATTACTCTAGCTGACAAGCATCTAACCCAGTGCCAGGCTGTTCATCTTCAGCTTAAAACAAGCCCAAACTTAGCAATATTGAATGGTGACAGCGGTGCTAGAGACCCGTTTTAAATCGCGCCCCGCTAGCAAAGCATGCTCTAAGGCAGGGTCCAAGTCTGTAAGTGGCACTAATAGGGACTGCATTTGACAGTGTCTCAGTGACGGAGCCGCATTGGACGGACACGGCTAATGAAGTCCCCTCCTCCGCTGGCCAGACATGTCAATCACAGCGGTAATTATTTATTATCCTTTAGCTTCCATCTCTCCATTCCAATGTTCTCCCGGAAGAAGATGGATGTACTGGTTGTGGTAGAGCAATGCTCTGCAAATCGGGTCATACTTCAGTGAGCAGATCAGCTGCTCGTTTGTATTTACAATGAATTCATCAGAAGTACGTGTTCGGAACTATGCAAACAAGCAAAAGAGCAAGTGAGCAAACAAAGCAAAGATATTTAGCCTGAAATACTTCTGTTTAAAACAAGCGCAACATGACCAAGAAGGTTTTGCTGTTTAAACTATTTAGGACGCCTTTTGGAGTGACCATCATATGTTGGTGACCAGCAATGCTAGAGTTTTCAACTGGGAGGAATAGGAAACCAGTGGGAACTGACTTCCTGCATCCACTTATAATAAACTTTTAGACCAGTTGGTAAAACCACCCAGTTTGATATTTAATGTAAAGCAATGACATTCATATATTTTTAATTGTCCATAAACCTTTTAAAGCCATTGTATGCTACCATTTAAAAGTTTGCAGATAGTTGTTTTTTTTTTTTTTTTCTTTCTTTCTTTTTAGATTAATGTTTTTTGCATGTTTATGTATGTATGTATGTATGTATGTTTTGGAAATACGTCTTTTATGCTCACCAAGGATGCATTTATCTGATCATGAATAAATAAATAAATAAATAAATAAATAATATTCTGAAATATTATCAATACATTATTTTAGATGCATTTTATACAAATATTATTTAATATATCTAAAAATGTAATTTGTTCCTGTGATGAAAAAGCTGAATTTCTGCTCAACATTGCTAAATGTATTTGTTCAGAAAGACAGTAAAAACTGTAATATTGTGAAATATTATTATATTTACAATAATTGTTTTATACTTTGATATATTTAAAAATGTCATTTCTTCCTGTTATGCAAATATATATTTTCAGCATCACTACTCCAGTCTTCAGTGTCACATGATCCTTCAGAAATCATTCTAATATGCTGATTATTTGATACAATTTTTGATACTTTTTTTTTTTCATTTTTTTCTTTTCTTATTTTTCTGAAAAAAAAAAAGAAAATAAAAATGAATAAATCACAAAAAACTGCTCCAGTATGTTCTAAAATAAAATAATTGTGGGCATTTTGGTAATGATCAATATAAATTACAAACTGGCCAAGTTAAAGGAATAGTTTATTCACTAAAAATAAAATAAAATAAAATAAACAAACTGTGTATATTTCATTATTGATTAACATGAATAAAAAACTAAGTTTAAAGACTAAGACTAAGTTTTAAGACTAAGTTTAAAGATTTTAACATCTAACACATGCCTTTATTTCTCCTCCTTCATGTTAAATAAATAAATAAATAATTATAAATAAATAAATGAATGAATGGCTGACTGAATAAATAAATAAATACATTAATAAATAAATAAATAACAAAAAACAAACAGAAAGTTTTTTTTTATTATTTATTTGTTTTATTTAATTTTTTTTAATTTTCTTGATAAATAGGCAGTTAAAAAAAAAAAATAAAAAAAAAAAAAACACTGACTCCAAACATTCAAATGGTAGCCTATATTGAATTCTAGTTTTGCCGAGGTAAGCAGTGTGTGCACTTTGCATACAGGGCAGCACGCCAATGATGCCAACACCAAAGAAGTGTGTGCCAGAACCAAAATATGCATTGTCAATCATTACTGTTATAAAAATATATAAAAGTAAAACATCCCCACTTCTCACTGATCAATAGAGAGATAAATATGACAAACGTCCAGTCATGAACCGCGTCTATACTTAGGCTCCAACTGGAGCTTCAGTGAAAAAAGCCAGTTTTCAATAAACATTAATGAAGGCTGCTGCAATCTATTAGAGATATGGATGGACTGCTGATTCAGTATTGGCAGGGTGAGCGTGCATTGAGCCAGCCTTGGCACAGAAGTGGGGAGATGCATCATAACCAATGCATTAATGAAACCATCCTTGCTTGCACTCACTAATGGAGACTATTTTTAGCTGCTTGGACAAGGGGAGCGAATGTTTCATTTCTCATTTTTTTGTGCTTGGTACAGGCTGCTAATTTTAAAGCAATATGATATAGTATATGCTACGAGCGACCATATTCTGATGGTAATGTCTTACTGTCACGAAGGAGGAATGGTTTCCTTGAACTCAATTGGCAAACCTATTCTTCCAGAAAAACTACAGGCAGTGTGAGAGTTCTGGCCACAGACTGGCGGATGGATCTTAAAATACTGATACTTCCAATACTTAGCTTTTCTAGTGGGGATTTATCCTCACAAAATAATATTGATTGTGGTAGACTAATGAGTAGTGATTTTATTATTTAGCATTGAAATGAATGCAAATCATAAAGGTTTATAGGGAAAATTTATGTGTGTGTGTGTATATAGTAGTCCTGTCAAACGATTAATCGCATCCAAAATAAAAGATTTTGTGTACATAATATGTGTGTGTGTATTGTGTATATTCATTATGTATATATAAATACACACACATGCATGTACTGTATATATTTAAGAAAAATAAGTTGTTTATATATTAAATATATTTACATATAATAAAAAATTATATGAAAATAGTTAAATACATGTAAATATTTTCAAAATATATATTGCATGTCTGTGTATTTATATATACATAATAAACATACACAGTACACACACACATGTATTATGTAAACAAAAACTTTTATTTTGGATGCGATTAATCACGATTAATCATTTGATTAATCTCCTTTCATTTAGTCTCACTTGTCATTTGTTCTTTACTTTTATTAGCTTTTATAAGAGTCCTTTCTCTTATAGGATAGTCTCTAAAAAGTCTCCAATAAGTCCTTTTTATTCACATAATAAAAAGTGTCTTTTGGAGCAATTAAGATTATTTGAAATGTTTTTAATTCGATGATTGAGTACCAGTATTTCTTAATCAAGCTTAAGCCGGCTAAGAAACTGGTTATCATGCTCCAAAACGCAGTTAAACTTGAGCTAGATTTTCCAGAGGGAAACAAGTTACGATATGTCTTCTTGGTACAATGAACTCTTTTATCTCGAAAGATCAAGGGAAACTTCATTCCTCGTGATAGGACCCCTTTAAAAAGAGTCATACACAAAACACGAGCAGTTCCCATTGAATCAGCAATCTCTCTCTTCTCTCCCCCCCTCGACAACATTTAACTACAACTCAATTTATCTCTCCGTCTTCATTGCTATCGTTCATTTACGCTTGCTAATTCCCCAGAGGCTTAAGATAATGTGGGCTATGCTTGAGTGCCAGGGCTAGAAGTAGCGTCTGACATGAATTCTAATGCAGCCCGCGGAGTAATGAGCATCTAGCATGAAGCCGTTGACTTGAAGGCTAATGTTAGCTTGTTAACAAGTTAGTGATGAAGTTATGCCTCGTAAAGGTCGATCATGCTGTTGCCTCCGAGGCCGCGGCTGGTCCTGACGTTCTCCAGGGCCAAGGTGAAGTATATGCCTCGCGTGTCAGATATGTACAGGTTGTAGGTGTCGTTCTGGTTCCACTCCTGGACGGCGGTGAAAACCTGACCTTGATCTGTGCTCACGATATGCATGTCCTAGAAAACAGAAAAAGAGGGGAAAAGACAGCTGAGGGTGAGAAAAAAGAAAGAAGAAGTCATTAGCGAGGACCCCTGCTAGTTCTCGGTGGGCATGATCTACAGGATTACATGTTTGTGCAGGGCTCAGCTGAACATGTGTTTTAATGTATACCCAACTGACCAAAGCAAGCCAAGTGAAAAGATTTTGCACTTCAGTTCTTCAACAGGAGAAATGTGCAGAAATGTGTTTGGCATTAGTAACTAAAAACCTTTACTTTTGACTGATCATTCATCCACACCAATAGGTGTCAGTAAAGGCCAAACCCACTGGGTTTTGCAAAATGTATATTAAAATTGATTAAAAAAAAAAAAAAAAAACTACTGCTAAATAATGCTATTGGCGGGCCTTCTAACCAGCACAACTAAGCCCCTGCAGATGATCCAGAACGTAGCAAGCAAGTCTGGTTTTTAATTAGCCAAAGATAATTCAGTCACACCCCTCCTGATTTCACTCCACTGGCTGACAGTTATATCAAATTCAAGGCTTTGACACTGGCTTTCAGGATTGCTACTGGAACAGTCAATTTCCAAAACCTTCACCCTCTCTGTTCCTTTCTGGTAGAATGAGCTGCCAAGACCATGGCTGCGTCCGAAAGCTGAAAAATGCTGCATTCGTAGGATGCATTCCAAGGTAAGAAAGCATCAAGGCACATCCGAATCTAATGTTAGCTTCACTTCCTGTCTCCTGTGATACCTTCATCTGATTGATTTTTGAAGGCAGCACAGATGTATCCTTCACTGCCTTTAATATCCCACAATCCTGTGCGTTACATTCCATGATGGTTAAACCAAAAAAATAAAAAAAAATAAAGGTGGTGTCAAAGTTGCGTTTGGTGGTCAGTTTGTGTGTAAATGTATGTTTTTGACCAACTTTTTCCACTTTTGATGTTATTCCTAGCGAGATATTACTATTATAGTATTTAAATATATGCACAGTTTTCACCACAGCTCGCTCTATTTTGCTGTAGATCATTAAACCCTTACGCTTCCTCAGAAGCCCATCCGAAATCAGTTTCGTGAAGTACCTTTGTGCCCAAAAACTGCCTGCAAAGTCAATGCCTGATAAGGCAGTGAGGCAACAAGTCAGCAGACTAAGGGCCAGATTTACTAACAGCTTGTGCCAGTGCAAAGCGTCTTTTGGCGTTAAAATAGCACAGTCAGGAATTACTGAAGTGAAGTGAAAAGTGAAGTGAAAGTGACATGTGGCCAAGTATGGTGACCCATACTCGGAATTTGTGCTCTGCAATTAACCCATCCAAAGTGCACACACACACAGCAGTGAACACACACACACCGTGAACACACACCCGGAGCAGTGGGCAGCCATTTAAAGATGTTCTAAAGATGTGCAGTGTAGAATTAGCGCTGAAAAGCAGTTATTTTTGCGCTGAAAAGCAGTTATTTTTGCGCCTGACCTTACTGAATATGCATTGGTAGGAGTTTCCCTTTCAGACGCAAAATTTATGGGAGGAGAGTAATCAAATGAATCACACAACGCAATTTACTAACGTTTGCACTCGTCAAATAGCTGGTATTTGCACCATTATTTAACGCCCCAAAAAAGTATGTCTTAAAGCAGGCGTAATTTGCGCTGCTCTTGGTAGATTGCGCTGGTCATTATGGAAATTATCTGGCTGCATCTGCATTCTTTAATGTGTGCATTGTCAGTAAATCACACGCAGTATTTTCCCCTCCCATCTGCGCTTATATGGAATTGCGCTCTAACGGTAATTTGTCCTGTTTAGTAAATCTGGCCCCAAAGCTTTCAAACGCAGCCTATGACTTCTGTGACCATCACTATCGTTCAAGAAGCAGCTGAGCTTCTCTGCTTTTCTCATCTTGTCTACTATACTAGTTCATTTGAAATTTTAGCTAGTCTCTTACCTTGGGCAGGGAGTATTTGGGGATTTTAATGCGTACAAAAGGTTCTCTTTGATAGGACACATAGTAGCTTGCTCTGCCAGTGGTCGTCACCTGCAAGGAAAAAAAAATAACATCTCAGAAATCAAATAACTGGCATCAACACAGAAAATCTATTGACAGTAATTATTGATTTGTCTTTATACTTTGAACAAAAGTTTAGAGGTGGGCGGTTTGACCAGAATCTTATATCACAGCATGAGTAATTTTATATAACGCAAATGGTGTAATTCGAAATATACACCCTAATGTTGGCTTTGTTAAAAGAAACTGGCAACTCAGAGCTGGGTAAATATGTTGGGTTAAACCAGGGGTGTCCAAACCTGTTTCTGGAGGGCCACTGCCCAGCAGAGTTTGGCTCCAACCCCAATTAAACAAACCTTGACCAGCAAATCAAGGTCTTGAGACTCACTAGAAACTTCTAGAAAAGTGTGTTGGAGCTAAACTTTGCAGGATATTGGCCATTTAGAAGCAGGACTGGACACTCCTGGGTTACACTAACCCAGCAAGAAGGGCTGTGCATTTTAACCCAACAGGTTAGGTTTTGTTTTGTAATGTTTCTACCACAGTATAGCAGAATATCTATCACCATTTCTACCAGCAGTATATACTGTCATAGTGTCCAGCCCTACCAGGGTTGCCAGGTCTGTGAAACAAACTATTTTCACATTTTTTTCTCAGCGGTTTTCCCCTCCTTCGATGGTACGCTCCATTGAAATTGTGTTCTGAGGGGAGGGGTTCCCCCTTTGTCGAAATAGCGCTCCGGTGGTAAAACCATGGACTTGGCAACCCTGAGCCCAAGCACATTCAATAAGAATCTGAGCTATTAACTTACTGTCTTTTCCAGCACATTACACAAAGCTGTAAATTCAGAAGGCTAATTCAGTAACGGAGTGTGCAGGTTATGTCTAGAACGACTCATTTAAAATCTCCCCACCATGATTTGGAGGATACTGCTTGGTCTTGGTTTGTCGATGCCCTTTGCAGTTCAAGAGTGGAGAGTGGTAAATATCTTGTAGGACAATCAATACCCTCATTATTCTCTGTCAAGAGAAATCTTTAATTCTCGCAAGCAACGCGCCCGCTCCCACCCCACTCCGAGAGGGATTGTTGGCGCTAATGATAGCGTGTGTATCAAATACACACTGGTTGTTAGCATACACAGCAGGAAATGTCAGAAGCTTGTCATATCTACAGCTGCACAAGAGGGAATGGAGAATGAAATAAATAATTCCTCCGCAGCACAAAAGGTACTTCATCCTGCCAAAGTAGCAGACACGTTTAATTCATCCCACCTCTTTTCATAATTTCAATTAGAGGGCATATATACACCCAACAGGATTCTGATTTGAACATGGGAATAAAATGGCTCCGTGATTATGTGACAGAAACAATTATGCTTCTTAGCAGGTAACGTGCATTCAATAAATGAGGAGAGAGAGGCAGAGAAGGAGAGCGGCGGTCTGGAGAAAGTTCTAAACAAACAGCATGTCCGACGTGTCTCCAAAAAGCTGCTCTGCATGCAACAGAAGGAAGGAGCAGGCAGGATCGATGCTTTCCAGTGGCAGTTGAACTTCGAAAGAAATTGGGATGATTGATTTTTCTGTTTCACATTCTTTGGACTGTGATGTGGCGTGACAAAACATTGGGGTTGAACGTCCACTCCTTATTGGCAGGACTTGTTATCTGTACTGCAGTTAGACTTCCAAGAGGGTTGTGAGTAAATGTTTTGAAACTTGCCATCAATGTGAGGAACCTTTCCATTGGCTGGGAAATACTGTCACTTATAATTCCCAGTCCGAAGTTTTGGCCATGACTTTGGGTGCAATTATTTGTATTCTCTAGGTGCCCATTCTCTAGTTCCCACCCTAATATGTACTGTTTCAAAGACAATTGTTTTCATGCAGACGGAAATTAATATATTCAAAAACTGCCCTGGATTGGAATTGGAAATTTAGGCCATTACCATTTCACTTTTTCCCTTGAGTATAAGATTATTATTCTGATCCACTAGGGAGTTGAAAATGACACATGAACACATACATATTTACGCACACAAACTTCACCTGAACGTTAAGGAAACTTTGGTTTTTGGCTGGGAATGACATGAGGGTGAAGAAATGGTGACAGAACATTCGTTTTTGGGTGAACTATTTCTTTAAGGTACATTCACACTGACAGTGATCTGCAGCCCAAAGCAAGCAGAAGTCATTCATTTTCAATGAGATTTGGAGATTTGAGGCAATATGAGCGGCAGCAACCGTTGCCAACGTGACAAAGGTTAGCAGAGTTCAACTTCTTGCAAATAAGCAGCAACGCCATGGGAGTGAACACAGAGGGCCTCGTTATAGTTAGACAGTTTAATCAAGTACTGGATATGGCAAATTTGGATCCCAGTTGCTACAGTCTATATATGCACTATATATCACACTGTGTTCCACATTTGTGACCCTGCTCCACAAAACCAGTCAAAAGGGTCAATTTTTTGAAATTGAGATTTATACATCACATGAAAGCTGAATAAATAAGCTTTCCATTGATGTATGGTTTGTTAAGATAGGACAATATTTGGCTGAGATACAACTATTTGAAAATCTGGAATCTGAGGGTGCAAAAAAAAAATATATATATTGAGAAAATCGCCTTTAAATTCTTAGCAATGCATATTGCTAATCAAAAATGAAGTTATATATATTTATATTTTTTATTTATGTTATATATATATAGATATATTTACGGTAGGAAATTTACAAAATATATTCATGGAACATGATCTTTAATTAATATCCTAATGATTTTTGGCATAAAAGGAAAATCAATAATTTTGACCCATACAATGTATTTTTGGATACTGCTACAAATACACCCCAGCGACTTAAGACTGGTTTTGTGGTCCAGGGTCACATTTATAAATGAGGAGCAATGGGAATGACAGAGCATTTCGCAGTGGGAACACACTGAGAAATCCCAACAGGTCTGTTGTTCTCAAAGACTAATGGCAAAGGATTACACTGTTATCACTGTACTTTTAATTTCTGCCACGCTGTTTGACTTTCATAAACTGTAGATGCCATCATATAATTGCCATTTGACTTGTTTCTTTACTCTAAAGCATTTCAGAAGATGCTTCTTAATATAACAATAATTCTACCATCTGTTACCCATTCAAACATAATTTTCTGGCTAAAATAAATAGGAGACAATTTTTCTGAAGTGCAGACTTGCAGTTTAGGCAACATTTACCACAGTAGATGGATTAAACAGTCATATATTTTTATATACGAGAAATCTTTACCTATATAGATAGACAGACAGACAGAGAGACAGATAATATATTTGATATCTAAATAATATATTAAAGTAAGTGATCTGGTCCTTACCTGAACAAACACGTATTCATCTTGAACCACGAGTGAGTTGGTCTCAATATAGCCAGAAAATGGATATGTCCTACTGGATTCAGAGCAGACTTGAGCTCTGCATGTCACATACTGACAATCTGTTGTAAGAAAAGACAGAAAGAGGATTCTAGCTGTTAATTAGATTCTGATTCTGGGGGCATTGAGTCCAGCAACCTCTGACTGCTTCTCAGAATCTCTTGGGACATATCAGCTTCAAAGAACATTAGGTGGAAGATTCAGAATTATGCATCCAATATTAAACGGAAAGTTTATTCAAACAACTGAAACTTCTGTCATTATTTGCTCACCCTTATGTCAACCTTTTTTTTTCTTTTTTTTTCATTGAACACTTAAAGACAATTTTGGTTTTTGAACGCTTGGTTACTATGAACTATTGTTGTATGGATAAAGTATTGAGATAGATTTTTTTTTTTTTTTTTCTTTTCCACATAAGAGTGAGTAAACATTGACAGAATTTTCATTCTTCAATGCATTTAACCAGTGAGAGAAAGCAAGACGGAGAGAGTCCAGGTCCTATATTAATCTGCTATCAGATGGTGTGTTTATCATTACGGTAATCCTGTCTAGCTGCCTGCAGGACTGGCTTTATCCTCAGCCTCGGAATCCATTCCCAAACTCACAGTCTCTCATCTCATCTCTTTTCCTCCTCTAACATCAGGACTGAAGGAGGAGTGTACCGTAGATCAGTAGATGGGATGTGAGAGGAAGGTGGGGAAAAAGAGAATTTGAAATAACCTTAGTGCATATTGTGAAGGAGCGTTTCTTTGAATGGACGAGCATACTACAGAAATATACCTCTTCACTGAGCCACTGAGTCAGTGTTTTGAGTCTGAACGAGACTCTGAGTGACACTGAATGAAAATAGAGTTTGTAAAAGTACTGGGACATGTTGTTTCAGAATGAACAGAATGAGTGAGGCATGAGCAAAAATCGGTTGGTTCCTTCTTTTTTCAAACGAATCAGAGTGAGGCATGAGCAAGAATCTGCCAGCACTTTTTCAAATTAATCTGTTGAGTGAATTATAAAATGACTCACTCATAATACTTAAAATGTAGGTAAAATAGGTTGTTTTGAATAATTTGTTTTTGCTTTTACAATATAATATAATATAATATAATATAATATAATATAATTTTTTTCTTTGTTATGCTTTTGATGAATAATTTTGAATTATTTTAGAGAGAATTATACAATTCTAACTTATAATATTTACAAAGTCTGCCAAATTAAATTTAACAATTCAATAAAAATGAAATAAAACAAAAACAAGGGCTAGGTCCATGACCATACCAAAATAAAAGATTAGAGTCACTGGTATGAATCAAATTTCCCACTACTAAACTGCCAGATAGTGCTGGAGAATACAGACAAAGACAGAAAGAAGCAACTTACGGCCATCAGGAGTGTGGGCCTCCATGTGCACCAGATCTAACTCCTTGTCCAGACCAGTTACTGACCTGCATTAGACACACCAGAGCGAGGAGAAAGCAGTTTTATCACAGAGATGAAAAAATCCATAACAGATGTCTTACTGAAGGTCCATTTCAGCCAGCAAAGTGAAAAAAGAGTTGTGAGGTGCCACTTCCCCAAATGCCACATGATGGGGAAAAGAATCAAAGTACAATTTGCAGCAGCAACCAGAAGCGTGTCTAAAACCCATGTATTTGTAGGTGTATATTTGTGCATGATGGTGACAGTGAAGCAGTACAATGGAAATGAGAATGATGACACCTGTTGGAAACATGAGTATGTGGTGCACCAGCTCTTAAACAACCCTACCATTAACTAGACAGAGTCTTTTATAGCTCAAGTGGGCTGTACCAGTGTACCCGTTCTCTGTGACTCATGCACACATTGATGACAAACTTCTGATGAAAGCTCTGCTTTCTCACTAACAGTCTAAAACATCCTTCAGTGGTTAGCACTGAGTTACATATAATCGTAGCTACTTCCTGTGTGATTTGGACACTTTGGTAAGAATGCATTGACTAAGAATGTAAATGTATTTGTGTAAATCTCACATAAATACTGTTCTTGTGATCTTAATCTTACACTGTGTCATGTTTATGAAAAAAAGAAAAAAAAATACACACACACACACACACACACATATATATTTAGGGCTGTCAATTGATTAAAATATTTAATTGTGATTAATCGCATGATTGTCATGAGTTAACTCGTGATTAATCGCAACTTAATCGCACATTTTTATTTGTTCTAAATGTACCTTAAATTAATACTTTTCAAGTTTTTAATACTCTAATCAACATGGGCATGGACAAATATGGATGCTTTGTTTATTTTTATTTATTGAAACCATAGTCAACATAGAGCATGAAGACTAGACATGTTTCAAAGGTCACAGATGTTTTTCAAAGAACTTGTTCATGTCTATTAGACACATGAAAAAAGAAATACCAGATTCCCATTACTTCTCTTTCTTTGCACTGAGCAATTTACTTACACAAACCTGTTTACATTTTTGCACGACAGGGCAGCTCACTTCTTCTGAACATGCAAAATGTACATTTATTATTTATTATTAGATTTGTTTGCCTCTCTGTGCCCACATACTGTATTTTGATGCAGCTAAATGCTCAATAAAACTGTTTTCATTGATATATTTTACGGTTTCTGTTGTTCAGACAATGGAATGAATATGAAATAGTGACTGAAACTCGACCCATTAAGACTACAGCTCTCCCTTCCAAGATGTTAATTTGCACAAAAATCCTAATAATTGAGCCGTCGTCTGATGAAATCAAATACACATAAGATAATGACAATAGCTGTGCTGTGATTTCGGCTATACTTGCATGTAAAATTAGAGAAGTAACATAATATCTGTGTTTAACTCAGTGTTGCATTGCGGAGCTCGCAAGCTTGCCAAGATTTAATTTGTGGCTCGCATGGCAGTAAATAATACGATGATATGATCAATACAGAGATTTCATAAAACCATTAAAAACAAGCAGGGCTATAACATAACCCATTAAAAATCTCACACCGTGTCTACACCGGATGCTAG